>VZRE01005592.1:449030-581274 GCA_013396775.1 Cephalopterus ornatus | reverse complement strand
CCCCCCCGTCAACCCCATTCTCCATGGCTGCATTACGATGCAGTTTCTTATGTTGTGATCACATCCTATGTTCTTCCCACGGGGCCCCAGCCTCACTCAGCCATTGGGCTGTTGTTGAATATTTCTTTTTATCCCCTCATTCAGTGTCTGGCCCCAGGCCATATTCTTCAAATTCCATCCAAACACCACAATTATGAGCTTCCTCCTGGGCATTCCTGGCGTGTTCTCTCTCCTATATCTCCCGAGCAGTCACAGATCCATCCTTGCCCCTCCTTCCACCCCTGGTGAGCATTAGCACATCATCTTGGTTATGTTAAAGCAGGAAATCAGAGACAAGATCAAACTGATCACAGCTAAGGCTCAAAGCTGCAGCTCCTTCCTGTGCCTACCTTCATCTTAATGAGCAGGTAGGGAAAGATCTCATGCATTACCTGGACAGTGTCTCCTTTGGGAACAAGCACTGTCTGTGGAAATATCCCAGCAGCACTTGTGCTAGGAAACAGTGAAAGAACAGGCCACAATTATCAAGAAACTGAGTAGATTGTGTTAACTTTGAGCTTAAAGCCTCCTGCTCCTGGGCAGGGGCAGAGCAGCACCCAGACACAGCACTTGCCCTTTGTGCTTGGAATTGTAGGCAGCCAGATGGGTGACGGCTCTGTCCTTTTCTAAGGGCGGGGAGGGGGGGAGAAAAAAAAAATTACACATCTAGGATAGTTAAAGTTGAAATAAACTTCATTGCCACACAGAGAAAAGTGTGTTATAGGGAAATGCTGCTTGGGATGGGCCATCCACAACTTCTCTGGGCAACCTCTGCCAATGCCTCACCACCCTCACAGGGAAGAATTTCTTCCTACTATCCGATCTAAACCTACAGTCAGTCTGAAGCCATTCCCCCATGTCCTGTCACTCCAGGCCCCTGTAAATAGTCTCTCTCCATCTTTCCTGTCAGCTCCCTTCAGGTACTGAAAGACCACAATTAGGTCACCCTGGAGCCTTCTCTTCTCCAGGCTGAACCATCCCAATTCTCTTGGTGCCCCCTCTGAACTTGCTCCAGCAGCTCCATATCCTTCCTGGGGACCCCAGAGCTGGAGGCAGTTCTGTGGGTGGGGTCTCACCTGAGCAGAGGGTTGCAATCACATCCCTTGACCTGCTGGCCACACTGTCCAGGACAGGATCATCCTGCTCACCCCAGAGGGCAACCTCCAGTCCAGGAAGGAGCTGCAGCCTGTGGGACAGAAGGGCAGCCCTTGGAGCACTCAACAGCAAAGCTCAACCTAGAATTTAGACTTAATCACTTTGGCATGTCTTCCTGTAAGAGAACAGCCCTTTTCCCTGACAGCCTTGAGAGCCTGGCTGGAGCAGGTGCCTCAGACCTGACGAGGTGAGGTGCTGCTGCTCCCTCGCCTTCCCTGCGGTTTCCCATTACATTTCTGCCACACAAATCCTTTATCCCTTATTGTCCTTCTGTCATAGGACCCAAGACTGAAATTGGAGATGACAGAAGCACAGAGCTGTTCACAGTAACAATGTCAGCAGGCTGTGTGTTTTCCTCCTGTCACAACCAAAGCCTGCTGAGGTTTATCCTTTATTTTCCCCAAATGCTTCAAACTCTGTAAAACTTCGTGGCTAGAGCAAGCATGCTTAAAAAGTCATCTGGCAGAGTTACATTCACCACCAGCTGAGAAGTTTGGCATAATTGTGAGACTAATCTTATTTAAGGAGCAAGGCAGGCTTAAACAGGCTCACGAGCCTGCACTGCTCTGAGCTGCAGGCTAAAGGCTTTTAGATCAGCAATTAATTCAGACAACATTTCAGCCAATTTGCTTCATAGAATCATAGAATATGCGGAGTTGGAAGGGACCCATCAGGGTCATTGAGTCCAACTCCTGGCCCTGCACAGGACACCATAAGAATGCCACCATGTGCCTGAGAGCATTGTCCGAATACTTCTTGAACTCACAGGTTGTGTCCTAAGGCCCCACTGATCTGTTTCTGCCTGCACCTCTCCACCCCCAAAAATGTTTGTCTATAATAAGAGAAAAGAGGGGGCTAGTCCTATAGTATATTTAGCCCAGCAAACACTCTGCAATACCAAAGCAGGCTGTAGTGGGGAAACAGCTAACTGCTGGCCTGGATCAGCCGGCAGTCATCCTAAGTCTGGTGTTTTTAGAAAGAGAGAAGGAAAAAGAAAAGCAGCAGCATTTGTACAAACCCCTTTTCCTCTAGGGGCCTCACTTTCCCCTCCCAACCTTTGTCTCTTGTTTCTTTATTTTACAGAGGCTGCAGGGCAGGGTTTCCCTCTGTGGTGTTTGTCCAGGGCTCAGCACAATCACTGACTTGTGTCTGGAGGGGACCCTGAGGACTGGCCCCTGCACACACTTCCTTGCCACTAGATCCCTGTCTTGGTCCCCTCTGCTTCTCTGTGTGACTGCTGGCTTGTCCTGTGTGGTGGTGGATAAGTGCTGGGCTCTTTGAGCCCTGCTGCACATCCCCTTGCTCTCACAAACCCTGAGGTGCTTTCTACAGTCCCTGTTGATGGCCCAGCACAGCCCAGTCTCATCTCCTGAGAAAGAAGCAGCTCAGGTAGTTTGCAGTGCCAGCAGAGGTGCTTCAGAAATATTTTAACACACACGATTTAGGGCTCATTTAATCACAAAGGAGCTTCCAAATTAGGTGATGAGAGCTGGGCCAAATCAGAGTCAAATGTTTTCCCTTCCCTCTCTTAATAGATGCTTATCTCTCAGAATAAAAGTAGGGCCCATACAGCACTACACTGCTACAGCATTAACGTGGCTGGCTGTGAAAGCAAGAGATATTCCTGTCCTCAGAGGACAGCCCAGAAAAACCAGGCATCAAAGCAGCCAGGGTCCAGCTCACAGACAAATCCAGGGACAGACACAGCTTGGAGTGCAAACTGTGCTATGTCCTGGAACAGCAGGGACACTATTCCCTCTGGCAGCCAAGTAAAACACCAAAACACTTCGGGGGGGGGGGGGGGGGGGAGAAAAGCCACACAAAGGTGACCCCCACTGATGCCAAATTCTATTCTCAGCTCAAGAGTGGTCTGAGGGACAGTTTGCATGCTCAGCACAAATCCTTCCAAGGTTTTTAAGCCTTAGAACCAGTTTATCGCCAGTAAGCTGGCTCACCCCGGCTGCACTCAAAACCAGCACACTCGTCCAAGTGTAGGGAAAGATGGGTCAAGCAAACACGCAGAGTCAGAGGGCTCTGGAAAATTAAAACGAGGCAATATGGAATTTGACAGGACTTTAAACACCTCTATAACTTGAGCAGAAAAAAACACTGCTAAGCGTCGCTCTAAATAATGAAGCTTTATTTTTGAGCAATAACAGTGATATTCGAACTAGCAATCATGCTCTGGCAAAAGAGACTTCTTAAACCTGTGCTTTAGACTGTTTCCACATTGTGAGAGTGAAGAGAAGGGACATCAGAGAGGAGTTAAAGCTTTGACCTTCCCTCCAAGCTGTAAGCTGCCAGAAAGCACTCTGTGGGCTCTGGAACTTGATGTGTTTTTTCCACATCCCATTACAGTGTTGCTTATTTTCCCCATAACACCCCTATTTTGTAGTTGCTATGACAATTTGTAGCATTACTTACGCTGCTATATGCGTGGAGACACCTGGAGACAGCCTTCTTCTCCAGCATTTAATGACCTTGTGCCTTGAGTAGGGAAGTTAGGTCAGTCCTGCTGGTTACCTGCACTAGTAGGCAAATTAGATGCTCTAATCCCATCTAATTCGGATGCAATACCATTGGATACAGCTCACAAGCTGCTCATTACAGAACAGGAACCAGCCTACAAGATAATACCAGTAGTAGAAAATAAAAAGCCAGCACACTCAAGGCTGTGTTGTCCTCCCCCTTCATTGTGTAGAAGCAATTTAGAGGGAGTTCACAACTTAATGCAAAGGAACTCTGAGCAAATAGGCAAAAATTCAAATGGGGACTTAGGGGGCACATGTTGTCTGACTTCCAGGCAAGGAGAGGCAGCTCTCTCCTTTGCTTTTAAGGGATAACCTTGAAGTTACTCCTCCTTACTCCTCTTGCATACGTTTGTCTCTAAAGCTGAAGGGCTCCTCTGGTTCATAGCAGTTCTGTCAAGTGCCCCACATAGGGCTATAAACACCAAGTACACCTGATCCTTCAAACTAGTCCAGGAGGGCTCCAGTTTGGACACCAGTAAAACCTGAAATAACAACTGTTTTAAACCTGTTTTGGGGAGGGGAAACAAATAACTCTGCCTGTGTCCTCTAGGATTTTAATCAGGGTGAAGCAAAGAAACACTCCAATCACTTTTCTGCTTGCCCTGTCTTGTTACCAAGTATCTGGTGTCCCCATCACATGCCTAACAAACTGGAGCCCTAGAGCCAGGTCCCCCCATGGTGTCAGTCACCCTGACCACAGGAGGTACATAGGGGCTATTAGCCTGTCCCAGCTGAAAATTTAGCACTTTCACATCAGCCTTCTCCTTCAATACTTCATTTTCCAGCAGGCCTGTCCTTTCTTTTGCCCTCATTTACACAAAACATCACTACTGCAAAAGCTACAATCATACCATAATATCCACAGTCTTAACATCTGACCCACAGCAACGTGCTTGCAATCGTCTCAATGCTTATCTGTTAAACCAATGCTTTATGGAAGCAATTACATTCTGTCTGTAGTGCGTTATGTTAACGTCCTCCAAAGGGCTGGAGCGCCCCGGCCCCCTCCTCCCTCCACAGCTCATTCAAAATGTAAAAAGAGACTCGATATTTGCTGGCTCAGCAGGAGGAACCACTTGACATTCCTCAGTCAGAGGAGGCAGAAAGGGAGATGATTGTAAATGGGAGCGGACAGTGGTGGGGTCGATTCTCAGTGCAGTACGATCTGTTGGCTCCCTGCAATAACCTGCCTGGGAAATGCTCCAGCCCATGGATACCCACAGCTCGTAAATCATCCAGGTGGCTGTGGAGACAATCCACAGGGCTGGGCTTCCCCAAAGGTTTATGACCTCCCCGCTATCTGTGAGACGTCACAGCAAAGTATGTAGAACACCGTGCTGTTTCCTCCTGTGTGGAAAACCCCGCTCACCAACACACATCCTCCTGTATCCTGGCTCCAGAGGAAGCGTTCAGAACTCCCATGGATCACCCGGCAGAGCTCCCACCTACTGCTGGCCTTGTTTGTGCCCGTCTTCTCCACTCTGCTGGGTTTTTTCTGCTTATCTCCTGCACCTGGGTTAATTGCTGCAATTGAGTGATAAGGGTGGTGCAATAGGATGTAAATGAAGTAGGAAAAAAGGAAGGGGAAAGACCTGGGTGGGCTGCAGAAGCATTAGGAGAAGCAAGACCAGCTGCGTCCTGCAGAAACCCAGATCAGCTGAAGAGTATAATACACACTTCACAAAGTTAATGGTGCAAATTCAATAGCAGGGTTCAGGTTATTGGTGTTTTTGCCAACTGCTCTGCATAGTCCCAACAGCCCTGTCAGCATCCAGGATGTGCAGAACACCCCACACTCGTGGGCTAGAGTCTGTCCTGTCCATCCCGCAGGTCCCTCTTGCAGCTCAAGCCTCAGGTCATTCTGTACTCTCTCATTGGGAATGATAAGATCAGCTGACAGAACTCCAACTTAGGCATTTACTAGCAAGCACAAGCAATTTTAACAGCTGGCCAGCTTTCTGGGAAGAATTAACACACCAGCACTCCCTCAGAGCAGCACAAGGTCTGCTCTGAAAGCTCATCTAATAAAGGCAGGGCCTTCTTCTCTTCTCCTCCTTTTTTTGAGAAGCTCTAGGAACAGCAAGTGATAACTTGGTTAAGCATATGGATGGGTCTAGATTGAGTGGGTCTATGATTGAGGTCAGCAGCCTTTATTGCTAGGACTAACAAACAACAGTCAGCTTTCCCTGTTCCCATACCCACTGTTTTCCCCTCCTCCTGCAAACCTGCCAGCGTGATTGACCTGGTTTTCTCCCAACATACCTGAGCCTCAGTGCAGAAGGAATTTCTTAGCTCTGCTACTAGAGAAGCCTTTTCAAAGATGTAAGATTTTTAACACCTATCACACCCAAGAGTCTCCATCTGGCAGAGAGGTTACAAAGGAAAACAGGACCTCAAAGTGTCATCCCTACCACAGGTGATAGCACCTTTCCATGACAAACCTGCTCTTTGAGCCCTTCTCTGAATAAAATCCTCAGTGCTCAGAGTCCATTTCTTACTCCTTTAGATGGATTTCCGAGGATATTCTGCACTGTTCTCTTTTTCTCACGAAAAGCCACTGACAGCCAGTCCACGCTCACATCAGAGCTTCACCTATTCCCACCAAAACTACCAAGTGAACAGCATTATTGCCCTCTGGAAATGAAGATGGTCTTAGGTGACATCTTCCATGCCACATAATCCTGTAGCCACTGGAACAGATATTAAGCAATTGCTTGGAGAGCAACAGTTGCTACCATAGAAATAAATCAAATTATTTTCCTCATTCGAATATTTGAAATAATACCCTCAGCTTTGCTCTAGCATTGGCACCAATCCTACCCTTACCCTCCAGTTAACTGCAGTCAACTGCAGCAGAAAGGCAGAACAGCAACACAAACTTTAAAAACATCAATTGGTCCTCATCCCAAACATGCAGAGGCCTCAAATAGACCTTCCTCATTAAAGGGCTCTGGGGGGAGACACCTTTTCTATTAAACATCTTCTCAGTTAGCACCACTGAGTAAAAGTCCTGTGGCACTGTTGGGGGTTGTAACTTTAAGCATTTGAAGGATCCTTCAAGTGTGTTAAGAATTAAGTTGAAAAGCTTCTAAGCTTTTTTCAGCAAAAAGAGAAACTTTTGCTAATGGTTTTTCCAATACTTTGTAGTTAAAATCTCTTTATGAATGTAATGGCTCACATTTCCAAGTTTGTTTTTTTGAGAACTCCACACACACAGAGCCCTGGCATCACTGTGTGCTAACTCTTACTTTCATGTCAGGCTAACACAGTCTTCTCTTTTCAACCAGCACTTACTGTAAGATGTGGGTAGATGCCCAGAAAGACCTGGACATCCTGCTCCAGAAAGAGAGGGAAGAGTTTCTGCAGCCAGAGACGAACCTTGGGAAGGTGTCCAAGATGTTGGCCACTTCCTACATCCAGTACATGCAAATCTTCCGTAACCTGGCGGCCGCCTACGACCACCTTGTTCACCAGCAGAAGCGCGCGGCGATCCGGCCGGTGCTGGACAGCGTCATGGGCCGGATCCTGGAGATAAAAAAAGAGATGGTGAATTTGGACAACTCCGAGTGCCAGTACCTGGATGACATCCTGATGGAACTAAATCGCCCCCTGGTAGGTCTGCCTCTCTTGTGAGGCTCAATGCTCTGGGCCTGGGGCAGCCACAGCTTCTCTGGGCAGCCTGTGCCAGGGCCTCACCCCCCTCACCGCCAAGAATTCCTTCCCAATATCCCATCTAACCCTGCCCTCCGGCAGGATAAACGTTGACAGCTTTGCTCTTGGTGTCATTAGCTTGACTCTGACAGGTTTTCATGTGGGATTAGACAGAAAATGGGAACTGCTAAGTAAGGTACAGTCCACGTCAGTCTGCCCTTTGCGTCACAGTGAAATCAGCCTGGCCAGGCCTATTCCAGGGGTCACAGACGGTGCTGAGACTTGCAGGGACAGGCCTACTTGTTTGTAGCACAACAAACTAGTGAAACATTTGAGACAAATCTCTGAGTGTAAAGGAGGCAGGAGCCGGGGGCATGGTCAGTGCCCAGGGTCGAGGAGTGCCTGATGAATGAGGAGTCCTCAACAGGCCACAAAACACGAGTATGACAGTGAGGCAAAGTGCTGAAGCTGTGCTCTGAAAGCAGGAGGAAAAACCAGCTGGCAAAGGTGGTTCCTTCTCTCGCAGACAGCTCCATCTATTGTCACATTCAGGTACCACTGCTCTGATAAAACCAGCTCAGATTCCTGCTTTTTCCGTGATCCCAGCTCTGAGATGAATTGCCTGATACCGTTACAGCATCATCCGAGATTTGCAAACATGTTTCTTTTTGCCACTGCACACTCTGTAAATTTAGGATAGGAATCACCATGAATTTTAACCAGCTCTACCTTCTACTTTAATCACTATTTTAAACTATTTTCAACTATGAGAGAATATAAACATCTCTGGGGAAACTAATCCTTCAAATCCTTTTTTGAAATCTTTAGGCATTGCTGTTTTCGTGACTTAGCAGTAAATACACCTGCAGCAAAATGTTGGCAGTCTGAAAAGTCTTGCCTGACATCTACTAAAAAACAAGCATAAATTCAAATTCCTGCACCACACCTTAATTTTAAGAAGGCGGAACATACCTGCCTACTACAAAAGAAAAGATTTCAGGTTGTTTTTCAAAGAAAATATATTTTGCAGTTGATAGGAATACAGATTTATGTGGTTTGTTTTAATATTCACATATTCTTGGTAACAGAACAAAATTACTCGACAAATAACTCCTGTTTCTCAAAGAATCTGCCCAGCAAGGGTACGTCTAGTCCTTCTTTTCCCTGTATTATCGTGGGCTAAAATCCAGCATAATTGTAGGCAGAGAACGCAACAGAATTGTCTCATTTTATATCTCATGTGATGATACTGCATACTTTGTGCTATGTCACTGTAAGGCCAAGCTTCATATTTCTCTAGTTCTGTACCTCTTGTTTTTGTACAGTTGCCTTTCAACATCCAGTCACTCCATTTCCTGGACTAATTGTGAAGGTATTTGGATCCGCAAATCCCCAAGTGGAGCCAGGAGTGGCTAAAAAGCTGCAAATCTGACTTCAGGATAAACATCCTAAGCCTATCTTTTCAATGCTGGGCCCTAAAGAGAGATTATGAAGAGAAGCAGGCTCCTTTCAGCCCCGGTATTATGGCTTTGATCTCATCTTTACAGTCAGTAAAAGTCACAGTCCAGAACCACTTGTAATTAAAGGCCAGGTTAGACATCAGAGATACCTGTCATCCCTACGTGAGGGTGTCCGGACAAACCCCTTGATTTCTTACACCTCAAAATGGCCAGATTTTTAAGTCCACCCACAGTGCTTTGTGCTCAAAGTACAATGTATAATCATTTCCATCAACTATCAAGGGTGCTGGAAGGTGCAAACAGGGAGCTTAGCAAGACAAATATTTAGAAACTTCAGCCGATCAGACCTCTGCATTGATAAAATCATCAGGGATAAACACAGTCCCACTTGGAAACTTTCTTATGGTATGTCCTGGTCTGCACAGTATGCTGCTGAGGGAATTAGTAATGAATCTGTGAACTGGCAGTTCACAGGGGCTGTTTTCCTTGGCCACAGCCTTCCCCACTTATTCTGGAAGTTGGAAGGCCTCAGGGCTCACAATCAGCATGTTCACCGTGTGCCTGGGTCAAGGCAGAAGTGCTTTTCTCCTCCTCCCTATCCACACCAAGCTAGCACTGAGGCTACAAGGATCAACTCCAAGGTCCCCTGAGCAGGTCAGAGACCACCAGTTTCCACAGATCAGGGAGAACTGATAGCACAGCACCAGGTGTTGTACCTGTCTTGGGCTCCACAAGTACCTGGGAACAAACTACTGAGTAATTTGACTGTGCAACTCCTCCTGAGTAACACGACACGGTAACTCCTGCCTGTATCCCCCATCCCTCCTTCTGGGCAAATCGTTTGCTCGAGGAATTCCTGAAACAGAATACAGAGAACATATGAACCAGACCTATAAAGGCATGTTCCCCCTTTAAGAAATGTACTTGCCAGTAGTTGTTCTTGAAGAGTTATCCCTAGTCTTCAGTATGATACAAGGAACACCTTGTGTCACTCCACAGCATCTTAACTTTTGGGGAGGTTTTTGGTCTGCTTCTCTGTGTCTTTTGTCATTTCTCAGCAATTCTACAGGAGAAGAATCACAAGAAATGTAAATGATTTACATATTTTTAAAGATGGAAACTAGTAAAGGCAGCCTCTTCTAGTCATGCCTCATTTTAAGAAGTGACTGAGATATCTCAGTCACGGACAGTGACAGATTGTCCACAAGTCAAAATACCTGTAGACAAAAAGAATTAGGCTTTGGTTCCTTGTAATGGTTAAAAAAATGCAAGAGAATGGATCTATTTTTCATGTTGATTAAAACAAGAAGTGGGATGATCACACAACTAGGGCTATTCAGTTTGGTGGAAATCATGTTTAAATTTCCGTCAACCCTGCCAAATATTTTAGCAATTTGATAATATAATTGAGCCATTATAAAAAGAAAGATTTCTGGGCTCACATGGTTCAGAAACTGGGTTGATTTATTTGTTTTTGTTGAATTAGGCCTTAAGTAATTGCAAAATAACAGCAGCTGTTACAGAGGTCAAATTCCTCAACGCTCTGAAATATTCAACAATCTCTGTTCTATTTAATTGCTTTGTAAAGGTGTTCAGTTAATGACTAATGTAATTTAAATGCAGTTCTAAAAAGCATCTCCTGCGTTTCTTCTTCTAGGAAGACATAGAAATACCCATCCCAAAGTATTTCATTGAAGAAAATCTGGAAGTTCTGCAGCAGAGGGAGAAAACCCTGGATGAGATTTTGCTGAATGCTGGTTTGCAAGAGCAGGTAAATGTATCCAATACCTAGATATCGTATTTAATTTGTTTAGTTTATAGCCACACATGTCTGAACACATGAGCCGATTGAGTGAGAAGTACTTTTATAGCAGTTAGGCAGTAATAGTCTGTTTACAGATAAGGCACCAACAGAAAATAACACCAGATTTTCCTGTCTAACAATATCCAGTCACATCCCGAGTCTGGTTAAGACTGAAATCATTCAACTCTGCTTTATGTGTGTGAGAGTGTCAGAGAAAGGGCAGCACTTTGGCCAAGTTTAGTAGGTGCTTTATTTGTCTAGCTAACCTTCATCATGTAATTAGTCCTACTGAAATCAAGCTGGGCTTAAGCTTTCCTGAACCAGTATTCCTGACTGAAGCGGGCAGAACTCGGAGTTCAGGTCAGCACAGCTGTTGGCATTCGGTTGTTTACACCTCTGAACAGTGAGAGCAGTTTCTGCCGTGCAGCCACAGAGCTGCAGCTGCTGGGAGGAGTAGAAAATTGAGTTTTGGCAGAGCAAAAGCGATTACGGAGAAGTACATGAGTGCTCCACAGTGAAGGCTGGTCTGGATTTGATATACTTCTGACCTTTTGGAAATGGTATGTTGCCTACAAGCAGGCCCTGGTGATCCTTTGAAATAAATAACTGCGCCTACATGCCTGGACAACCTGGATTCACGGATGTGACAGCCATAAGAGATAGTCCTGATGGACCACTTAGTCAAACTGCTGCGTTACCCCACCAGTGAATTCTCCACCAGAGATTGTGTGTGTTGGTTCCACAAAACAAGGGAGGGAAAGTTCCCATGGCTAGAAACAGCCCCAGTCAGACAGAGCCTGCAGAGACAGAGCACAGATGCTTTACTGGGCAGCTGCAGCCCCCCTGGCCTCCCCAGGAGAGCTCTGGGTGAGTTCTCTGCTCTTCTGGCACTCTGGTGTTGGTTTGAGGAGATCCTGTTTTGGCACATTATACCCTAGAGCCTTTTAGTTTCCCACAGTTTTGCTCTTGCCCCTGTTCAACGTGGCATCCATCATAGATAATGCTGTCTAGTGTGCAACCAGTTTACCTGGGAGCACCAGGCTCTGGCAGGATCCAGGTCTCCTTGTGCCAGACTGCCACAGAGGCAGAGGAGTCAATAAACATGAATAAAATCATCTCACACAGTGTGAATGCAGGGCCTGTGCTGCACTTCCAGCTTAGCGATCGCTGGGATTGCTAGAGGGTTGTCAGCACTCCTGCACACAGCCTTGGACGCTCAGGAAAATCCTCACTGCTGTGCAACAGGCCATGGATTTCTTCAGTGTCCGTGGCACTGCTGTTACAGGCAGTCCACCATAAATCAAAAACAGTGGAGTGAATCTGAGCACTCTGCTCTGCACGTCATTTGTCCTTCCGTGTAATCCTGTCACAGAAAGCCCTGCTGAAAGAATTAAGTGCCACACAATATATGTAGAAGGATTAAATGTGAACTGTCTCCAGTTGGGGAGTAACAGCAAGAAAGGACACTAATTCAGCTTTTCCATGGAGAGCCGTCAGAGTTCTCAGGAGTGAGAAAGGGGAGTCCCTTTCTCCACCTGCACTGCTCTGCTCTATTTTTCCCCAAGCCTCTTCTACCTGGGCAGGGCTGACTCAGAACAGCCTCTCCTTCCATTCAGCAAAACAACTGCAGTCCCAGCAGCACATCCAGAAACACACCCCTTCAGAAAAGGAAAGAAAGACATTGCATAGCCTAAGAAATTCACCTTTGAGTAGGACCAAGCCCTGTGGTTCTTCATGTCATTTTTCTCAGACGGACAAAGTTCAGCAGGATGTATGAGCCACGGCTTCCCGCTGTAGCATCAGTTTTTCCTCATCACACATCAACACACACCAGGCTCACTTGCTCCTGAAGATCCTCAGAAATACACCTCTCACAAGATACCAAACTTCCAAGATATTGCAAGGTAGCCCTGAGACAGGAGCGTCTGCTGTTTGTGACAGGGTATTTTCATCTTAGAAAGTTTCTACAAGTAGTTCATTCGCTGTTTCATTTGTTAATTGAGGTAGGCAATTAACAAATCTTATAACTCTCTTACTTTTCTTTGTTCCTTCTTTTATGGCTGTGTTGTTGAAGAAATCTGTAGAGGCCATGACACTTCCAGAGGCCATTAAGTTCATCCAGGTGGCAGAACGGGCTCGCCAGGGCCGCAGTCGAGCTGTGTTCATGAAGAAAATTTACCTTGAAGAGAAAAGAACAACTAAACAAGAGGAGCAGACGGGTCAGAGTCCAGATGATGCTGCCACTTGCATTCAAAAGGTGAATTTCAATTTATCAACAATTCTGGCAAACCCAAATGGCAATGTTTTGTTCAGAAGAACAACTGTAGACTAACAGAAGTCAGAGGATGGGAAGTGTTCTGAAATAACCACTTTTAGGGTGTCCAGCACTGACCACTTAACAAATTGAGACAGGGCCCTAGATCTGAGATCAGTGGAAACAGTCTTGCACTGGCAATGCAGGATGACTTTATAACCTACCTGTTGTTTTTCCATTCTGATTTTTATGACCTCAGTTGCTCTTTCTGGCCTCCCCTTGGAATTCAGTGCATCTCAGAATTCATGCCTTTTCCTGTGATCTCCAGGGAAGAAGTTCATTCTATATCTTGAAAAGATGACAAAGGGAGATCAGTACTAAATTCCAGAAAAAGTCCTTACACATCAATAATTCAGACAATTCAGCTTGATGAGAACAAGAGCTCAGTCTAAATATTAAGTCTGAACACTTCATGAAACCACGATAGTGTTTTGTTTAGAAGCAAGATATACCAGTGTGAGGGATAACAAACCTCAGAATTTGTTAAAAAAATATCAGATGGCAACCTGTTAAAAAGCAATAGTTTCAATTGTATATTGTGCCTTTCCTTCCTCTATTTGTTTTTTCCTGTGTCTGCCCCAGTAAAGGAAGCTGTACAAAGGCCCATTTATCTCATTAGAGCTTTGTTTACAATTCAGGTTTGGCGTGGATATATCCAGCGCAAGAAAACAGAGAAAATGAGAGAAGAGGAAATGATATTCCTGGGGATCGTAAGTGGTGCTGCCTAGACTTTCATAATTCAGCACAAGATGAGAAATTAATTTCTAAGATTCTTTCTGTTTTAAAAGGAATCTCTAAGGAATACAGAACTAAACTGGAATGATAGATGGCACAGGAGTAGCACAATTTGTCTTGTGCTGAATGGTTTTGTGCTGTCTATACATAGCCCAATGTGTGTGGCAGATGTGGAAACAGGCTGTGTAGAATTTGCCCCGGGTTTGAGGGAATTTGACCCAGGCATGATAGAGCAAGGAAATTTTATTAATCAACTTCTCAGTTGTGTTTTCAAGGCACGTGAGCTGCCTTATTTCTGGAGCAGAATTCACAAAGTTCTTAAGGTTGGAAAAGCTCTCTAAGATCGTCAAGTCCAACCCTTAACCCAGCACTGCCAAGGCCACCACTAACCCATGTCCCCAAGTGCCACATCCACATGGCTTTTAAATCCCTCCAGGGGTGGAGATTCTACCACTGCCCTGGGCAGCTGTGCCAGGGCTGGACAAGCCCTTTCAGTGAAGAAATTTTTCCTGATATCCAATCTAATTAAAGCAGGAAAGCCTTCTTCTCCCACCGCTTCGCAAGTCACTGCATGTGTATGTCAAGAGTAGGGAAGAGAAACATTAAAACTGGCATGTTAATACATCAGTATTTCTCTAAGTCCATATAAAAATAACCAAAATATTCCTCCCATCATACTGCAAAAGCACAGGGAAGTGAACAGCTGTCCATGGTCAGTTACACTGCACAGAGTGAAAAAATAAATAAATAAAGCAAAGCACCCTTTCCAGAAGGAACCTGTTCCTTTCCCAGTTCTACAGCTCTTCAATGATTAATTTATAAACTAGTAGTTTAATTTTGAATTCAGACATGCTTTTTTCTTCTTCCAGACAATTTGGGTGATTTTCTTGCCCAGCAATGGAATTACCCTTGGCTACCTTATAGGGTTATGAAAACTGATTGTGCCTATAGCAAATATCTCACAACAGTTAAGAGTAACCTTAAAATCTTACCTTTAGAAAGTAAAATATACATTTTCCTAGGCTTTGCCATGTTAAATATGCATAATACTTTATGGATTATTGCCTTTAATATCTGCTGGTCATTAACAGTAAATATGGCTAAACAGAGCCATGGGTGCCAGTTCTGCCTCTGCTTATGATAAAATTCCCAGAGATTTTTAACTAGTGCAGATCTAATGGTGAATACTTGGGGTATGCTGAAAATAAGTTAGAAATTACACCTTTTGAAAAACAAGGGATTGTTTCCTATCAAATCCCACGGCAGTTTCTGTTGAGTCTTAGGAAGGAAATCTAAACCTAGCATCAGATATTGGAGGGTTCACAGCCAAGCCTTCATTTCACGGTGGCCAGTGGTGGGAGTAACTGGTAACTGGGATGTAAAGAGCCAGTTTATGGGGAGCATAATATAATCTATATGATCATGGGGAAGGAGGGAATTAAAACCAAACACATCTAGTGTGTTCATTTCCTGACTTCGATTTAGGAGCAAGAGAATTGATGTTTGCTACTCTGCACTCTGACTCATTGCTCTTTATCAAGTATATAACCACAGGATGTAGGGGAAAAAATTGATATCTCTAAATAAAATAAAAGAATCTGTTCATCTCTCTAGTGTTTTTATATTTCCCTTCACTTTTCATGCTGCATTCTCTTCCTTGGGCTCCAAAGGAAGTGAGTGGCAAGCAGACACTGGTTCCCACTGATAGATAGGCAGCGAGCTCCAAAGGTCAAGTCCCTTTGATGTATGGTCACGTCAGGCCTCTGAAAAATGACCACAGATCTTCATGTGTAAATATGTTGAATTTGCTTTTCTAATGCTGCACGACTTAGATAAATTAGAAGACCCAGCCATCCATTACCCCAAGTCCATCCCAAAGGAGGCTTGACTTTTGTTGCAATAAATACAATTTCTCTTACAATTAGGGATTTAAAAAAAATGTCTACGTTACTTTCGGATAAAAACTGCTTTGCAAAAAGAGCTGGTCCATTTGAAGTTCTGAATAATGATTTCTGGGAAAATTCAATTTTGTTGGCCTAAAAAATAGGAAAATAGGTGTAAAACCCAAGAATTGTCCAGTCTTTTACTTAATTCAATATTATTTTCTTTACTGTCTACTTGGTTCACAAAAATTGATGTATCTTTTCTGGAATTTGATTCTATTTCATCTTTAGCTTGATGACAGAGTACAAGCCTATGTTCCAGAGATTTTTCTTGGCTCTAAAGTAAAGCCTCATTATTATTATTATTTATTAAAGCCTAATTGCAGAAACAGCATGATTCCCTCAGCACATGTTTTTCTAAACCTCTGATAAATCACACTTTGATATACCAGTTTAATTTGTGAAGAGCAGTGAGCCTCCTAAGAGCACATATGTCTTGATAACTGTATCCTGACCTGTTTCCTGATCTTCCCCACATTCCTGCCATGGTGCTGCTGTTTACTGCCAGCTCCACACAACCACCATAACCACTGCTCCAGGCACAGGTCTGTGTTAAAGCCACACTGACCACACTGATGTGGCAAGAAAACACATTAAGTTGTCTGAAAACACACACGTGATGTCTGAACAAACCTACGTTTCCTTGCTCTATTGTACCATTAGAACACAATTTAACCTACTATTTCTGCAGTTCTTAAACTGGCATGTACTTCCACTGGTCTGTTTCTGGAATTTATAAATTCCCTGTCACTAAACACCCCATTTAGAGCTTGTTATGATTGTTTAATTTTGCTGCAGAGCAAGCTACTTATCAGCCTGATGTAACTGGATGCGTGAACTGGTTTTTGGCAACTGCTTTGTCTCAGGGTAGTGCAGAACAGCCTGAGCCTAACAATGGATCCACATTTGTCGCTCTCCGTGCCAGACTCTCCTAACCGGGCAGACCCTGCAGGAAGTTATACTTATAATCTCAGAACACAGGCTACTGCAAAGAGGAAAGGCTGGTTTTAACATAAAATGTTAGGATAAACAGTTTACCATCAGACTGATTTATGACAGGGTAGGAGGATGTAGGGGACCAGAGGAACAGTTGGCTGGATCAAAACAACCAGGTGGTAAGAACATGAGCCCAGACGTGCCCAGGAGGCCAAGAGACCAAGGGCACCTGGCCTGTATCAGGAATAAGGTGGCAGCAGGATCTGGGCAGTGATTCTCTCCCTGTGCTGGGCACTGGTGAGGCCACACCTCAAGCGCTGTGTCCAGTTCTGGGCCTCTCCATTAAGGAAGGACATTAAGGGGCTGGAGTGTGTCCAGAGAAGGGAATGGAGCTGGAGAAGGGTTCGGGACACAGTGGACCAGGACAGATAAAAGGACAGTGACACATATGATGTGTGGCACGCTCCCCTTCCATGGATTTAAAAGCTGCTGGATCCTGGGGTGGTGACTGTCTACCTTCCCCTTTCTTTTTCCCTTCTCTTTCTTCCCCTACCTTTTTGTTCTCAAAATATACTGTAAGCCAGACCAAGAAATTCCAGTCAATGCCTTGTTAAGTGCCTTGTTGCGTCTGGGTAAGCTAAAGTTTGCCAAGTGCCTTATTCTATTGGAATGTTCTAAAGTTTGAAAGTAAAAGTTGTTATTGAACCCTCTGAGAATTTTGTTGCTTTTACACTGCCCAGAGTAAATCAAACTCCCTTCCCCTTAAACCCTCTGAATGGGCTGGGGAGCTGAGGAAACAAGAATACAAAAAGACAAGTCCCTCTCTCCACCTGCACTGCTCTGCTCTATTTTTCCCCAAGCCTCTTCTACCTGGGCAGGGCTGACTCAGAACAGCCTCTCCTTCCATTCAGCAAAACAACTGCAGTCCCAGCAGCACATCCAGAAACACACCCCTTCAGAAAAGGAAAGAAAGACATTGCATAGCCTAAGAAATTCACCTTTGAGTAGGACCAAGCCCTGTGGTTCTTCATGTCATTTTTCTCAGACGGACAAAGTTCAGCAGGATGTATGAGCCACGGCTTCCCGCTGTAGCATCAGGTTCACTTGCTCCTGAAGATCCTCAGAAATACACCTCTCACAAAATATCAAACTTCCAAAGATACTGCAACACCAGACAAGCCCCAATTGAGGGACTCAACCTGCTTTTGCAGCTTTGAGTCAGGAGTTCTCCCAAGGCCTGGATATCCCCTGGCTCATCTTTTCACTTGATGAGCACAAGTGATCAACCCCATCAGAGCCAAGCGCATTAAATGCTTAAACAATTCGTAGGACTGAGTCCTGTGTGCTCTGGAGATGCACACATGGAAACAAACGCCTTCTTGTCTCACAGGAGATTTACAGTTACACAGCTCACAATGCACTATTCCCTAATTCCAGCCCTTCCCAGAAATTTAGTGGTGCGACACATGCTGTTCCATTGTTTTCTTACATAGTATTTCCACCATCCTTCCTTCCTCTATATCCTAGGCCAGGTTGGACGAGGCTTGGGGCAACCTGGGCTAGAGGAAGGTATCCCTGCCCATGGCAGGGGGTGGGACTGGGTGAGCTTTGAGGTCGTTTCCAACCCAAGCTATTCCATGTCCCTTCAGACACCTTTCTATGATCCTTTTCACATGAAAGGATCTGCGTGGTCTTAAATAAAAAGCTGTTCTCTCCTTCTTACCTCTTTTAAACATACCCTAATTTAGGCATGTTGTCTCAGATAACACTTTTATTTATATCTGAGAAAACAGTCTGCCAAACATTCCTTCTTATTTGAATTCCTGATAAATATAATTCATTTCATCCAGTCAGAAAAAAAAAATTAGCATTTCCCAGAATAGTTTTCTGTGTAAACATTATGGACTATGGCTAAATAAATATTACACAGGGTTTAACAAACTGCAAACTCCATAAAGTGAAATTTAAAATATTTCTTCAGCTCTTCAAAGTGGGCAGTTCCAGCACTGGTACAGATCAGGCCTGGTTTTGCCAAGCATAAGATTAAAATGAGTTTTGCTTTACTTGCAGCCTGGATGTCAGCACAAAGTTATCTGTTATTTCACCAGGCAGCGATAACTAATCTGTCCTGTTTTCAATAAGAATTTTTAATCTGCTTACTTTTGAAACAGAAACACTCTGGGAAGCAAGAAACAAGCTAAATAATTTGGCTTTCATTGGCTGGACTCACACTAACAATGAAATCGCTGCCTTTCAGAGCCCAAAACATACTTGCATTTTTTAGTAAAAGTTGAACAGCATTGCCCAGGTAAAATATCAGAAATAAACACAAGCAGAATTATAGAAACTCATGAATGTAAATGTTTTCTCCACTTCAGATTTTCTTATCTTCTTAAAAAATACTACATATCAATATTTTTCTAAATATATACTCCATAAATCAATAAAACAACCATTTTCAATTTTTTTTAACAAGGCCTCTTACTACAGATGCTTTGTTTGAACACATAGGACAATTACTTTAATTGGGAAAGCCATTGAAGTGAATCAGAGAGTAGGGAAGCTTTAATGAATGCAGTATATTTTGCTTACTTGTTCCTTTTTTGTGCCTAATTTAGGAATTCAGCCATATAATTGATGTGGCTATCACTATTTGTGTACCATGGAACCTACAATTTTCATTTGGGGGGTTGGAACGAGATAAGCTTTAAAGGTCCTTCCAACCCAAACCATTCTGTGATTCGTGAGACAAGAGACCTCTTCAAAACACATTCTTCCCTCAGCCAGACAAATTACACTGAGGAAATAACAAAGCAAGAACATAACTAAATCCTACATCGAACTTTTAAATGTAGTTTGGATCACGGTTTAAAATTCAATAGAATCATATCATGAAATCACAGGATGGTTTGTGTTGAAAGGTACCTTAAAGCCCATCTTGTTCCACTCCCCTGCCATGGGCAGGGACACCTTCCCCTAGAGAATAACAGTTATAAGTGAAGAACAGCCCCAGGTTACTTTGGTAGTAAATTCTTTTAGTCTACTACTAAGGAGTTACTTGCCTGTGTAGTCCAAATATTAAAAAAAAAAAAAAATTTCACTTTCAGTACTGATGAAAATAAGTGACTATTAAAACTACTTTAAAAATACTTTGCTGAGGAAATGAAATTTCTACTCAAGAGAAGCAAACTATACTAGCACCAAAATTCAGAACTCTACAGCAAAATGCTACACAACCAGTACATCTTCTGAAATCTTACAATTACGGCCAGGACTGGCTGTGGCAGAACATTTCCTGATGTCCCATAAAACCAGAGAGCATGTGTTTCAGCTCTGCTGTTCCAGGTCTACGAAAAGAAGCTGTCCTAAATTAACTACCCAGCAATAAAAGCTGCAATAAATCTACCTTTCAGGCATAATGTGAGTGTTAGCCTTAAAATGCAGAGCAAAATGAAATGTATTTATTTCCCTGACATGAAGACTGTCTCCCTCGTAAGCGTAATGGGACAATTGAGGAGCAGTTAGTTCCACAGCGTGGGGCCTCCTCCCTGTGCCAGGGTAGCCCTGAGCGTGTTCAGCCAGCCTGCACACCTCTAAGTGCTTTATAATGAACAATAAACCGGCTGGGAGGGAGGGGGGCAGCTGACTCAGCACAAAGGAGGTTCTTCGGGCCAGGAGAATGATTGGGATCCTGAGTCAAAAACAGAAAATGGACAGAGAGTTTCATAGGATCCCAGAACGGTTTGGGTAGGAAGGGACTTTAAAGGTCATCCAGTGCCACCCCCTGCCATGGGCAGGGACACCTTCCACTATCCCAGGTTGCTCCAAGCCCTGTCCAACCTGGCCTTGGACACTTCCAGGGATGGGGTAGCCACAGCTTCTCTGGGCAACCTGTGCTAGGGCCTCCCCACCCTCACAGGGAAGAATTTCTTCTGTATATCTGATCTAAATCTACCCTCCTCCAGTTGGAACCCATTCCTGTCACTCCAGTTCCTGACGCAGGGTCCCTCTCCAGCTTCCCTGTAGCCCCTTCAGACACTGGAAGGTGCTCTGAGGTCTACACACAACCTTCTCTTCTCCAGGCTGAGCAGCCCCAACTCTCTCAGCCTGTCTTCAGAGGGAAGGTGCTCCAGTACCCTCATCAACTTCATGGCCCTTCATCACACTGACTTTCCTGGGAGCTGTAGGGAACATCTTCCTTCCTTCTACTGGTGGGTCTTCCACTTCCCTAAAACCCAGATTCTCTTTGGGGAGAGTAAGGGGAGATGAGTAAAGAAAAGAAGAATCTCATCAGCATACTTGTGACTGATGAGTTGGAATAAAATTCTCTTTTAGACAAATGTCCATTTTGCCTTATTAATTTAAACAAGGGTTTTAAAGACAAAGCCCATCAAACATTAGATAAGCCTTTTAAGTTAATGGACCATGTAGTCCTATTTTCCCACAAAATCAGGAATCTTCATATTATGTCCTATTTTTACAGCAACATCAATTATTAATATGTATACTTTTGCTGACAGAGGACCACACTAAAAATGTGAGTTTCGTTATCCAGTTCTGGGTCATTAACTGTGAAAAGCTTGTAAATATAATGGTTTATTCACATGGGAAGCCTTCATTAAGATGCATTATTCTACAACTGATGTGGCATCATTGCATTATCAAGTTCACTGTCTCCATCTAATATTTGTAATTTGTTTCTAAATGAGTTGCTGTTTGTAGGGCAAGTTAACAAATTTGAATTTCACATGGCCAAAGAAATTTCTTAAAGATGGGAAAATGCTTCTTCCCCCAAGGAAAAGCTATTTATTAGCATCTTACTGGAGAATGCCTCCCTTTGATTCAGAAGCAGGAACATTAGAGGCACCGAGGGAAGTGATGTTTGAAATAAATTGGCTTTTGTCTTAACATGCACATTAAGTATAGAGGGCTGTGGAAGCAGCACTCACCATGCTGTCTCATATAGCTCTTTAGAGCTCCAGAACAGGCATGTGGACCCATGGAAAGCTGTTCTGTGACACTGCAAGGCCCAGGTCACAGACTGGTCAGCAGGGAAGCATTGTTGGAATCCATCCTGCCACACTGTCCACCCCTCCTGCCCTTTCGCTTCCTATTCTCTCTTGCATCCTCAGATAGCCAAAGCCTTTTCAGATATATTTTCTTCTGAATTCTGCTCCCTGACAAGAGAGCAGAACCTTCACCAGGGCTGTCACAGAGACTCTGTCTCCTTTTGAAGGCTTGAAGATGGACACGAGATCCCAGATTGTGCAGCTGTCTCCTCATCACTGAGGCAGGGTTAGGAATATGTTAAACACTGAGGCCACTGAGGTTTGGGATGAGATATACTTTTGGACTTAGAACAAGAATACTGAGGACAAAATACTACAAGTTTAACGGTGGTTTTCTTCAGTTGCAAAGCAGGAAGGTACCACCTATGCTATTTCATAGGTTTTCTTCTTTTTTTTCAAGTGTTTTAAGAGTCTAAAACATTCCACATCATCATTAGGGGCCTGAGGACTCTGTTTTCTTTCCTCAATTTGTCTTTTACTCAACAAAAGAAAATCATTTTGTCTGAAAATACTTCACAATTGGTAGAGAACTGACAGCTAAAACAATTCTACCATCTGGACATCTTGTTATATCTCTTCAGCAACTCCTGCTGTTCAAGTGTCTATTTTTAGGTTCTGTTGCTACATTCAATTCCACACTTACTTTTATCTACTTATTATTATTCCCTCCCTACTTTACCAATTGATTCTTTTGCTTGTTCTTAAGTACACTTGGATCAGTTCTTATAGTCCAAGGAAGCAGTTTTTAAGATGGGCTAACAAGTGAAATTGAGACTAAGCACACAGAAGTTCTTTTGACATTTCTTCATCCTGTTTTCAAGTCCCTTTTTTTGTTGACCCAAGTGCATTGATTTCAAAATAACAGAATAAAAAAAGTCAGGCTGTGCATTCACCTGGGATTTTAACTTAAAAAAAATTCAAATAATCATGGCATGATGTCCTCACTGCCATTCAGTGCTTGCCTCCTCCTACTCCCCCAGAACAGGAGCCAGCCATGTTCCTGACACGTGTTGGCCTCCTGGTCTTCACTCATAACCAGGGTGCACTGTGTATGCTCCACGTCAGACAGCCCCCAGTCCCTCAGGACTCATCCATCCCAGCCAGCTGTGCTCCTCACTCCATGCTCCCCTCACCCACCGGAGCTGGAGCGTGTTAGTGCCAAATGAGAACACAGTAGGATTGCAAAAAACAGACAGCCAAAGGAGAATACAGTTTTATCGACTGTCCCTGTTCTCCTTTATCCCTCTCTTCAGTGAAACACTGAAGGTGGGTGGCTGGAGTCTTACTGGTAGGAGTAGCTCTTACTTCTTTTTATTTCTTGTAGTAAAACAGTCTTTGGAAAAGAAAATTTAAAAAATTGCAAGGGGTAAATACAGCAGAGCTTCTTTTCACAAGCTTCTCTACCAGGTTATGTCTGTTCTTCAGCCTTAGGGCTCGGAGTGCAGCTCTACACACCCATCAGCAGGTGGATTGAGAACTGAATGGTGCTCAGTACAGGTAGCTGCACAAATATTTACTCGGGGATTGGCTGGATTTTGCCAACCAGAACATATTCTGTGGCCTTGCTGTTATCAGCATCTGAGCCAGCTGGTTTATCGCTACCTGGACTGTGCCCACAGCAGCTTCATGACTCTGGACTCATGCGTAGATAGAGTCTGTATTAATTCACTTAAAGAGTTTCCTACTCCTGAGCTTACTCACATGGGCACGTTGTTCTTGCCAGTTCAAATGGCTCTTACCTCCTCTGGCTTTGGGACTGATGAAAGGCTGAATAAATTCTCCGTGGCAGGAGCTGATCTTCCAAGGCTCCCGCAGGATGCAGTGGGGAGCAGTTCAGAGGAGCTGAGTAGAGGGAAGGTCCTGGATGGCAAGGAGGACCCTCCTGTCTCTGCTGCTGCTCTCCATGTTGGTCTGGTCCCTTGTCCATTGCTTCCCTTGGCTGACTGAGTCACCTCCTTATACCAGGGGACAAGTAACCTGAGCAGAGGAAAAGACAAAAAGGATTATTTTCTACTTCTTAGAATCAGTTCACTGCAGGGTCAGGTGAGTGCCCGAGCCTGTGCAGGAGAGGGGAGGGACCACACATGCAGCAGTTCAGGTGGAGGGGGAGCTGACCCTTCCCAGCACCAACAGGTTGTTCCCCTGGTGACCCATCTCCTGACATTTCACCCTTAAACCTTCAGGTGTGAGCTGTAGAGGGGCCTGTCTTTCTCCATCGGCTGTGGATCAGCCTCCCTAAAGCTGGAGATATCCCCGTGTCCCTCTGGTGGGAATTCCTCAGGAAAGCAGTCCCTTGAGGATTGCTGCAGGGAGACAAATAGCTCAGCGGGAAAGCGCACGAGGGATTTGTTACCCTGGATCTCAGTTTGGAAAACAGGCCTCATGGGTGCTCCTCTGCTTTCCAAATGAGCTCTGAGAAAGCAGCATCACATCCTAGGCTTCATTTAATAACAGTGAGGCAGATAATGGTGAAATACAAATAAATAGTGTTAACACTTAGTGATATACTTGTAAATTGGTGCTGGTGAGAGTGAAGACTGGAAACACTCAACTTCCATGGAAACTGAGAATTGAGCTAAGGCAACATCTTTGGGGTGACGTTTTGGATCACATGTTGAGGAAGAGAACATGTGCAGCCTCCTTTCAAAACCATACTGCTGCTCTTATTTCCTCCTGAATATTTTCTCAGTGGTGGCCTTGACCAATTCCTTCAGCAGAGTGCGAGTCACACATCGCAGATGCAGGGAAGGCAGTAAATTGCTTTCCTGAATGGGGCCTCTGCGCTTGCTTTGGATAGTGTGTGATCCCAGGGGGGACCTGCTGAAACCGACTTTGCTTGGCACTTGTTAGTGATTTTTGGAACCTGGTCGAAGCATGGAAAAACACCGAATAACAGATCTTATATAAATATAAGCGGGCCAAACCTTTAAGAGAGCTTTTTTTATCTTTGTGAGAGACCTTTGGAATTAGGACATGGAGCACACTGAAAAATACATCACCAGGGCAAAGAGAACGCATTACTAAATTAGTCTGAGATGTGCCGACTAAGGACCATTTCTATATGCGCTGAAGTTGAAAGGACAGAGCAGAATTATGTACTATTTTTTTCATGCAAACCAAGAGCTTATGTTCATGTCTGCTGCCACCTATATGCCAGTCATCAACTTTGACGAGTGAAAAAACATACTACAAAACCAAACTGTCGTATTTTCTCCTCTTTTTCCGTCTTAAATTTGCCGTACACTGTCAGACAATATGATTAGTAATTCCCAAGTATGTGGAAAACAATTTGTTCTAGAATTAAAAAAGAAACCACAAAGGTAGTTTACAACTTCATTTCTAAAATGGATTTTTCTCTACACTTACAAGGTAGTAACAGCTCGTAGCACACTAGAAACACCTTAACTTTATCAGCCTTTGCAAAATAAAAAATACGAAGTTTCAGCCCACCCACAGAGATGGTATTTTTCATGCTTCTGTATTTGAATACCAGAAAGACTTTCATTTTCCTCCCTCAATCTACATGTGTAAAATCAATCACAAGGCAGAAATTATTCTAAGATTGCAACTGGCTCAGAAGCCCTTCTTGCCAAGGTTATCAAATCATGGGAAACTTGGGGAGCTGTGGTTTTTATTACAGTGTTTGGGGGGTTGTTTATTCCTTTTTTGTTGTTGTTGTTCCTCAAGGGAAGTTGATTTCCTAAAGGAGCATGACCAGCTGCAACAAAATACCAGGAAACCACTGACCAAGCAGTGCATATAAAAATTGCAGTGACCAAATTAAAAACAATGCTGGCTAATTAAAAAATACCAATAGGAAGTCCAAAATATTTGAAAATTCAATTAAAAAACTCTCTGGCACCCTTCTGACATGCATAAAGCTGGCATTTGCAGAACAGCAGTTTTCTCACCTGTCTCATTGAGATCCCAGGATCCCACGCTGGAAGGGTTGTTTTTGTACATTGCAATGTTGTTAATTAATGCTGAAACACCAACAATAGAGCATTGTGTGCATCCAGGCACTTTTTATGAGCACAGGGCCTTTTTTTTCTGGCTTCCTGCAAGAAAATTAAGGCTTAAGCTTAGATTCACTGTCAACGTAGCATTCCAGTAAATATTAAGTTTATTTTAATTCATACCTCTTAATTTCTCCTCTTGTTGTTTTCAGACTCTCCCTCCTCACTTAGAGGGAACCAGTAGTTTTCAGAAGTGTGCTGGGACAGTAAAGGCCCTGCAAGGTGATGTCCAGGAGAGACAGGACGAAGTGTCCTTCAAGGACAAGCTGAGAGAAACAGAGGGGCCCCACATCAAGGAAACACTCCAGGATCAGATCAGCCAGTGCTTCACAGAGTGCCGGTGAGCAGAGATAAACACTTGCCCCTGAATAAGTCCATTTGCCCCAAAGAGCCTGATTTTGCAGTTCCTACAAACTCAAGGCAGTGATCCCAGTCCCAGCTGAGGAGCTGGTTCTACACCAGCTGCAGAGCTGGGACCCTGAGATGCAGGACTCCAGAGTGAGTAGACCAGACCAGGACATCACTCGTGGCAGGGATCAGAGGTGCGCCTTGAATGCCTGGCTGTGGATCAGGTCCACAGACATTAAAGTGGGGACACCTTCAGTTTGCACATTACCTTGGGCTCAAGTCCTTGTAATTATAAGAAGCACACTCTAAACTTTAGGAACACTGACTTTCTTCCCTGCCTGAATACATAAGGTTTAAGAGAGAGAACTCACTCTTCCATGAGATAGAAGTGTAATTATTTGCCATAGCAAATCACATCACGTCACTGGCACTGCACTCCAGGTGCCTGCTGCTGGCGTTATCCAGCAGCCCACATGAATCTGAAGTAGTTTTGTACTTGAGGCCTGACCTTCGAGACACTCCTCCAAATGTAACTTCACTTAAGCAGTGCTGCTGATCTCAGTGAAACTTCACGTCTCAGTAGAGTTAAGCACATACTTACATGTCTTTAAACCGAGTGCTGACACCTATAGTTCTCTCAGGCTTTGGCCAACAAAGTTTTGAGACTGGCAGTTTTCATATGGTCACACTGTAAAGTCTTTTACTAAGGAATACAGGCTGCTTTTATAATATAGGTGATTTTTTTACAGGATTTCCCTCATCTGATGGATTAGTATATAAAAGTAAATTGGGAAGGAGCACCTTAAACTTCCAGGATTTAGCAGCAAGATTTCGTTTGCTCTGCAAAGTGTTTTTGTGTCTTGAGCTGCTCAATGATGTTACAGGGCTCATATTTGGTGGGACTAGTGTCACATCCATTAATCACTGAGTGTTTTTTCAGTGTGCTGGACTTGTCTTCAGCATCCAGTTGGAAACACAAATGCATTCTGATGAAATCCTGCTCTGTTTATTGCTTGCGTCCTTTAATCAGGTTTGGATAGCTGTGCTACAGTGCAGTGTTTGATTAAAAAAGTGATCAAAAATAGCACCCTCACAGGTCTGCCACAATGTATTTCTCTTCTTTCTTATTCTTTTGCCTCTTACAGACACTCAAGGCTCCAGTGTATTTTTTTACTCTCTTTCTAAAAGAGCTGCTGGTTTTACAAACCTCAGTTATTGCAAAGCACTTCCTCATTCCCTAAATCAACCCTGCTCTTCTTGAGCTGCTATTTCCTGATGTTCCCCACAGCTCCCAGCACGTTCTGAGGTACAGAAAGATCTTATTCTCTTTGCTTAATATTACTCACTTAATAGTCATTCTCTAACGTCGGTCAGTTGTGTCCAATTAACTTGGCTCTAGATCTTGAGGAGAACTAACTGAAATAGTGTGAACCAATAACATTGTTTCTGTAGGAGATTAGAGAATAAGGCTGAGCCATAAACCTCTTTAAAGACAGTTATGAGACATTACTAAAAGTTAAATCACTTAACAGCAGAGCCAACCAAAAGCCTAAGCCATCCAGAGGATTATTTGGAGGAAGCCAAAGCCATCGTTCAATCGAGGGAGGTGGAGAGGGGTGGCTGAGAGAGCAGTTCATCAAAAACCTCACTGCCTAATGTGTGTGAGTCCTCAGCCTCATGTACCTACGAAATACTCTGAAGGTGGAGTGTAAATGCTGAGCTTTCTTTTAGTAGCCCTTACAAGTGAAATGGGGCTTCCTCGCTACATTTATATCCCAGGTATGCCCAGGGGCCCAACTTTAGGAGATACTTCAAGGCTAGAGGCAGACATAGGCAGTATCCCAGCATATAAATATGTGATTATACAACTTCTAAGGTATTCTTTAGCTAACCTTTGAGTTATCTGGTCCATCTCATCAGGTTCGGTAGTCTTGAATCTCATCTAGCCCTGAAAATTAACAAAGATTAAAGCAGATGTTTGAATATAAGCACCATATTAACTGATCTTGGATAGCTTTATGGATATGTTTTTCATGAGCAAGGGATGATGCGAAATAGGACAAAGATATACCCACATACTCCATAAGAGTGCTTATGGATAAGCCTTTAGCCAGACATGTTCTGCTGCAGCTGAGAAAGACTGAGAAAATAGCTCCCCTCCAACCTTGGACAGTAACCCACCCATCTGAAACAACCTCATAGTTAAAAAAAAATCAACCAAAAAGCAGTTTTAAGCATTTAATCAGACCGTTTTGATAGAAGATGTGTAAGATGTGCAGTTCTGTGGTATGTCTGAGAGCAGGGTCACTGCTGATGGCAGAGGCGCAGTGACAAGCCTGTTGCAGTCAGAGCAGTGTGTTTGATCGTAGAATCACAAGATGTTTTAGGTTGGCAGGAACCTTAAAGACCATATCATTCCAGCCCTCTGCCACGGACAGAAGCGCCTTCCACTAGACCAGGTTGCTCCAAGTCCCATTGTACTCTCGGTTAACTCTCTTCTTTCAAATTAACTGTCCATCATGATCCCTAAAAATCAGTGAGGGCATGTTCCAGCCAAAACTAGACAGATCTCATTGATAAAAGCTATTCTGGTGATTTAGTAGCATGGCAGATGAAATTCTGCCCCCGGTTAAGCCAGTGGGAGAGCTGCCATCAGCTGCAGCGCAGGCTGGACATCACCCAATATTTCAGCTCTTTCCAATGTGGCTGAGTGATGCAGTGATTTATGGAGCTAAGAGGAATCAGAGGAGCTGCCTGCCGTCCTGCTCTTCACATGAGGCCTCTAAGTGACCAAAATCATCTCCCCCAGACACATCCACTGGCATCCAAGATAGGTTTTAAACAACAACAACAACAAAAAAAATCAGCAAATTTCTCCCCAAGAGGAGTGGTGTGTTCTGCAGAGCCAAGCTTTCTGGGTGGAAACGTCAGAGACGCTACACAACCAGCAGGAATCATGTCCTGCTGAACAGTGGGGCAGGTCTGAAATGTCCAATTTTACATTAATTATTACCTGCCAGGACATATTTTGGTTCTCCCCTAAGCGAGTCTACGAGATCAACAGCTAAATGTAGCTTATAAATAATTCTTTAACTAGGCTTTTTTACAGTTTCCCATTTTCCATATTCTATTAAAGAAATAGATAAAGGCAAACAAAGATTCTTTTGAATAAATTTTGCTTTGTGTACTAAAAAAATAAACCCGAGCTTCCATATTTTATCCTTCACTCAGAAAAGAATGTGATAGAAAAATACAATTAGCAGGTATTGTCTTTCAGCACAGCTACTCTTAGATTACAAAAGCAATGAGCGCATGTTAAATTTCTTAACCTCTAAGAAACGCTGTAAATATTTACCACTTTCTTTGCACAGGAACCAGCTTCAGTCATTTCAAGACCCAAACCAGCTTCTTACGAAGGAAAGTTCTAGAAAAGCAAAAGAAAGTAAACCCCAAAGGAATAGATTAAATGAAATTGTTCCAGTTGTTTATATCAATCCTACTGCAGGGAAGATGAAATAATTTTGATATAACTCTGCATTTTGCAGCCTTACCATCCATCATTCCACTTATCTGGGTTGGCTTCTGTGGAGCTTCTCTTATTTGGATTGCGCATTATTCACATAAAAGCTTTCTAGGTTTCCATGTGGCCTTGTCCAACCATGCTAGAAAGAAAAGATACTGTTTTGAAAGCTTTTTTAAAAGCATCCTGTATTATACCTACAGGCCTCCCTTTTTTGGTTTTTTGGGGTTTTTTTTGGTTTTTTTTTGGTTTTTTTTTTATTTTTTTCAAGCTATGGTTGGTATAGAAGGACTACAAATGTTCCAGAATTAACAGTTGCTATGATTATACACATCTGAGTCTGGATTTTAATCACTTGGCTCCCACAGATTTCACCCATTACTTTAATAACAGAGTTTCATATTAACATATAACTACTGCATAGCTGGGGTTTTAGCTTCAATTCCATTGCTTCACCATTCCAAACCAAACCTATTTTCCTCTGATTTCACATTTAGAGTTTTGCATTGCATATGCAAAACCAGTCATCATTGCCTTCCCCACTCTTTACCCACTGTGCATAAAAACAGTTCCCGAAATACAAGTCTTCTTGGAGTCATCCCTAAAATGAATTAAAAAGGGTGTGGGGAAAAAAGGGGAGAAGGATCCCTTTATTACACAGAGAAACATAATAGTATCTTTGTCTAAGACAGTTCTTCTCTGGCAGAAATCAATACAAAAGATGAGAAATCAGGATGAGGTTTTTATTACCAGAGATGGCCCCCGGACTCACAGGGGAGAGCCTCATCCACAGGCTCTGCTGGGATGTGCCTCGTGCCCTCGAGCTGCAGCAAATTACACCGTGCATTTCTTGGAGGATTTATCCAGCCCCACTCGGAGCTCTGGGGAGCATTTCATCAGTGGCACGGCTGACCTCATAACAGGGGATCTCAGTAATAGCAGTTCGTGTATGTTATGTGTTATTCCCACAGATTTGGGGATTGCTTTTTGGGAGGAAGGAGGCAGCGAGGGGTAAATGTGCTTTCATAATAGGTTTACACTTTACTGATTAGCTCTGAATGATCTTCTTGCTCTGCCTGCTGACTCGAGTCCTGTCAGAAAAAGAATTGGCTGAGTTTTGTGGTGAGGGAATGAGACTCCTGAAACAGGAGGTTCCTGTGCTTTATTTATTCATTTTGAACATTCTTGACAGCCAGCCTGGCCTTTGATGCAGAGGTAAAGAGAAAGAAATAGGAAGTGATTATGTTATATTTCCCTTTTTTCACAAGGCTGTTTTGTTGAGCTGAGTTTGCTGCCAATCCACCCATTCATGGGACTCCCTGGGTAGCAGGGGGTGTGGGGAAGGAGGAGGCAGAAGGAAGATGAATGGAGAGAGAGAGGTTTTGCACTGAAATTCTGTGGAATAGGGAAAGTATTCATTGGTGTGAGGCACTGCCCGGATTACATTTCACACTCTGTACACGCTGCTCTTTATGGAGTTAATGGCAGCGTGCATGGAAGTTGCCAGGCAATCCATCAGAGCCAAAAGCCTTGCCAAGAGGACAGAGAGGGATGACACGGTGGTGACAAACAGAGGCACTCCCTCCCCACAACCCGTCCACTCTAGTTCCAAGGAATCGTCCCTCTGAGTCCATCCAGACCCGTGTTGTTGTTTCTGGGTCCCATCTGGCTCATCAGACACGTGCCCTCAACCTGCCAGAAGTGCTTTCTGAGTAGCCAAGGAGCCTGGATTGCAGCCTCCACACAATATGGCAACAGCTGATGGAAAATATGGAACAGCTGATAGGAAGATTGCTCGAGGACCAGTTTTAGTGCCATGAGCCACTGCAGCAGACAGTTCTCAAAGAGCAAGCTCCAGTCTGGAGGTCCTTGGCACACAACCTGAGACATCACCAGCCCCTTGATCACAGTCGTCTTTCCATACTGTTACTCTGGAAGATTCATTCCTTTCTCTGCCACTCCTTCAAAGGCATTTCTGCTGTAGGAACCTACCAAAAAGTGCCTCTCTGGTATGTGGTACTTGATATTCGGCACAGCCAGAAGTTGCTGCCCACAGGAGCCATTTACAGGCAGGTGATGAACCACTGTCTTCTCCCCTAATCCATATTGTCATTATTTCTTTTCCCTGTCAGCACCAAAGGATTGTCACACACTCAAAAAACACTTGTGTGTGACCTTCCACTTGGGAGCAAAAGTTTCCAGCCAGAAGCAACAGCCGTGAGCCCAACATAAAAATCAGGATATGGGGGGATAAATTAGTGGTTGTCTGCTAATTCCACTAGATGAGGATGAGCTAAAACTATTTCTAATAATTTAGAAATAACGATAATTCTAATAATTTCCACATTAGAAAGAGGTCTCTATCTGCACCACAGTTTTCTCCTGTCCTTACCTGTTCACTGGAGTTGAATATATCTTCTCCTACCATCTGGTACTTTGCGCACTGAGAGCTTAAACACACGAAATTCTTCAGGGAATAGCACAAAACAAATAGCTTCTCCTTCTGAATCCCTCTGCAGCCAGTCTGGGTTGTGTCTTTCATCTAGATCTTCTCCTTTTCCTCAGGAGAGAGAGAAGACAAGCTCTGAATTGTGGAAATGAAGCTCTGAAAGAGGATGGCACAGGCTGGGGTGTCCTCCGCTGCCCAAATACTTGGTCTTCCTGCAAAAGCACAAAAGCAATAATACAAGAGGCAACGTCTGGGGGGTTTTTCCTATCGATAGTTTCACCTCTTTTCAGACAGAACTAACAACTCCAGGTTTTGCCAAGGCAGTAATCTCTGTATCATAACAATTAGTACTGGTGCAAAGTGCTCTCTGAGTGCCTTTCTCCCCTGCCAAAAGGCCGTTCTGCAGGGACAGCTCACATTTAACATCAATCTTCCTGAACATGGCTCAGCCTGCTCCCAGATGTTGGACTGTACCTCATGTAGACAGTCAAAGCTAATTCCAAACTCCAGCAGGAACAGCACAGCAAAATCTGTCCAGGGCTCTGCATAAATATTCTGGCAGGCAGAGCGTGCTGAGCTCCTCTCTGCAAGCAGCCGCGGCGCTGAGTTAAAGTGCATTTGTGGGAACTGAAATCCTGCCTTTGGGCTCTAAGACTGATTAATTAACATAATTAGGAGCTGTAAACATTAATGGATAATGTTCAAGCCTTTCCTAACACATTCTTAAAGCTTCCACTGAGTAGTTATCTATTGACTAATTTTGGCAAACATCTTCAGGGCTGGAGGGAGCAAGGGAATGGAATACAAATGCATCTGGCTCACTGGAGGGGGGCACCAAAGCAAATAACCCACCACGTTTCTGTGAACAGAGGGAGAATAAGTTATCAGAAACAAGAGGATTGTTTGTTTATGATGGGAGAGAGTGGAGCCCACACTTCTGCAACCTGTTTTCCCATTGACTGGAATCAACTGTCTGACTTGAAAGCCATTTAAAACAGAACAAGAACAAAAAACCCCATCAGTCCTTTCTTGCTTATGGGAACACCATGCTGTCCTCTTTTAAAAAGTGTGAACCTCTGTAATTCCAAAGGAGGGACAAGTGTTATTAAGTCCATCTGCAGTTAATCTCCTTTATTGGGTGTTCCTGGATTTACAGGAGGCAGGGGACACCTCTGGAAGCTTCTGTGCAGTGGCAGAAGTTGCCTACTAGTAAAAATTTACGGGAGTGCTGACATTAATGGAGGTGGCTGGATGGCTTTGGGGGAGATCAGCTGGAAGCGCCTGGATCCATGTATTTCTCCTACTTGGTGAAACACCCATAAATCTTGGTGGCGGGTATCTGAGACAGTAAAGACCAGTTGAACCCTGGTGTCACACCTCCAGAGAGGCGTTGATAAGATCACTAGTTCTGCTTTCTAAATCATCACAAACTCCAAGATCTGTTGTCTTTCCAGTCTTGTAATGCTCCTTCAGTTGACACTTCAATTTATGATTGCCACCTCTATGCAGTGATTAAAAACACATGCAGAGGGCTCTGCTGCTGATCCTTGATTTTGCTCATTGAACTATGAAAGGTTTGAAACTTTTAAGGAATAAAGATTCTTAAAACATCACAGGTGCAAATCAAGCTTTCCAAGGGGTTTTCAACATAACAAGTCATCCTCATGAACTATTATTTAATCACCAAGTGCACCAATGCTGCACATAAGCACATCTTCACCAGCTTTCCAAGCACTACTGTTCCCCTCCAGATAGACATTCAGATATCTTGAATCACAAGGTCATTAGGGATCTTCCCTGATTCATCTCGCTTTTCCCTGAGAGTTTTTGCTTACTGACTTTGTCACTGAAAATAGAGTCAGGTCCTGATCTTATTTACTGTCCTCATTCTAAGCAGACTCCCATCAACTTCCAAGGGAATTCATGGAATAAGACATTGTTGGTTTTGAGCAAGTTTATCGATTTTAGGACTTTTTCAAGGGTGCTACAGCCAGGCAGAAGCACGCAGTCTTGTTCCCCAAGCAGTGGAAAATCAGGGAAAACTATTCCAGTGGCATGGCACTCTGGGCTTTCTGCCTGTGATAAGGCATCTTTAGCAGGAATGCTCAGAACTTCAGGCATTTGTAAGCATACATCCATCTCTTCATCAGGCACGATTTGCATTGCACACCTCTTGCCACATTTGCATATAAATTATGCGTTAACAACATTAAAAGCTCATTCAGATCTCAACAGCTACACATTACAAAGACATAACGAGCATGGTGCTTCTACAGACCAGGCTCTCCTCCACTTTTCTCCTCAACCTGCTTGTTTCTCCATCACTTCACCCAAAAAGACTTAACCTTTTCCCCACCCCATTTCTGTCCCAGTTTCTGTCTTTCACCTGCAAAGCTCTAAACACTGTGGTGACTGTAGACCAAAGGCAAGATTGTCCAAAGCTCAGCCTGTGGAATTAGGACTTTTACAGGGACAGCAAAGACATTTCTGTTCCAAAAGGCAAGCTGACCAAAGGGAAAGATGCAACTCCTTGTCCTAAATCTTGTGAGCAGAAAGATGGTTCTAGTTAGACATTGATTTAGCATAACCAAAATTATGCCTTTAACTATCCTCCATCTTGGAAAAACCTGAATCAATGGAGCCAATATTTTCAGACCTGTATATTGTAAATTGAGCATCTAAACTTCCAGTCCAAATGGTTAATAGCTTGACAAATACATGATCAGCTGAAAAACAGAACTTTGTAATGGACAGTGTGAGGCAGAAGCACTGGGGAAGTGCTAAAACCGGAAGTGGAAAATGAATGCAGCTGTTTAGTGCTGTCAGGGCTCTGCAGAGAGGGCACAGCTGGTGGAGCAGGACCAGCACCGAGACAAGGGGAATGCCAGAGAGACGCGAGCAGGCAGATACCTGCGCACACACGAGACACAGCCCCAGATAAGGCACAGAGAGATGAGAGAGAGAAGGTCCAGCACCTCCTTCCCCCACAATGCTGCCAGTGACTGCACTTTCTCAGTCCCATTTTTGGTGCAAACTTTCCCAGATATTTTAGATTGACGCGTATCCTCCCATTCTTACAGACGTGCCCATCCTGAGCACTGCTCTGTAGGGTGATTCCTGCCTTCACTTGCTTCCTACTTTTTGATTTGTACCACTACAGAAGCAAAACTAACCATTACAACAAATTGAGGTTAGATTCCCTTTTTTACCTTCTTCAAGTGGCTGCAAGTGACCCAAAGAAACCCACAGTCCATTCTTGAGGCTAAGCCTCCTGCTTAGAATTAAAGCTCCTAAAAATATTCATTCCTTTATATGTCTAAAAGTCTGGAATCAGCTAAAGTAAATAGCATTAGTCTGAGCTGGCCTATTTGCACACAAGAAAAGAATCTGGTAACTAATTAGTTCATTTTCCTAAAGTACCTCATACCCATCCCTATAATACTTGGGAATTAAAAGTCTGAGAACGCAAAGTGTTCCCGACCTAATTCAACAAACCCCCCACCGAAATTCTCAAGGACACTTTCCAAACATGAGGTTTATTTGTTGTCATAGATACTCCCACAGACACAGACATCACTTCCATCCAGGGACTCTCACTTGCCAGCAGCTGGTTATAATACAGCTCTGTGTCTGAAGGGCAGGACTGGGCTCCTTTTGGGCAGTGCTGTGCTATGTGCCCTGTTCAGGGGGTATGTTAGGCTGCTGTTCTCTTTTATTCCTTCCTCAAGCAGAGTCCGAATGCAGCAGACAGGATTTCTGAAGGCAGGAACAGACCAACGGGGTGTTTAACACTGATAACTGGGGCCTGATTTTCACCTCAGAGCTGGTTTCTGTTCCAGGAATCCAGCTAGACACCTACTAGGCCTGGCCCAGGGGAGCCTGCTCTACCATCTGATCTATTCTTGGTTTAACCTGCACAGCAAAGTGCTAATCAATGAGAAAGAAAGAAGGGAATGAATCCCAAGGGGAAGAGGAAGAGACTTAGCCCAGCTATTATTTCACTCCACTGTGATAGGGAGAGGTATCTTCTCCTGCAAGTTAATGCAGAGCAGGTGGAAGAACCAATTTTCCCACTTCCCCATTTCCAACAAGCAAAGCAAATGAAGATCTGCTGGGACACAGGAACGAGAAACAGGCAAAGAACAAAAAAGAATCAAGAGTCCCACTGGTGCCTGGTAGGAGGACAGAGAAGCACTGAAGAGCCAGTGGCTGGCAGAGGAGAGGTGTTTAATGGATATTCTGGGAAGAGAAAGAATAAGGAAAAGCTTAGAAGTAAGGAGAATAAAAATGAACATGAAGCACAGAGCAGTGGCTCCCAAGCTACAGCCCTTGCTCCACTGAAGGATCTCTTTGGAGAAACAAGAAGAGGAGATGGAAAAGACATTTTCAGCCTTGGCTCTGTAGAATGTAAAGAATAAAGGAGGCAAGTGGGGCGAAAAAGAACCGTGACATGGACTGACACAAGCAGAGCAAAGGCATAGCAGAAACAGTCATGAGGAGCTGGAGAGGCAGAATCAGAAGAGGAGGGATGAAAGAGTCACGTAAGTGGGGGAAAAAAACCCCCTGTGAGTTACCAACTGAAAAACAGGGACAGTTAGAACCAAAGACTGATAGAAAATATTAAGTGTTTCCAAGGCAAAGACAAAAGAGAGGTCCCTAAAAGTCTATGCCAGCAAGCTCAGGTGATACAGAAAAAATACTTTATTGTCAAGGGGCCATATTTGACTACGGCCATGAAGGCATGCAAGGTATGGCTGGAAATGTGGCTGTGCATGACAGCCTGTTATTCTCTCTCACAAGAGAAGAGGGATATGTTTAATTCTGAAATACAGTTTCACTGGCAGTGGGTTTTTCAGACTTTGGGGACCACAGCAGTGAAATGTCTGATGGAATATAAGGCTCATTCAGGGCACTGTGGCTTCAGTGTACCAACAGGATTATTTAACACACTGTTGGCAAGTTACTGAAGAGCTGAATTTCAAGTGAATTCCTCACCCAGGAGGAATCATCTAGCATAGAAAATTCCAGGCTTACATTGAAAATGGGTGTTAAGCAGAAATGATGAGGAATTGAGGGAGGAGGAGAACACAGAAACAGGTTATCCCATCAACCTGAGGTGAGCATCAAGGTAAACTCTTCCTAGCACAAAATTCACGTTGAAGTTGGTCTGTCCCAATCCTACACTTGGATTGAATCTTGACTTAAGGCTGAAAAAGTTTGAAGACAATATTTCTGTGGGTAGAGCAAGAACTTGCCTGAAACCTGAGTCACATACATTCCTTCCAGAGCCAATGTGTTTCAGTTTTACTGGGAATTTCGGCGCGGAGGAGATAAGTCAGACTCCATCCAGCAGGTTGTTTTTATTACCCAGGTCAGAGTCCAGGGCTTTCAAATCATGCTGCATTTCAGTCCTTTGCAGAGACAACAGAAATTCTAATTATTTATAGTAATTTACTTTAAACACGCCCAGCTGTTATGGTTTGTGTGCTGCATCAGGCAAACTTAGGACCATCCTAGGCTGAATAAAAGCTATTTAATAACGGAGTTTACTGGTTCTTCTCAGGCTCTACTTGTACAAAAATAACTACATAAATATAGTACCAACTCAGTAAGATCTTGTACCAAATACAGTCTTCTTTGGCTTTCCCCATCCCTGGAAGTGTCCAAGGCCAGGCTGCATGAAGCTCTGAGCAACCTGGTCTAGTGGAAGGTGTCTCTGCCCATGGCATGGAACAAGGTGAACTTTGATGTCTTTTCCAACTCAATTCTGTGATTCTGTGACTTGAGCAAAGAGTGTAGAACCATAAAAGAGCTGGCTTAGTATTTACTGAGGCATTTATGTAATAGCAGGAGACTGCATGACCCTTTAATCTGTTCAAATAGTTCCCTCTCTCTTCTCAGAGCACCTTCCTGAGGCAGTGGTGGTTGGAAAGGAAGTTTACTCTCTTGCTTTGTGTTCTCCATCACACAGGCTCTTTCCTACAGACTTTTCTGGAAAGCATCTAATCCAGCAACCAATTCTGAAGCTGCTGGTTTAAAGACAGCTATAAGTTAAAGGCTGCAGTCTGTGCAGCTGCAGGAGTCCTCCAAGTATTCCAAGTCAAAATACAATTGCTCCAAGGGGGCACATTCCAGAGCCGGAGCTGTGCCATCTTTCTTGTTCCATACATATGCTTCCCATCATTGGCTCAGCACTCAGAGCTGCTGCAGAGGGGTAACACTATGCCCAAAATATCCTTTCACCTTCATCCTCCCGGGAAATCATGTTTTTATTTGTTATGTATTGCAAAGTTTGCAGTTGCCGGGGCCTGGGAATGAGTGGGAGTGAAGGTGGGAGCAGGAGATTGTGGCCTCTCCCACGTACGTGCCTGTATTCCATCCCAGTCCAAACCTAATCTCTCCATTTGCCTGGGGGAGCTCTACTCTTCTATACTAAGTCTTTTCCAAACAACTGATGCTCTGTAGAGGTCTGTGAAGCAATACATTTACAGCTCTAGTCCTGAAAAACAATACAAAAGAGCCCTAAGGCTACGCAGGTGAGTAAAGCTGCCCTGCAGGTCTCAGCCTCCAAACTGCACTTCCCACACCACCTTCCCTGTTCCACCACTTTGGGGAAGTTGCCCATCTTTGGGCTCTTTGCTTCTTCCGAGTTCCCAGAGAATATGCCCTATCTCTGGTTCTCCAGCCTCTTTACCACATTGCCAGCAACTCTCTGCAGCACTGACTTCACCTATCAAAGAAATTATTAAAAAGCACATTATTAATCCATCATTTAAATTAACAGTAACACAAAAGCTGCATTTTGTGCTTATCGTTGGTTAAATTTGAGTGTATCCCACCTAGTAACACATGCAGAAGAATTGAGGCATTTAGAGAGGCAGTGCTGACTCCTACAAAAGATATTCAATTCTTTATCAGTCTCCACATTTTCAACCCATTTCAGGAGGCTGTAGATCATACACCAGAGACACACCAAACAGGTACAGGAACACAGCACTCCAGTTTTTCTTTCACAACATTAAAAAGGAGAGTGTTAAGGAACTTGGCATTTCAAGGCATTACAGGGTGTTTCTTGGACTGCAGAGATGACTGGTTTTTGAGCTAATACTGTTGATCAATGGCCGTTCCCAATACCATCCCTGGCTTATAGCTGAGCTCATCTGGAATGTTTCTCCTTCTCTTTTCTCACACCTTTTAATTGCCAAAGTGGAGACTCTAAACTATTTTTCTTACCTGTGAGCTCTTTGGTTATTAGCACTGACCAGGAGTCTGAACATCTCTAATTTTAATATATGGATTCTGCAACACTCAGTTTTTCCCTGCTTTTACACTGTGTACACCTGGTGGTGATTTATTGAAATAAGGCCGCACGAGCCAATTGGGATAAACATGGAAAAGTCAAGTGCTGTGACCGCTTTCATATGCATGAAATTGCCTCAGATTTGTCATTAAACATTTCATTTAAACACTCATGCGGACCATAGAGACCCAGATCTTTCAAAGTGGACAAGGTCCTGGGGGTCCTGGTGGACAAGCTTGTCCATGACCACTGGAAATATTCCAGAATCATGTGGACACAATCCTGTGCCATGTGCTGGGATGACCCTGCTTGGGCAGGGAGGTGGGACCAGATGGGACTCACTGTGGTCCCTTCCAGCCTGGCCCATTCTGGGATTCTGAGCAGTGAAAGAGAAAGCAGTTTGGTTACATTCTTAAAAATTGAGGACCATCCTACATGCAATTTTCAGCTTCTCCTTCCCCACTGAATTTTTCCTTCTGCATCACAAGTGCTTTTCCAGGCAGCACTACAGGCAGTGCCGCGAACCCAGTGCTGTGACGTCAGGCTGAAGGGAATGATCAAGCCCCTCTCCCAGGCAGTAACGTGGTGCCTGACTGAGGCTGATCACATGCTCAGCAGGTCAGAGCACAGTGATCCGGGGTGGGACATCCCTGACAGAGGGGCTGAAGAGGGTTTTAGTCCAGGGAAGCAAAAAGTAAGTTATGCTAGACTGGACTGTATTTCTGCATTGATGCCACAGACATGAGATACTGAAATGTGTGTGGTGCCACCTTTATTTAGTACCACCTCAGACCTACCCGTCTTTATCGCACTGAAATGATGCAGTTGGTTACAAACCCAATAAAAAGTCACATCCTTTACCCACACTTGCGTCAGGGTTGTTTTAATCACCATATTCCTCCTCCATACTGTACTGTCTCCATCCCAAGTATTTAAATAAGGGTAGACCAAAGCAGAGCTTCTCTGGTCATTTCAGGCTCTTATTCCCCAATTTTCCAGAGAGATAGAAAGGGTATATGTGCTGCACAGCACACACAGGGAGCCTGCCATGCCCCAAGCGTGCTGATGTATTATGCATGCACAGAACTCTCCATCCAGCACGTGAGCAACGGGTTAGGGAGAGCACAGTCCTTTCAGGGAGCTTTTAATCAGCCAGTACCCTTGGAATACTTCAACTCCCTTTCACAGTCAGGTGGTGGCAGAAGAAATGCAGCATGTGCAAAACCATTTCAGAAAAACGAGGAGGCCAAAATCCTGGGAGAGGCAGCACAGAGCTGGGGCAAAAGGGGCACTTTTCCAGGTGGGCAACCTGTCCAGGGCACCATTTCCGAACCCTCTGCAAAGCAATATCTTCAGGTCAAAGTGATGGGCTATGGCAAAGCAGCTTAAAGCAGCCATGCCCAGTGTACAGCTTCCTTCCCCTTCCAGAGATGCATTTTGTTCCAATAACACCTTGACTTCTAAGAAGCAAAACCGATCACTCAAATTTTTCATAAACAAATCCCATCAGGCAAAATGCTCTCTATACTCCGTTTCACTCCAAATCCCAAGGAAACTTGTGATGTTGGAGGGCAAGTTATTTCTTTTGGCTGGCCTTGCTACAAAAAATGGCATGCTTTATTTTCCTCTTTACAGGATTCATATTGTGTTAATAAAGTTCTGTTGATTCCCTCTGGCTGACTCTGCAGGAAAACTATTCTTGCAAAGATTCTAGTCTGAGTTAAAGTAATCTTGCTTAAAACTGCCCATAATTGTTCCAGTCTCTTAAGTTTAATGCTAAGCACTGGAAATATTGCCAAATTTGAGTCAGGATTGGGTGTTCTATGAAGGCAGGATAAGCTGACCAAAGGTAAGGAATTCAGTAAATGCTGGGGGAATTTGACCTGGCGTTTCTCTGAGCCGGCTTCTGTATTTTTGACCTCGCTCTGAAGAGGATGGAAAGATAAAAGAAAATCAAAACAGATGAGAGTTTAATGGGAGTTGTGCGCTCCAGAGTGCTCATTATTCCATCAGCCAAGTCCCCCAGACCCGGTGCAGTCCCTGAGGGCAGTTCTTCCTCCGCAGGAAGGGCTGCTCAACCCACTCCCCACCACTGGCCTGACACGATCGCATTCCTCGAAAGGCTGGAGACAGTCAACAGGAAGCTGACACTGGAAATCAGCCTGGGGATAGTCTGACTGTGGGCAAGGGGGAGCAGCCCTTCATCTTTTGAGACAGCCCCTCGAGGAGCACAGCCTGGCTCCCAGCTCCCATAAATATGGGAGGATGAGCAAGGCCAGAAGAGAAGGATACACTCAAAGAACCTTAGACCTGGAAAGCAAAGCACGGGTGCAGTGTCGATTGTCTGTTTTCCCTTCAAGGGCAAGGATGGAACACCTTTTGTCCTTGGTTCCATCAGGAGATGCTGTCAGTGTTACTGCAGAGCCTCACACCGGGTTTACCTGCAGTGCTGCCCAAGGCTGTTCTGCATTGGAGGAGTCAAGCAAAAAAACTCTAAATAACCTTTTGGGGATCTGCTTTCCAGTCCCTTTAATCTCCTTTCCACTTCCCTGCCATGTTGGGTACATTTAATAACCCTCTGGGTTTGTCCAAGCTTTCAATACAGGTTGTTATGAGCTCTTGCAAAGTAGTTCAGTTACATTGGTCAGGAGGTGATTTCTCCCAGTCCTCACTTAATTCAGATTTAGGCTTTAAGAAGACTTGGGACAATATTTTTTGAGTGTGTGAAGGGACAAAAATCAGAGCACCAGGACATTTTGTGAGCATTGATATTGCCACATTTTTCTTCTGATTTTTGGAGGGCTTCTTTTAATTTAAGCTAATATTGGAATAATCAATCCTTTTGTTTCTCCTAGGCATTATTTGTGCCTATATTGCCTTTTATTTTCATTCAAAAACTTAGGAGTAATTTGTAGTGCTACCATCCATGTCTCTAATTATTCCAAAGAGGAAAAAAACTATTGCCATTTTTAACCAGGAATGATTTGTCAGAATTTTGAAGGTACCAATAGGTCCAAAAAATAAAAATAATAATAATTTAAAAAAATCTTTTACCCTGATGGTTTGCAGCAGGAATCAGAATAACCAGGAGTCCTGGCACAGAAAGCTCATGCCTGAGTCTCTGTGAAGGGGAACAGAGATTCCCATTTTTCCAGTACACTAATTACCTATTGCTATCTCTAAAAGACCAGACGGATCCTTGAAAAGGTAATAACTCTATGACAAAGCAGAACAGACTATTTCACTGTAAGAACTCAAGAAGCTTAAGAACCACGGCACTGGGTCAGCCAAAGGTCTACCTTTCCTGGCCAGGAATACTACATGTAATAAAACTATCAGAGAGAATTACCACATTCCACATTTAGGTCTGTCCCCTCCAACAACTGTTCCCAACTATTACTTGGCTTTGAAGTTCCCTTCTCCCATTTCAGATCTAAGGCAGGCACTGAGAACCCAAAAGACCATTCTAATTATGATAGTCAGTATAATAAAGGATATCACCTTTTCCCACAAACCTTGCACTCCCATTCCTCCGTGGGAATGTTTCTCCTTGCACATTGTTGGCCTCACTTAAATTTTTAAAGCTGAATATTTATCCAGAACAATAAAGTTTCTGATCCAGCCACACCTCCCTGCAAGTCGCTCCACTGAAACACTTCCATGCATAACAATCACACATACAGGCAAACACTTGGAGGATCAGGACCTCAGATAAAACATCAGTTGTAACATGTCTGCATCCAACCTCATTAAAGATTATAAGAATGCTGTGGACATTAATCCTGCTTTATAATCAATTCTGTATTTGCCTGGGTTATTTTTTCTGGAAGTGATTTTCAAAGAGCCAAAGAAAGCACACACACAAAGGGATAAAAAATTGCAGCAGCAAAGACACCTAAAATAAACCAGCACTGCTATTTAAGTAGCCTGAGAGAACCCATATCAGGTGGGATTACAGAAACAGGCAAGAACTACAAAACAACAATGGGTTTATTTCTTTAAAGAGTTCCCCCCTCCTTTTGTCCCTTTTCTACACAGACCGCTCCTCTGTCCTTCCACTTAGAGCACACACTAGCATTTATGCCTTCTCTTCTGCACACAGCCCTCATCCTTTCTTACCCTGAGAAGAGTTAAACACTCTTGTTCCTCTGAAGAACAATTTATTTTTCCTGACAAGGCCTTTTATGCAATTAGCTAGAGAAGCCATGGCCAGAAAGAAAGAATAACACATGTAAAACCATGCCAGAGAACAGAGTAGGTAGGAACTTGTTGAGTCTATTACCAGACAAAATGTTTAAACCAATGGTGTGTTCTCATAAATCAAAAGCCGTATTTGGCCTTAACTATAACCATCCCTGAGCAATAGAGGGAAAACACTTTAAAAAAAATTATGGAGCTCCTGAAAGAAGGAGGGGGGGAAGCAGCAGATGAGACAAGTGCAATGTAGGGTAATCTCCCAGACAAGGAATTTGTTTTATAGGTCAGAATGGAGGTGCCACAGCTCTCAGGGCTGAGCAGAGACTGCCAGTCACACCAATTCGTACCAATCTGGTGGGGATTGGGGGACATTAAAGAGCCCTTTGAACCTGGTTAAAACTTGGACACTTATTCAGGCTGTGTGCTATAACAAAAATTGAGCCCAGAAGAGCCAGAACTCTTTGCTACACGATCAGAGACAAAAGGGTTTGCACTGCAGACCATAAAAGATCATTCCTTTTCAATTACACTTGACAGATGAGTTATTATAAGAGGAAGTCTGGAGCAGTAAGAGTGAACCAGAGAACACAATGTAATTCAAGAAACAGTGCAAAAGCCTCATCCACACCTTTTTCTTTTTCAGCTGGAGTGGAAGATAATCTCTCTTGTTCATCCTCTTACTCTTCTGGTTGAGCTGCTTTAATTCAGATTTAGGGACCCCATTCATCCCAGTTACATAGCTTTTCTGTAAAGATCTTTTCCAACCCCATGCTCTGTTTCTGTTGACAGGATTTCACTGCTTTCCAGAAAAGGAATGGATTTCTCACATACCTCAGTTTCTAAAGGTCCCTTCCTCAACAACATCCTCCACAGCCCAAAAACCTTTAGCAGCTCTGTTAAAGCAGTGGCTCTGACCCAAAGGAAGATATTTTGCCTGCTGTCAACTCCAACCCTCCTCAGTTTGATTTGCAGCACTGCAGGCAGAGCTCCTAAAGCAGAGCTGTTCAGTGGCCTAGGAACACACAACAGGGAGCAGGTCACCCACAGGAGCCATCATCCCCGGCTCCCTGCAGCTTTTGGGGTCCTGAGTCTGTAAGGGCTGCAGCTGGGGTTTGTCTCACAAGGAGGAGGTTTCTTCCTAGTCCTGTCCTTCCATCTCAACTTATTCACTTCTGTTCAGCCACCAAGTCCAGTCCTACCAAGCAGCCGTAGCTTTTACAAATTTCATTTGTTCCTTTAGGCAATGAGTTTTACTATACCTGCATCCTCCATATGAAATCCAAGACAATTTGCTTCTGCTTTTGCTTGCAGTCTTTAACACATTGTCAGCACTCCCACTGAAGCAATCATGTTGAAAATAAGAGTTGCTTCTTCCAGTTCTGGCATTTACACATTTTTATGAGATGCTGGAAAAGTACAACTGGATATTTTTTTTTCCCCTTTAAATGTTGAGACAATAATAAGTACCAGATTCACGGAGTTCTGACTGGCCTGGGATCTAGGTGTTCCTGACATGTACCATGTCTCTCAAATATATTACACACTCCAATACTCCTGTTATCAAGAGCTTAAGCTTTTTACATTCTCCTCTCCCCATCAACATGCAACAAGACTTCCAGGCTTTCCTGACCACCAGTTTCTGCACAGTGCTCCTTCCTCAGTGCATGCAGAGAAAGCAGCAGAGTGTGAGAACTTTTGTGGGCAATCTGAGCTGGACAGAGTGACGGCGACTGCCGTGCAAAGAAAGGGCCAAGGCACTATGAATATTGAAAATATATGCAGACCGAGTAGTTTTGGGTTTTTCGCTCAACCAAGAGAGCAACGTAGCCAGTCTGATATTCACACTATCAGGGCTGAAGTCTTACAGGGACTGGAGTTGCAATTCAATAAGCAATGCAGGTGCTGGCATAATGCTCTTCTACCTCCAGTTCCATTTTCAGGCTATTTGATGACTATGGGAACTTCTGCAACTCCACCTTCCCTACGTCTTGGTTTACAGCTTGTTAGTGCCACTTTGGTGGAGCCAAAGAGGATTTCTACCAGAAACTCTCCTCCACACTTCCAGCAAAACAAAGCAGCCTGCTGGGAGTCCAGTTTGGAGCAAGTTCTTACATCATCTGGATTAATTGACTTACACTATTATTGCCTCTAATCTTGACTACTTCATTGTTTCTAGGAAGTTCCAAAAGGGGAGGGCAGTTTAAAATTATTTGAACAATTATTATTGTAAAGCAAGCTCAGAATCATTCTACAGTGTCCTAATTTCAGAGCTGCTCAATGTGCAACATGCCTGGTGGGGCCCTCTGGAGCCATAGATGATGTGTAGTTTATCTGGTAAGACAAAGATATAGGAATATAGAATCCCAGAATGGTTTGGGTTGGAAGGGACCTTACAGCCCACCCAGTTCCACCCCCTGCCATGGGCAGGGACACCTTCCAGTAGCCGAGGTTGCTCCAAGCCCCGTCCAGCGTCACCTTGGACACTTCCAGGACGTGGCAGCCACAGCTTCTCTGGCCTTTCATGGAATGCACACTGGCTTTTATCTTGGTGTTTAACAGCTCTAAAACAAGCTCACACAAAGAGTTTAGGTCCATTTGAATCCAAATCAGCATCTTATGACAAATGCACGGGGGCAGCCCATTGTGATAGGATACTGCTAAAAAGTGAAGGGAGAATGAAAATTGAGATTCATTAGGTTTAAAGTGGACTTTTGGCCAGCAAGACCAATGACTGCATTTTCCTGGGCAGATTTACAGGCCAAATGAATCCCTGGTTTAACCTCTTAACTCAGAAGGTTTCATAAAGGGAGGGATTTGCTTATCAGAGTCGGGCATGTGCATGGTTCCCAGGCATTACAAGATTGAAGTTGTAGCCATTTCAACCTAAAAGAGGGAAAGAAAAACCCACGAGAGGCTGGACAGGGAAATGAGATTTAAGCACACTCCCATACCATCAGACAGTGATTGATATGCTAAACAACAGTACACAGGACAGGGTGAAGTCCTGCAAGAAAAAAGCAGATGCCAGTGAAGAATAAGAACAGTTAAAATATGTGGGAATTGTGTGCTCTCAGTGGCACTGATCACCAAGGGAAATGACACCCTGCACTGCCCTCAACAAAAAAAGCAGCTATCTCTGATTTGTCAGTAAATAACTCACACTCCTCTGTCACTGGTATGAAAAGATGGGCATTGTCTTCTCACCTCAAGTTGTTTGTCAGCATAAGTACCTGCTGCAGCTGCTACAAAAAGGGGTGAGATCAACCACATCAACCCCAGACAGCTGCACCAGCTGGGAGCAGAAGAATCACCCAGAAAATACAGGTTATAAACTAGGACCCACTTCCGAATTTCAGAATATGGTAGAATGTCTACAGCACCCAGATATACAGTCCTCATACCCAAAGGGTAAGTATCACAGAATCACAGAGTAGTTGGCTTGGGAGGGACCTTAAAGATCATCTAATTCCAACCCCCTCCATCTCCAGGAGCTGTAAGTGATTTTAAAGTGAAAAAATGAGTACAAATACCAAATGTAACATTAATAAATGTTGAAAGCTGGCCCTGATACCACGTTCAGTGGACAGCAACTCCAAACTGATTCCTCACCCATGGTGGATATTGCCTTTCCTTTTTCCCAGCTGGCATTAAAGTAGCAACAGCTTTAATACCAGGTTTTGAGAAATTTGTTACTGTAAACCAGACTTGCAGCAGCATTTAACATAAACTTGAGCTATTTTCTGGCTGTTTGTACAAAATGAAACATGAGCTAACGTTAAATAAACTAGATGATGCAGGTTTTTGAGGCCCAAATCCCATTTTTACTAGGTTTAGAACCCCACACTAACAATGACACCCCTTTGTTGATGCAGGCTTTGTTTCTGTTTGGATATAGAACTAGTAACTGTTGAATGTGCAATCAGAACTTACAAACAGATAAACGTTCATTGATTCTTCGTTGTTACTTTAATACCAACGAGGGATCCAAACCCTGCACATGGTCCTACAGAAACACAACAGATGCTCTGTTCCAAGGATCTCAGCTTAAAACTGAGTCTACTGCTTAACAGTAGACAAAGAAAGTCCCCTAAGGTACCAGTTGTTTTTAAAACAATGAAGGCAGTTTTAAGGAATCACATTGACCTTTCTGAGCTCTTTTCTTCTCGAGGGAAATTTAATTTCATTTAGAGGAAACATTACCATGCTGTTTGAAAGCAGCACCAGGATTTTTCTGCAGTGTCAGAATTTTCTTTGGAACAGAAAAACCTTCCTGATATTACCAAACAAACAGAAAATCTCACTGATAGATTCCAAAGAGTGATAAAAACGAAAGAAGTTAAAGGGTCTTATCAGTATAAATGGCCTTTGGAGTGCAGTTACTATCTTTTAATCTCTTTCCGAAAGCTCCCTGTTATCCATGCCATCCAAGAAAACTTAGCACAAAGTCACTCATTGCCCCCTCACCACTCCCATCACCAATGATTTGTGCAAGTGCATTGGAAATTTTTGAGGGTGGAAATCCTCACATGGAAATACAATCTGGAGCTTGTAGTTGAAAACCTGATTTAAGTAAGCTCCCTTTTCTTTAGAAAGCTGAACGTTGAAAGCAGAGAGCAGAGCTATAAACATGAAGTCACAGAATTCCAGAATGGCTTTGGTTGGAAGGGACCTCAAAGCTCATCCCATGCCACCCCTGTGACAAGGGCAGGGACACCTTCTACTAGCCCAGGTCGCTCCAAGCCCCATCCAGCCTGGCCTCGAACACTTTCAGGGATAAACACTTCAAGCTCCATCTCTCAGCTATGAAGTGATGTTCAGTTCTAAGAAATCCCAAAGAAACTTCCAGTTTTTGATGGACCATGGCATAAGACATGGGTTGGTAACAGCTTTAATGAATTTACTGAACAAAAAGGCACTGCCATAAGCAGCTTCCCCCACTATCTAAGGTTTTTGTCAACCAGAGGAAAGATTATGAATTTTAATTTCTTTTCCACTTTTGTTTCTCACACAGGCATATCACAGGCAGATTTCCCGATTATCCCCCTGAGAAGGCAGGAGGTTCAAAAGCTATTTTTTCTGAAAAAACTCCAGAGCAGGTACTGTTCCTCCATTAATGAAAAAAATTAGTAAGATTGGGGAAGGAGTTGCCACAAAACCTGTCTGTTTATTTAAGTAGCAAATTTTCATAACAGTGTCTCTAGTACTCCAGGAACCTTATGGTTAAAAAGCTTTTTGCTGCAAGAGAAAGGATGGTGGTTTTTCCAGGGTAAACCACAAAAGTCAGGTACCAAAACCTGTTCCATTTCAGGATGTGCAGCCACTTAGTCATGACTGAAGGTGCTCAGATGATGGACAAGGTGGCAAAAAGTGCAGAAAAGGGCTCAGCTACCGAGAGTTACTCTCCTGTTGCAAAATCCACGTGGTTAAACTGGTCCTAGCTACCAGTATAACTATATGTTAAAGAGCCTTGGTTTAAAATATGTCAGCAAAGCTGCCTCAGAGGCTGAAATTGGGTCCAGTGTGTTTGCATGAAGTATCAGCATAGCCCAGCAATAACTAGTTTTAAGCAGAGAAGAGTTTCTTGTGCAGGCAGGCCTAAGCCTTGATTTACTGCCAAGACTCATTAAGCAAGTTTAACATCCAAGTGAAGGAAGTATCTTAGTTTATCTTATGTATTCTTGTAGTGAACTCAGTTGTTTTTCCTGGTAAATCCCTCTCCCAGTTTCTCTGGCTAATAGAGGTGGCTGATAACCCCTTCCTCGGATCATCCTGATGTCACACGGGGGAAGTGCTTTAGCCCAGCTGGAGGCAGTGGTTGGCACTCAGAGCCCACCTCAATGACCCAAGCAGGAGGATGAGTCTGGGGAGGGCTGTGATAAGCAGGAAGGAGGGAGATTCCCGCACAGGGGAGCAGGGTATGGCCACTGAGTGAACCAGGTGTGGGGGCTACTGGTGGGCTAGGAAGGTGAAACAGTCAGAATTCTGTGGTCCTTAAAGCTCCATTACTGAGAGACTGTTACCTGATCTGCCTGCAACTGGGGATCTAACGCAGGAATGGTACAACAGGATTGTCACAGAATCCCAGGATGGTTTGGGTTGGAAGGGACCTAAAGATCATCTCATTCCATTCCCTGCCATGGGCAGGGACACCTCCCACTAGACCAGGTTTTTGCTCAGCCTAGCCTTGAACACTTCCAGGGATGGGGAATTTTGGATTCAGTCCTCCCTGGAATCAGGGAGGAGCCTGGAAGCAGCAGTCTGTGTGTGGTTTGTGTAAATACAGGCTGGCCCAGCACAGAGCACTGCACTAACCATCAGCTAACTTTGCTTACAACAAAATGAAAGAAAACTGCTCCAAATAGCTGTGTCCACCTAAAACTGAGCTCAGGGCATGCTCCTGGTTTTAGCCAAGTTCAGAGCCTGCTCAGCTCAGCCCTGCTGGCTTCAGCATTAAGTCACTGTGTTGTTCAGGGTGAAGGAGACCCTCGGTTAACTTTCGGCTCCTAAAGCAGAAACACATGTCAGAGTCAGGAAGGCTTTGTTGGCTGCTCCAGGAGCCACCCAGAAAGCATGGCTTATTCCTGGAGGAGGCTTAGGGAACGTGATGCTAATTACCCCTGCTATCAACAAGGATAAACACAAGTCAGACAGAAAATGTTACAAGAAATTACACCGAGCAACTCTGGTTGTGGGGACAGGTTGTGGAGAAAAAGATTTGCTCTTCCTGTCCTGTTCTCAGCTTTGAATTCCCACCTTCAGCTGTTCTGCTGTCTTTCCTGAGCATCTGCTTTCTCTTTGCATAAAGAAATAGAAGCCAAACGTCTGAGGAGATTGTTTTGCTGCCTGTTTTCCCTGCATCCTGGAAGGAAAAACCTACGTCTATTTTCCCAACAAATTTTCACCAGCAATTATCTTATTTTCAGCGATTCTGGGGCCTGTTTTCTCTCCCTTTTCTTAGCCAGCAGAATGTGTGTCACAACCTTGAGAGATCTGCACAATGAAGTTGGCAAAAGAAAGTTCAGCACAATCATGGTTTTACCTGAATGTCAGACAAGTAAAACATTTTTTGTTCGACTGAGTCAGCTGCATATTAAAAATCCCTGAGGCCACTGGGTTTGCTCCTCACTGGTCTACTGGGCAACATAGTAAAGGAAATCCTGGCCCCATTGAAGCTAATGGGAGTTTTGTCCTTGACACCAGGGCAGACAGGAGTTCACCTCTGCTACAGATGAGCTTTTGTGAAGGGGTTGGTTACTCCCGAGTTAAACTCCATGAAAAATCGAGACTGAACTGTATGTAAAAAGTGAGCATTTTATAAGACTTGGGTAAAGACACTTTGGGGAAAATAAAATACAAATTAATCACTTCACGAACCATTGCTGCATTATTATACATCCTATATTTCTTGATCCTTTGACAACTCTGACCTTAGCTGACTTTGTAACGCAGCTGGCCTTCTGCACAAACTGCTTCCCTGACATTTCACAAATATCTGGCCAAAAGATGTGCCAGAGAGATCCCAGTGCAAAGTACTTGGGGCTTTAGTCAGAAAAAAGAGTGCTGTCCTTTAACTGGAAAGAAGCTTTTCTCTACTTTACTTACTTTTCAAGAGTATTTAAGATTCCAGGACATCAATGTAATCTCCCTGCATCTGTTCCAGACTTCTACCCCTAATGGTTTTTTATGTTTTGCTCTGCAGATAATCATCAGATGTGACAATTTTTAGCTTTGCCCTTATCCTGCTGCCAACAAAATTACTATCTTTTCCTGTAGTTCATTAAGTCTCATCACCATGAAAATAAGCCGAGAGAGTTGCCATTTAGCAGGTATTTCCCCCTCTTCCCAGCTCCCTCTCATTTCCAATATTAAATAACCTACCAGAAAAAAAAAAAAAGTGTCAGAGAAGGACTCAAATCTCTGGAATTGTACTTTTTGTATCTGGCATTTTTCAAATATGCTTTTATTCTGACAGCAAATACACCAAGCATATTTTCCAGTACAAGAAATATATGCCTACAGCTATGCTTACCTTTATATTTCTGTTCCACACTATTCTGGATGTTCCTTTTAGGAATTATCAGACTGGATTTCACAAGTGCTAAACACACAGTGCCATCAGGTGACACTGGGCATCTCAAATATTCTGATTATTTCCAGTTAACCCTGGAGGAGGAGAGAAACTGTACTCAGCCTCTGTTCAGTTACACAACAGGCAGATGTATTCAGCTCCAACAGCAATCCACCTTCCCTAAAAAACCACCACCACACACCAAGCAAAAAAATTGGAGTTTCCATAAACACCTTCAGTGGGGACCAATGTTTTGAGGTGTTTGCCAGAAAACGAGCAGGAGAGTGAGGGAGTTTCACTAGGGAGTTAAACTACATTTGGGCAACATCTGCCAGGCAGAAAAAAACCCAGAGCATGCTTCGATCATGGACTGCAATTGATGGGTTAAAGCCAACTGCAAGGTTCTGCAAGATCCTATAAGGCTCTGAAATCCCACCCAACATTTTGAATTCTTTCCTGCAACAAACAAATCACTTGGGTTGTTTCTGTAGCTTAAGCTTTGCTTGCAGGTGCACACTTGAAAGTAAACAATGCTCAGAAATGTTTGACTCTATCATCTTAAACGATTAGAATCTTAGAAGATTCTGTGAAGAGCTACTCAAATGGATTTGCCTGTAGGAGGGAACAAGTCCACACCAGTAGCCCTCAGCTGGCTTAGATGGGACAGAGTTCCAGGCCTACCACGATGAAAGCAAAATCTGCTCCAGATTTCTAAAAGAAGAAGCATTTCTTAGATTTCAAAATACCTTCTTTCTGCAGAGTTAATACTCCAAGAGAACAACTTTTTCTCTGCAGGAACATCAGGCTTTATGCCTATAAAGCATTTCTGTTCAAACCAGTTTTAGAGCTGGCTCTGAGGCTGGCTCTCACCTGCCACAGCTGGAGATCCAGCATTCCCAAACTCACTCTATCCCTGCTTTTCCTTTATGCCCACAACGCTAGAAGGGAAGAATTTCAAGTAAGGTCTTCTTTCAAGGAATGAGGCTTATTCTTGAAGAACATCTGCCTTGAGTATCAGTTTACCTGAGCCAACACTAAGCTTCCTGGGGCTGAGGGAAGGAAAACAGAAGTGAGTCCTGCTGGCAGCTGGAGGTTTTCTTGTATTTGGCTCATATAAACCAGCATCAGACAGGTCCATTCATAGGCTGCACTCTGGTTTAGTGCCCGTCTCTTTCCCAAAAAACAGGATTCGCACTTCAAAAGTTTGGAAACACACTTAAAATGATGTATGAATAGAGAAGTCAAGTCAACTTTTGCGAGATTTAAAGGGAAATGTCTTTTCAGCCCTGGAAAAAAATTTTGCTGGAGAAGAGTCATCACTAGCACAACAGGATTCTAGGAAAGACCAGGAAAAATACACAGAGGCTAAAATCCATCTGCTTCTACTGAAATACGTTCTCTTCCTCAATAATGAGTTTGCTGACTGCTTTCAGTATCATTCCAACAAGAGGCAACCTAGCAAAGAAAAGGGCAGCCTAAAACAATTTAGGAAGACATCTGCCCCTATTTCCCCTTTCTTCAAGGGGAAAAAACCCAACCTTATCATCATGTGGGTGAAGTGCTTAGTATCTCAAACTAACCTTTGCTTGCCCTTCCCTTTCTCTCCTCCTCTTTTGTCGGATTCTTCAGGCATCTCCTTGCAGCTGGAAGGGGAACGGTTCTACATAAAAGAGTAGGAGCCATCGGAGGTGAGATGCACAGCCAGCTTCCCCTAGCTCCAAATCCTCTGGAATCACAGAGCTGCTGAGAGCAGAGGTAAAAGCAGAGCTGGGGAAGCTGCACCAAAGGAGAACAAAGCTGAGGAAGGCAGGACAGAAGGAAAAGGACAGTTCAGCTCTTCAGTCCCATCATAGCAGGTTCATGAGAACAGAAACTCCACATAACCCCTTCCAGTATCATCCATTTTCTGTAAAAACACGAGAGCAAATCATTCCTGTTGGAGTCTGGATACACTTAAAATATCACCCCTAGAACGCAAAAACACTGCTGAAAATTAAAACCTTTTGTCAGTGCTGTGTGTTTACAGGTATCCTGCTGGATAAACCCACCGAGATGCTGGGAATGGTTATGGTTACCCTTTGTAGGCAGGGCAGAGGTGGAGGTGACAAGGTTGGATTTCTGGCTGGGTATTAGCACTAAGGAAAGGATACACTCGGAGTAGCTCTGTTGGTTTTGGATACAACAGGCCTGCTGGGACACTAAAAACCTATTTTGAACTCCAGTCAATCTGTTAATCTCTCCCAGGGAATGAAATGCTTCGCTGCTTATCACCTCCAGATATGACTGAACAGTGCTTGGGGTTTAAATTACCATATTTAATTAAATGTAAGGTACTGAAATGCTTGGGGAGATCCACTAATGAAATTGCACTGGCTGCAAAGCGTAACCGTTGTCATTGTCCCCTTCCAGTGTCCAGCCTTCTGTACACTGAAAGGCATCCTTTAGAAAACAAATGTTTTTACTGTTACAGGAAACACGTCTTACAATTGGAAATGTTTTATTTTCTACTCCCTCATGGTACTGCCAGTGTTAATGATCCATTAATAAACTTGAACGGCCAGAGATTTTCTGATTTACACTCATCAGTAAATGGTCTTAGAATTCCTCTCAGGGACAGGAGAACACAATGAAAAGTGCCTGGAAACAAGATAATGGTAGAAACAGCAAATTTCACCCTCTGCCTTTTTCAGGGCAATAAAGTATAAATGGCCAGGAACTCAAGTTATGGAAATTGATGGAGCTGTAGCCAGTTACCAGGGATAAGGATGCCGAGCTATCCATGTATATCTGTCCGAGTTTGTCACAATATCTCTATCCATTCTCTCTCACCCACTAGAACAATCTCAGTCTTTAGCCACATATTGAAATCAGACATGCCTCAGGGCAACCTCTCAAAATCCATCCTATAAAAATCATTCTGCCTTAGAAACACCAGGACAAATTCATAAGCTGAGTCCGAGTCCAGAGGGAACCTGAAGTCGTTAAATTAGAGTATTGTGGGTGGTTTCAGGAGTTGGTCCTACTCCATGAAAGCCCTCATGGTTTGGGACACAGAAATCCCCTCTTTACTAATGATTATAGGATAGGCAGCACCTGTGGTAGAGTTTCAGGTGGGAGTAATGGTCAGCCACTCTGGAATTCAGAGGGCAACCTATTGGATGTGGTGTTTGCCCAGTATTGGAAAGCTGAAAGTGTGGAGGGTTCCAGAATCCTACAGCACATGTCTGACACACCTGGCACAGGAAAACACTCAACCAGCAATTCACAGCCCTGTGTGTCTCTTCCAGGTCGCTGAAGAACTGGCTGCCAAACAGGAGGCGGAGAAAACAGACCAAAAGGGGAAAAACGAAAAAGAAGAGAAGGAAAAGTCGAAAGAAAAAAAGCCACAAAAAGCTGGAAAGAAAGTAAGGCTTCCTGCAATACAGGCAGGTTATGGAGAGGGAGACAAAAGCGCAGCCTGTTCAGCCCAGGGTGGGCTGGCATTTCACTGGTCACCAAGGCTCCAGGCTTGGGTTCAGAAGACAAAAATTGGCTTGGGCCAGTCCCTCTCAGCCTTTGATGGTTCAGGGGAACTGAATTTTACCTCTCATATTTTAGGAATAGCCATGAGTGAGCTCAGTGGGAAGAGCTGATGTTGGTGCAGAGACATAGATGAGTGAAAAAATACACGTTAGGGCTTTGACATCATTGCCAAGGCAGTAAGTCAGGTAACAAAGTGGTGCCCAGCCATCTAACCAGGCATTTCCACTTTTAATGTGTGTACAGAGAAGTTAGTTGTGCCACCCACTTGCAGAATTAGGAAACAAAAGCCTTAGTCTCACTCAGAAACCCACGTAAGAGCCTGTGTGGGTTTCAGACTAATTTTTAAACTGTGTTAACCAGCAGCATCCCCGTTTTTTTACTGCAGCCAGTATTTCATAAGCTTGTTAATAAGTCATGCATTTTCAGTCCACATTCTCTGCTGCTTTTGCTTCAAATCACAGTGGACAACACTTAATGTACAATACACTCCCTGAAATCTTTGATATAAAGGGCTGGTTTCACTGGAGACACTTCCAAATTATTTCAGGGGCAGCTTCACAGAGAAAAGCACCTGTGAAGCAGTGCAGTGACCAAAGGGCATCTTCAAAGGCAAGTTATGCAACAAAAATTGTAGGCCTTTGCTGAAGGAGCAGATTTTCTTTTTCTCATTTACTTTATGGTATAAACAAAAGTTGAAACAATATATACTTTTTAATAAGGGTCATTAATCTCTCACTGAATATGTGGAGGAGAAGGGTGAGTTTTCTAGGGCAAAGCTTCACTGCAAGTTTTGCACAAATTAATTTTAAGGCCTAACCCTAGAACAAACATGTATCAAAAAAGAGATGCTTTTCTTGGACAACATCCATTAATCTGGCCAAAAGCTCTCCTAACATCCAGCCAGGAACCTAAATTACATGAATTGAGGAAACAGAGTGTTCAATGGGGAGGTAGATACCTAACTGTGAACTTGTAACTTTGCGGGTTGAAAACACTATTTGAGTCATATAAAAGACTATTTGGGGGTTTGGGGTGGGGTTTTTTCCCCATTAAATGAAAACACACAGCAAGCTGAAGAAGCACATACATAAATATGCTCTCCACACGCTTTAAGCCTGATCTCTTGGTGCTGACTAGGAGGGGTAGCGGCTGCTCCGAAATGTTTTTAAGTGCTGGTCACACACGTTTTCAGTCACTTGTCCTCGGGGTGATTCTGTCGCAGCATTAGTGAAAGCATCACACCCAAGCAGTGGAACGGGATTATTGCTGCCACTTCTTTCTTTCTCAGTGGCAGAGCAGAGCCAACCTGTTGGAGCCACAGAGGAGAAAGGAACGTAGTGCCTGCAGACCCACCTCAAAAACCCCCTGACACCACCTTGTTTATTGTCCCTGAGACTTCTGGTGACTGGTACTAGTGCTGAGTCCATCTCTGTGGGACCCCTTCGTGGTGTAACCCCTCAGATCAGCACAGACACTGCAGAACTCAATGGGGAAGATCATACAAAAGTCAATAGCTTAGAAAAGCTTTTGAAATTAGAGGCTTGAAAGAGCATTGTCGTTTGCAGCTTTAGAAGCTGCAGCATCTCAGGTGGCCCCGGGCCTTTTGAAAGCGTTCACAAGGGTGTCCTCTCATGGCTCTCTGCAGCTCTGCTCTTGTCCTGCTCCTTCCCAACTCAGCCGGCCCAGAACAAACCGCTGGGATGCCTCTGCTCTCACACAAGGGATGAAAAAGGCTGTTCCAGACACTTCAGTCTAAGTCAAAGTGAGACATTTCAGGCACACTGAAAACGCCAAACCCAACCCAAGCCCCTGAAACTGGACGGCAATTCACTCATCTGCTTAAAAACCTGGCTTTCCTAGGATAAATTTGATTCCTTCTTGGTCTTGCACATTTCAGTAGGTAAGAACCAAGAATACCAAAAATGTATCTCAGTCCCCTCGCAGACTCTGCAAGGTTGTTTTGAAATGGGGTGAAGTAACAGCACAGAGCTCTGGGGTTTTATAACTCCATGTCATTCTCATCTCTTCACCCATCACAAGTCCTGTCAAGTAAAATTCTGAGCCATTATATCAGGTTCTCTATGGTTCATTGAGAAAGAACAAAGGGAACATTCTCTCCAAGGTTATAGCACTGACAGGGGAAAAAAATAGCATCTCAGGCTGGTTGAGAAGTATTTGGAAAAGTTCTAACAGCAGGACTCTTATTAAAATAAGTATAGGCTATAAGTCATAGGGATGCAGGCAGGAAAAAAGCTCTGCTCCTAACTTCGGTTCTTAAAGAAAACAACAGTTTGATCCCAGAAGGAAATTTAAGTATTTCTGAAAAGCCTGATAGCAATCTTTACAAAGAGTATTTGGTATCAAAGCAACTTCACTTTCTTTTCTCTGCAAGGTGCTGATTTGATTTCTCATCAGGCACTTAAGGAAAACAACCCACAACTTCATCCCCACATAATCCCTCTTTTCAACAGCGGAATCAGTGTGGACTGCTTCACCCAGGAACCTGCTGCAGCTTGTCCCACTGAACGTGAGCAAAGCTGTACATCCCTAAATTTTATCCAAAAATGCTTCACAGTGAGACCCATTTTGTCCTTAGTGAAAACCATTAGGAAAATGTCCATAGGAAAAAAGGCACGGTGGAGTCAATTCCTGCCAGTTTTCCCTGCTGTTGGGTGAAAATCACCTGCAGTGTAGTAGGCTTTGGAAAGCCTCAGAAATAGATTCAGACTCGTATTTCCGTGTTTCTGCTTAGATTCAAAGATATATTGTTGGTTCAAGGTGCTTTAACACATTTAACACAGAGCAAGTATGGAATCAATCAACTGAACATTGAAAACTCCATGAACTGGCTCCAGAGGAAAAGTTCTTGTTATTATATTGACTCTTAGGCTGTTAACTGAGGCAAGAGGGAGAAGAGCATCCTGCAGCTGTCCTTTAAACACAAAACAGGGGGCTTGATTCGAATCATTTCAATTGACACAATGAACATCACTGAAGCAAATAACTAAAATGAATCATTGGCTTATTTATAACAGTAAAAGAAACATTAATGTGTCCTATGCTATTAAGAAGCTAAGCATGAATTTTAGGCTATTTTGGGGGTGTTTTTTTAATAGTTAGCACTTCTCAGAATTTCCTCTCAGAACATCACGGTTTAATAATTTTCTATAAAATACCGTGGAAAACTGGTAGAAGAACAGATTCTGCTTACTGCAAAAGATCCAAGGATGAATCTCAAAATGCTACACACCCTTTAAAGCTGGGAATACATGAGAGTAACTGGGAATTTGAGCTCAAATCCTCAAACTCTGGCTTATACTTTGCCCAAACAGTTCTTGATATTCAGTCAGGACACTCCTGAGCCTCTCTCAAATCTATCTATAGAGCTTATGGTAGAAGTGAAAAATGCATTTAGGTTTTGCATGTCCTTCCGGGCCCAAACTGTAATTACTGCAAAATTACTTCAATTAAAAACAGATATTTAATAACTCACATGATGGGGCTACAACTGTATCTGCAGGTAGCAGATTTGCACCTAATTACAGTGCATATTTAGGGGGGTTATTTAGATTTAGTTATCCCAGGAGCTTGCATTTTATGTCTTGCTGATAACAGGTAGTTTACAGACTACTTAGCAAAAGCCTGATCCACCTCTTGCTGTCTTGCATAAATCCACATTCACCTCCTCCCCAAACAGTGATCTAACTTCCCATCATCAGCTATTACCTCACTAACATTTCGAGATTTATATCTGATACAATATAAAAAAACTTGCATAATTTTCTGGCAACTTTTTCCATCAGAAATAATGGTTCAGTGTAATTAAAGTGTTTCAGGAACATGACAATGCCAGAAGAACTGAAAAAATAGTAATTTCATTTAAATATTGCAGGTCTCCTACCTGCATTACATCTTCAAACAAGCCAAAGCTTAATTCTTGTGACTTCAGTAGATCAGTTGATAAAATTACACCCGCTGTGCTTTGCTCAAGGGGATGCTCCAAGGGCTGGAGCCCCTCAGCTCTGGAGACAGGGTGGGAGAGCTGGGATTGTTCACCTTCTCTTCTCCTTGGAGAAGAGAAGGCTCCAGGGAGACCTGAGAGCCCCTTCCAGTGCTTAAAGGGCTCTAGGAGAGCTGAAAAGGGACTTTGGACAAGGGCCTGGAGTGACAGGACACAGGGAATGGCTTCCCACTAACAGAGGGGAGGGTTAGATGGGATATTGGGAAGAAATTGTTCCCTGTGAGGGTGGGGAGGCCCTGGCACAGGTTGCCCAGAGAAGCTGTGGCTGCCCCATCCCTGGAAGTGTCCAAGGCCAGGTTGGATGGGGCTTGGAGCAACCTGGGCTAGTGGGAGGTGTCCCTGCCCATGGCAGGGGGTGGAAATAGATCTTTCAGGTCCCTTCCAAACTGTTCTATAATTCTATGGAACAATGCTGTCAACAGTTTTTCTTATCACCTTCCCCCCAATCTAGGAAGAGGATGAAGGCTGGAAAATGGGTCCCAGTAATTTCCTTTCAATACTGGAGGAAGGAAGCAGTCAATTCAAAGGTCAGTAGAAAAAGATAACAATTACAGCTGGAATGTTCAACTTAATCTGAATGTCATTCATATAAGGTCAAGTGGGCAGCTGCCCAAACTAAAAACATTATAGAAATGAGGACATTTCATTAAAAAATGGTGTTTAGGAAGGGAGTCTTCCAGAAAATTCTTGGGAATCTGTCAAAATCATTGAGCTAATTGTACAGGAAGGTGTGTTTCTGTGGGTTAAAGTGAACAAACTAGAAGCAAAGTGCTTCAATACATATGTGAAGGCATTTTTGGATTTTCTGAGGGCAACAAAAATTATATCTGAATAGCTAATAATTCAAAAGCATAATACTGTAGATCAAGCTTCAGCATTGTTTTCATACTCCTGTAACTTTATCTGTCCATGGATTCCTTCATCTCCACCAGCCAGTAAAATTGATTTTGATTGTATGTTTTAATAGGAGGATCTTTTCAAGCATAGGCATGAAAAATGCTGCAGAACCAGCAATATACTTGCTTTATGCGAAGTGTGTGAAACTTAAATATAACCCAGACTCACAGCCAGGAGACTTGCTGGTTTTTCACACTGAGAAACAACACAAAAGTAGGGATTTCTCAATAAAAATAGAAAGAATCATGTTCTTTCCAGCTCTCTTCTATCCTCTCCTCTCCACTTGATAACTGTTTGTCTCCTAAACACTTGTCTTCAATGTGCACCACAAGTGAGTCAACAATCACTTGTGCCAGGCCTGGGACCAGAATGGAAGTCATGTACTTTTCTGAATTAGAAATGGGCTTATTTTTGCTGGATTTCATGGAGATTCTGTTCTACAACAATTTGGGAAAACCTCTTTTCTGCTCTCCACTCTGCAGTTAGTGCCTTGCTAAAATTCCTCACGTGAAAAGTCCCCATTATTCCTTCCTGCTGACAAATTACTGGCGTCAAGTTTTCTGCCTGGTTTGTGCTGGCTGGGGAGGCACAAGTGCACAACTTCTGCTAAACACACATCAGTGGCTTTGCCTGACCTCTGACTTGAAGCAATTAGGGTTTTCTTACATGTTATAAATCAGAAAGCAGTCTTACGGCTAAAAAGGAGCTTTTCATCCCAGACTCTGCCCTCAAATGCTACATCAGGACCCCACTGAAGTCAGCAGGCGCTTGAGATCAGGATCAAGACCATGTACACTTCTTTCCCTGGCTGCCCAAGAACATCAGTTGTGCTTTTCTATGCACTCACAATGAAATGGCACCTGAACCCAAAACCAGCCACAGCAAGACTGGGGTTCCCACCCAGCAAGTCCCCAGGGCAGTAAGGAGCAAAGGAGGCCCTGTATGTCGGGATGAAGTAAAAGGAAGGCAGGAGAGGTTTGCATTGTAAGAAACATGTTTGGCTGTGACCTCAACACAGGGGATTCAAACAGTGCCACCCAACACAGCAGTGAGGGATAGAAGTGCCACAGAGGTCAATAGGTTACTTTAACAGTAACAGAGAGTCCCAAATTTCACAACTATCTCAAGTAGTAATAACCCAGGGGGGTTATGAGGGGCTGTGGGACACATTTGTCAGCCAAGCTCCATCTGAACTCCAGTGCTGCCATTCCCAACAAGGGACCTGCTCTGAGCCCTGCAATTGTGTGACTTCAGGGGTTATCTCTACTAGCTTTTTACATGAAGGGGAGCACTGAAGTGGGGGTCTGCTGTGCTGTGTGTCTCACAAAGCCTCCAAAGGGCAGCTCAGCAGCCCATTAGGTGTCTGTGGAGCCTTCAGTGCTGTTCTTACCCTGGATTGGGTACCTGGACCCAGGCGGTGGTAGCACTCTGTAATTCCCATTATGTACTGGCAGCACTTGCTGGGGTAACGCTCAGGTAGGTCAAGCAGGGGCACATCCTTTTGTGGTAGTTCCGGACTGAGCCTGGCATTCCAAGTTTAACACCCACGCTCATCTCCAGCTCATCCTGCCAGAGCTGACAGCTACTCCCCCAGCTCTAAAGGCACATAAGAAGGAACCATTTTCTGCACAGAGCACAACCAGAAACCCTCAGAGTGGAAAGAACTCTTGCAGGCTTCAAAGAATACCTGCAGTTCTGCCTTGGGCACAGTGAGAGTCTGGAGCTGTGCAGTTAAACTTCAGGTGGGTTTTTTTCCCCCCTCCTTTTCTCCTAGTGAACCAAGTATATTTGAAACCAGACTTATTTTTAGTAAACAGCTGTTAATTCCTCCTTGCAGCGCAATCCCCTGCCTCATTCACTTAGTGCTGTTTATTGCAGCACACAAACACACTACCTGGGCTGGTCAAAAATATTTTACTTTTAATCTACCCATGGGTAAACTTCTTCGGTCACAGCCTCCAGAATCAAATCTACAACAACATCTGACCAAAACAGTGTAATTTCTTGTATTTTTAGTTTTAGCCTGCTTTCATTTCACTAGCAGGATCATGCAGAAAAAATAAGTTTGAGCTTGGTCTTTCTAAACTGGGAACTTTCTCTGTTCCTATGTGGAAATAAGTCACTATCAGCATTTGCACAGAAGTTCAGATTCATTAGTGCACAGACCTTGAAAACATAATTAAAGGGAGCTTACTAAGACAGGTTTGTATCAGATGCCTACAATGGAATCATTGAAGTCCCTTGTAAGGGTATCCAAAGTTTACTAAACAATAGCTGACCAAACAACAAACATCTTTGTTTCATTACACACACACGACATTTACAATTAAGAAAGTCTTCCCACTCCCTGAAACTGATCCTTTATGCTTAGGTTACTTAAATATTTATATATATAGTCTAGTTTTCACAAAAATGTAACCATTTCAGTTACAAAATTTTGCTCCATGTTTTTCCTCCTCTACCAAGCCAGAACTGCTGCCTACCTCAGTGGAATTCATGAAGACTTTTATTCTTCTAGAACAGTATTTGACAGTTTTTCTAGTTGCTAAACTACATTTGCCAAGCTCTAAAACACTTACTTTACATAATATTGTTGGAAACAGCCACTTCGTGTGACTTCTTCCTTCACACTGGACTAGCAAGAGGAGCAAACATGAGCAGTCTGAACCATTACCCTCCTCTCCTGGGCGTTATTTTTGCAGTGCCCTGTGCTATTCTTCCCATTTTACAGATGCCCAGTTGATATTTAAGCCTTGTTCAGCATGGCAGAGAATATTTGAGTTCTACCCAAATACTCCATGGCCCAACCTTTAAGGTGTGGCAATATTATGCATTTTTAGCCAGGCACCAACATTTCAAATCCTTTTGTCAGGAGGGTGAAATGAGCCCTTTTAAGAAAAGCCTCATGCTTTAAATAAACATATTGCAATTACTAGACACAGGGTGATCTCCGAAATTCAGAGGCATTGGAATTACCTACTACTCTGCAGAGCTGAGATGCTGATGTTGGGAGTCATGTTAGTGGACTGGAGTTCCTTTTGAGCCCTGAGCTAGTTAATGCCTCTAAAATAACCCCAAAATAAGCACCCACTATTTTAGAAAAGGTGACATAAATTGCACTGCATACACACACACACAGAAATAGCTCCTGGAGCTGGATGACCCTGCCTGTAACAAAACACCAGCCAGTGAAAACATAACATCCTTAGCCTCCTGACCTCCCTTTAAAATTAACTTTGAAATATTCTGTTGATCTATAAAAGAATAACAGAGCACGTAAAACCTTTGAGTTATTGATCTCTTTACTAAAATTAGGCACCTCTAACCTAGTGGCTGCTATAACACTTGGTATTGCCAGGTAAGGTCTGTGGGGACTGCCACTGGTTTGCCTGCAGTGGGTATTAACCGCTAATCAATTTACAAAATGACAACAAACAATTATGAAAAAATAGAATAAAAATCTATGGATCCCTCTATGAAAAATAAATACCTAAATCCTACTAGTCCTGTGAAAACATAGCACTTGCAACCTGCTGACCCAGTCAAGAAAGTGTTTAAAAATTCACATAACTCCTTATGCAACATCCCCTTTCCCCAAGGCTAGAATTCCAGGCTGGAGGAGGTACCTTTTAACTAAGGCAAACCAGCTTTTCCTCCTGAAATATTACAGGACATCTGTCATGCCACCTGATGACCCACAAATAATTTAAAGAAATTAATGTCTACATACTTCTGAGTTTCCTTCATTACCCAAATATCCACGGTCCTTCTCCACCTCCACTATTTTCAGTTATGAAATTACCACCACTCACCTGCAAAAACTTTTCCCTGTGTGTAAAACCACAAATACTCTGCACGTAATTGGGCTCTGAAAATTAGTAGGGGATGGAAATAGCAGCCAGTCTTGTATTAACTGGGCTAAAACTTGAATGATCTCCTGTGGGTACTCTGAAACCTTCCTGAATTTATAGTGCCTTGGGCATGGCAGTGGGTACAGGGAAGAGTATCTTGTACAAAACAGATTCATAGAGGAGCCCATGTCTTAGAGAGGAAAGTTGTCACTTTAAATCATCTGGAAAATGAATTAGCACATACTGCTGGAGAGGAGCTATCATTTAGGAAGATACTGTCAGGGCTTGAAAAGCAAGATAGGAATTGTCTTCCTTCAAATTAGCACAAGAAGTGTAGGAAAAAAGATATTTCCATTAAAAAAGGTACTTTGCTAATATGAACTCAGATAGGCACTGAGCTCAGGAGATTTCATTTAGTTTTCTTTTCAAAGAAGAAATTGCAGTTTGCCTCAACAAAACTAAAGAGCTGCCCCTTAGGATCATTAGGCACTTTATCATAAATAATTTTTTTGATTACCAGTTTGCACAGGCTTGCTTTGACTGTGTATTGGGTCTCCTTATTGCTTATCCTTTGCACAACACTTCAAAATAAAGGTGCTGTGCAGGGTGGGTCTTGTCTCCTTTTGGAAGGCACTTTGTCTGCCTCTCAATTACTGCATCGAGTTTAAAATTCCCCAAAGTGAAACCTCTGCGTGGCCGTGCATCACTTGTGGGTCAGTTCCAGGTTATTGCTCTGTCACACTCACTGCCCCCTCCCTCCCTCTCCCCCGTTTCCATGTGTTTGGTGCAGGGTTTTATGCCTTTTCCAGTGCCCCTGGCCCACATTTCGGCCTCCTGTGTATTGCTACAAAAGACCAACTCACAAGTTTGCAGCAGCTTTAACTGAGCAGAGGGGAGATCAAGGGAACTTGAAAAAAACCCCCTTCTTTGGTCCCCAGGGAAGTTCCCCATCATGCCAGCCAAGAGACACTCATGGAGAGCACACCCCTCAGGGCAGGAGTCATCTTTGTGCCTCCTTCATGGCAAAGATTTAAGTACTGTGCTGTGGAACAGAGAAAAGTAATGCCAACCTCGGGCATGATATGGTTTGGCTGACACTGTACTTGAAGATCAGCAATGCTCTGGGCATTCAGCTTCACAACCTCCAAATGACAACCTCAGGATCCCATTATCCTCCTGAAATCTTATACCATTTTGCAGCCAAAGGCAAAAAAAACCCCAAAACCTTAACCTCAAGATTTACAGATCCTAACACACACAACAGGGCTCTGAACTTGGTATGTGTCCCTTGAGCCTGCTACTTTCACGCGGCTAATAATTTCATAAAAGCTGCCTACAACTACCCATTTTTTGCCTCCAGCAGCAGTTGGAAAAACCAATGGCTTCTGTAACTTTTTCCCCTTTTTTCTTTCTTTTGGATAACAGTCTTTTGGCAGAACAGAGACAACGAATCAGATTTTCTCCAGGATCATGACCCAGAGCTGATCAAAGAAGGGAAGCGTGAAGAAGTGGAGGAAGAGATCAGAGTGCAGGTGTGCTTACAATGGGGAGAGGACACTAATCATGTGCATTACCTGGGCATATTTGTCTCCAGCTGTAAAAACTGGCCCTGGCACAGACCTTCCCTCCTTCCAGAGTCCCTTCTGCCTGTTCTTTGCTTTAACACGTGTTCAGCTGAACATTTGTCTGAGGTGAGATGGCAGAACAGAGAACTGAGGAAGGTTCAACTGTGTTTGTCTGGACAGGTTGATGAATTGATGGAAGAGAAACTGAGGAATCTCAAACTGCATGTGGATGGAGAGAAGGTTGGCACTCAGAAAAAAGGTGGAAAAGCTGAAAAGGTAAGAGCGGCAAGTCAGGAGATTTTTGGGTCAGTCTCAATTCTCTGCCCAGGAACGGTGGTGTTCAGTGCAAACCTCTCAGATACCAACATCAAACTGTCCACCCTAAACATTTAGTGAATCTCAAGTCAGAAACATGTAAAAATCTATTCACCTCTGGCTATTTTCAAGGCCTTCTCCTTTAGCTCTTATTCTTTAATAAATATTGCTTAGGACAATGAAATGTTCCAGAGATAAATCATTACGAGATAGACCAGATTTTCACCCTCTTGAAATCCCCTGATACAGTCAAACAGGAAAATCCAATCAATCCCTCTCTTTAAGGTGACCCGTTCAGATTAATAGTTTTCCAAGGAAGACATGGATCTGGAGGCCAGTAACTTTTCTGGCTGCTGTTTTCCTCCTAAATAAGGACTGGTTAATGTGTTTCAAAACTGTACACCAAAAAAAATCCCTTTAAAGGTTCTGGTGTAACCTTTCATTTCTCTCTCACACCACATCGATCACAGGTTCACATTATGTTACTACTTAACAATTGAAGGGTTTGGGAATTTACAATTAAGCCAAGTTTATTTAGGTATATAAATAGGTTAAACCCACCAAAACACAGCACATGTCATGTTCACATCTAGTTCCACAGCATTACCACACGAAGAATTCCACAGCTCGTGGTTCCTTGAATTCCTTACCCAAACTTGTCAACTACAGATGCTGTCAGTGCAAAATAACACAAAGCTTACAGACCCCACATTCAATCAGCAGATCCACTTCAAATCCTCAGGGCAAACAGCCAACCCTAATCTCCTGTTGTATTTCATTTCTGTAATCCTTTTAGCATGAAAATACTTGCTGGTGCTCTACTTCTACTCAAATTATCTTTAAAAATGCTCTTTCACCTGGCAAATGTTGTGCAGGGACAATCCAAAACCAAAAGCAACTCAAGCAACTCTGAAAACCAATCCCAACTGGATTCCTAAACCTGTTTCAAAAATAGGGAGGCTTAAAATATACAGACAAAATATTGCAACAATCTTCCCAAAGTTGTCATGGGCAGACACATTTAGATGAGCTGGTCAGTGCCCTGCTTCAAAACATCACACTGCAATTATAGATCTTTATATTAGGAGTTGGGCTGGACCTTTTTTTCCTTCAGTATAGTGCTGGAATAGATTAGGGTGGAAGGAGATTATTTAACTTTTGTTTTCCCGAGTTGTGCCAGCAGCCTGAGAGACTGAAGGGGGGAAGAGGAGGAAGAAGTACTAATTAGATAATACAAATTCTTTCAAGATTTTATCTAAAGAAACCCCACCCAAACCAAAACAGTCCTATTTGAGGGGTGGGGAACGGAAGGAAGGATCCAGTGTTAGTCAAAACATATCTTCCCTGTGCAGAACTATTTGAATTGTGCAATCAGCATTGGCAAAGGCTTTTTCCAATTATATTTACGTGAATATCTCAGACATAAACCAACCCACTGCACACCCAACCTGTGCACACAGACCTCAGACTTGCTTTAGGAAAACCTTGTCTGACTAATAGGAACAGAACGAGCTGGAAAGTTTTGGAAGCAGTTTATTAATTTATTATTCAGCAAAAAAAACCTCCAGTTTTTCCAGGCATGTGTCACCGTGTCTTGGGTCCCACATGTCTCCCCCCCCAACTATCCACAACATGAAATAACTAGCCATGAGCATGTCTGGACTATGATGTAGAACATAACCCTCCCCCCCAAAACAGGGATATCCTGCACTGAAAACATTCTCAGGAGGATTCAACATTCTTTAGAGAAATCAGACCTTCTTCTGCACTCTGTCAGTGGAAAATGGGCACAGAAAGGGTAATTTCTTTAAGAGAACTCTTACAAGGGGAATTTTGTGTCTAAGGACAGTCATTCCAAACTCCTGGTGCCATCACCTCTGTTTTAAGGAGGGATTTCTTCTACTTTCTTTGCAGGGAGACACCACATTGTAGAAGCAGGGCTTTTTTTTACCAGGAAATGAGGGTAAATGTCCTCTGCCTTTTCAAGCGCGTCTTAGGATAAGTAGTTTACAACTCTGAAAATTTCTGTCAAGTCCATATTAAAAAATAATCTGCCTGACCCTCAGGAAGTAATTTGAGTTTGAAATCCTGTTTGAGAGTCCCTTTTGTGGGAGTTCAGCAAGGGCATTTTGGAATTGGACTCTAAAGGGAAAGCACAAGGAAGGTAATTTCTCCCTTCCAGTCAGTGCTTCAGACATCTCAACTCTCAGAAAAACAAAATTTACCAGCTCCAGGCATGCCCACGGCCAGTCCTTTATTTCCAGGCACTGCAGTTTCTAGGCTGAACTCTATCACTGACTCCCAAACCTTCAAATACCACTTACTGCTAAAAGCTGACACTTAACCCTACACCAAGAGCTGCTCTTATTGCTTCTGAAGATAAGAATCCCATCTGCCACTTCTGTGGAAGAGCGAACTTGGGTGAAAAGGCGAATTGCTCCTCTCATGGCAAGTGGGTCTCCAGACCAACAGGCTGGTCTGAAAATACCAAAAGTAATTAGATTGCACCTAATATGCAACAAGCATATGACTGCTGTCATTTGAGGCACAGGTCCTGTGCCTCTTTCTGTGCTGGAGGCATCCCAGCCCACAGACTCTCCCACCCTTACAGCATTGATAGGGCATGTCACACACAGGGTATATTATATGTACACATAGTCCTCGTTAAGAGACACATTGTGCTGGACTCTCATTCTTCCAGGTAGCTCCTGATCCAATGACTGTCACAGGAGAGGGGATGAGGACACAACACAAACAGAGAAATGTGTTTCAGCTCTTCTGCAAATTACATTTTTCTTCACTATGCCCAGTGGCAGCTTTTCCCCCGCCTAGCCACAAATCACCAAACTGAGACTGTAAGCACCTGTGTAAGGCCAGGCTGAGGAAAGACTGAAGGGAGATTGCCTCCTGGTGAGGAATATGGCACTTGCTGACCTGGAAGTTACATTTAAGAGCTTATCAAAGTGCTTTTTATCAAGTCCATTGTGCTGCTTTTCCTGCTCTGCTCCCCCAAGGATTTGTTGCCAATCCAACTGCAGGTAAAGCAATGTGTTGGAAATGAACGCGCCCACACATACACAAAGGCATGGCCAGAATTCAGAAAAAAAAACACCAAAAAAAAAAAAAAGGCAGAAAGAGGGGACATGAGAACCTAAGTGTGTAAAGTTGCTTCAGAAATGGGCCTTGCCGGTCTCTCAACACAGCTCTGGAGATGCCTTTGTGATGAAGCTGGGCAGAAGCAAAAAAAAACTACAAATGGCTATGACAAAAATACTGATATCAGTCTGAAGACTCAATAAGAGCAGAGCCGTGGAGAATGAGGCTGGGCAGACCTGAGGAAAGGCTGGGTTTGAGGACTGTGATTCCAAACGCTGTTGGATTTTCTGTAGCTGGTTCAGATTAGCACCCAGAGTTCTCAGCCAGCTGTGAGGGCTGTAACCTCTTTGGATGCTGTGCCTGAATCCAACAGGGAGTTAATATCAGAGCCTCTCATTCAGCAAGAGCTTATTAATCAGTGGGCACATCTTTGTCTAAAGACTTTTTCAGCACAAGTGTCCAAAGCTGCTTGTTTTGTCTCAGCTCTGCCAGAAAAGACTTCTCAACCCATACACAGCGCAAATCTGCACTTGCTCACCACCTCTCATCTAAGCATCACACATGATCCAAGGAATCCACTAAAAACTGCACAAACTGCTGCTCATTTCCCTTAAATCACAGGACCACTTTTCTTTTGTTACTCTTCCGAGAGAGAACCTACAAGAAACACAGACAGGGACTTTTCACAAGAGCATGTAGGGACAAGGGAGAAATGGCTTCAAACTGAGAGTGGGGTTAGATGAGGTATAAATAAATAAATTCCTCCCTGTGAGGGTGGGGAGGCACAGGTTGCCCAGAGAAGCTGTGGCTGCCGCATCCCTGGAAGTGTCCAAGGCCAGGTTGGACGGGGCTTGGAGCAACCTGGGCTAGTGGAAGGTGTCCCTGCCCATGGCAGGGGGTGGAACAAGATGGGCTTTGAGGCCCCTTTCAAACTAGGCCATTCTATGATTTTCTGATCCTTGGTAGCAGCAGCTGTGGGCAGCTGATGGCAGCAGGACTTGTGTGACCACAGATCCTGCAGATCCAGCATGGGACAGTTTCCTTCAGTGAGGCAACTGGGATACCCTCTCCCTTCTGGTGTCATTCCAAAAGCAGACACTCTGCTCTGAAATCGGGTCTGGTTTGCTCATAACAATCTCTGAGCTACCCAAACTATTTTCATGAGCCCACACAGCAAGACAAGACATCCCACTGAGCATGGGGGACCATCCTCTGTCACCTGCCAGCTCCCAGCTAGTGCAGTTCACTCCATGGGAGTTATCAAAGCAGAAAATAAGAGTCAAAGGATGGCTACACAGGAGCTGGACTGACATTTCAGACAGAGAAACAAGATTTCCATTATGAAGGGCGAGCATGTTCACATTCATTAAACATTATCATTTTCTAAATAAAAGCCGTTCCCAATAAGACATTTTGGAGCCAAGCCATTGTCTACAATTCATATTTCCCCTTATCACATCTCAGCCTTTGCCAAATTTCCCACAAATGTTGATGTTAATTAGGAAAACACATTTTTCCCCTGCACAGTTCATTTTTGTTTTGCTCTTGAGTTACTTCACTGGTGAAGCTGCCTTGAGGACAATACCAGTTGGCCAATAAATTCAACATATGCTTAGTGTCTGTTAAGGTCTTAGTGTCTGTTAGGTAGAAAAGAGCTTTTCTTCCTAGTCAGACCCCAGGATATGTAATTTCTGATTTGTTGAAAGAAAGGTTAAAGAGGCAAAACTGGAGGAACAGCAAATATAAACCAGGGAGTCTCAATATCTCCTCAGTTGTTAAAACAGCTGGCACATGCATTCTTCTTCCCATTCCTTTTCTTTAAAACAAAATCTCACTGGCACATTCTGACAAGTATTTGCTGCCAAACTCATTTATGTAAAAAACCCCATGGTATAGCTCTGCAAATATAGAGTTGTTTGCATTATTCTAACCCAAAACTTGAAAACACCCCCTTTTCCAGTTAGCTGACCCCTACAGCGCTGGGCTTAGGTTACATCTGGATTATCTTTGTGGCATCATAAACAGTAACAGGTGATTGAACCACAGGTTATTTACGCTGTGTCTATCCTTGAAAACTTAAAATGGATCTACTTCTGAAGACTGCTGATCCGTTCTGTAAAAAACCCAGCATTTTCCAGATAATTGGGTAGGATTTTTTAACTCAACAAGGCAGCCTCCAGGGCTCTGCAGAAGTATTCACTATCATAAAAAAAATAAATGAGTGTATTCCCAGGAAAGAGAACATAAACTTTTGGAAAGAATAAGCTGTCTTGTTCAACTAAGCATTTAAGCATGTGCTTAAATTTAAGCTGTTGAAGAAATCCCCTTCTGCACAAATGGTGCTGTGTAGATAGTTGCACTGAAATAGTTCTGAAGTGCTGCACAGAACCGAAGCCCAGACAGCGGTGGTGGGCACTAACATGGATTAATGATGCCCTCTCCACTACTAATTATCCCTAACCGTATTTATGGCTTGTGAGCTGTAATTAATGGGGGGGCTTGACAGTCTTGAGTCACATCTCTCTTATTTATGCTTTCCATGAGTTTTTTTGCAACGTGTAAAGAAACCAGTCACACAAGTCAAAAAACTTTCCATAGGGAAAGGGTGGTGAAAATATAAAAAGAGCAGGTTGTGTTTCTTCTGACCTCTTCGAGCTTCTTCCCTGAGGCATTAGGAAAGAGAAGGCAGGAGGACCTCGAATGGTTGGGAGGGGAGCCAGAGCCTCAGGAGGTTTTCTCCTTAGGGGAGCTGCTTATATATTTCACTTCAATATAAAAAGAGACATAAACACTCTTTGAAGCAGCTACTTGGACCCCACACCCTGTTCCTTCCTGCTTCCTTCTTGGGTAAGGGCCATACCCCCTCACCCACAGAGTTGTGCTCCTCAAAGAATCATAGAATAAGAATCACAGAATCATTATGGTTGGAAAAGCCCTCCAAGCTCCTGGAGTCCAACCCTTAACCCAGCACTGCCAACGCCACCACTAACCCATGTCCCCAAGTGCCACATCCACATGGCTTTTAAATCCCTCCAGGGATGGGGACTCCACCCCTGCCCTGAGCAGCCTGTGCCAGTAAAAGAAAACTTGTCTAATATCCAATCAAAAGGAAGGAGAGAAGATTTTTTTTTCCCCTTGGAATAAAATGACCCTGGGCTTCTTTCCTCTGTTGCCTCCACTGGAAGGAGAGGGAATGCTGTTTAAGGATATGATTTTTCCCTTTGAGTTCACTCAGTAACAAGGGCCACATTCGAACATAAACATTGGCTGTTCTGGCCCTTGCTTTGCTTCAGTACATTCAAATATAGCTGTCAGTGCTAATAATCACTAATTCCTGCCTGGTTTTGTGGTCCTCAGGCAGGTAAGGCATCTGCGAAGAAGAAGATACCTGAGATGGAGAGAGATCTAACTCCTGACAGGTAAAGAGACAACCTGTTTGCAGTAGGTTTGCTATCAACCTTGGTTTTCCTCACCTGCAGCAACACAAACAAATTAAAATCCGCATTCTGCAATGACACACCACCAGGACCAGTTTCCATCAACTCCAGGCAGGTTAATTCCAGTTGGCAGAGCTAAGCACATGTAATATTTAGGCAGGATATTGGCCCTGTGTGCCTCTTCCCCATCCTCTCTGCAGGTGCAGAAGCACCTGGCAGGTTTGTTGACTGTCAGATTTTCCATCCCAGCTGAAGCCTGATAAGGAAGATTGTAGACAGGCCCCTGTACTCTATAAATCACCCCTCATGGCTGAGGTAGAGTGTACATGTCATAAATCAGTCTGATTTAGCAATGAGAGTTCTGGCATACCCAGCCATTCCTTGTGTACCCTTGCTCTTTTAAGCACCCTTATTTTATTTGGAGGATTTGGAAGGATTTCTGCTTCTGACACAATATTTTCAATGAGCCTGTGATGTGTTCACTGGTAATCCAGCCATTTTTCACCTGTACACACAGACACCTACACAAAGATCTCACCACTGGGACCTGCTGCCCCAGAACCAGCTCCCAGGAGAGAACAGCACCAAGGCAAACTCACTCAATCCCTGCAGGAGAGCACAGGGGATTCACCCCACAAGTCCATTTGTACAGACATGTGCAGCGAGCCCTGGACTTGATCAGTTGGGTGCTGGCGCTACACACCCAGTCAGTGATCTCCAATAAGAAACTCTCCAGGCAAATATTTAAAATACATGTCTCAGATTATAACAGAGGATGACCTCTCAAAGAGCAGTGCCAAAGTCCAACAAGGATGCATGCAGTCCATGCTGCACCTATCTGCTTCTTTATATGTAAACTTAACATACAGCCAGTTAAAAACATAAGCTTTTTAGTAGCTGACTTTCAATCAGAGTTTATCTGGCATTTTGGCTCCATTCTTTGCTCTTCCCTGCTGAGCATTTCAGAAATAACCAAGAGAAGCTCAGGCTCATCTCTGTTTTGGCACAGGGGAGGGAGCACAGGGGGCTTTAGTCAAAGGCTGGTCACATCACACTTACTTGGGGGAAATTCAGGACATGCATCATTAAACTTGCACAGTAAAAATAATAAGACAGGAAAAGTAGAAGCCATGCTCCCAACAGAACTGCCAGCTTAGTGCCATTCTGCCTTCTGCCTGTTTTATGATGCATTCCCAACATAAAACCACTCAGAATGAAAGCAAGATTCAGAGTGGCAAAATCAACGTTGTTGAAAGTGCATTCAATTTTGGATTTGCTTATTGCTGCTCCTTTATTAATCCTGCCACTAACACTGCATAAACATAAAACTTCACAGCTGAAATGGAAAAAAGGCTGCACACCTCGAATTATACCTGTAGTTTTATTAGCCAGCTGAGAGGCACTATTAAATATTTTTATTATAGCCATACAATATTTGGGATGTCCCAAATAAGATCGGAGATAAAGACAAAAAAAACCCCACTCAGATATTGAGGGAAAAGAATGTGAAAAGTGTACAAAACCAGTGAAAGACCTAAAAAGATAGAAATCAGTATTGTTTATACTAACAACACGCCGAGAATTTCCAACAGGCTTATTCATTTTATGTAATCCTTGAAGCAGTGTCCATCTGCAGAACCTAGTGCCAAAAACATTGAAATTAATCCTTAGAACTCCAAAAGAACATCCACACCAATAGAAAACCACACACAAATCTAAGTGTATTAAATCCTCAGTTACTGGGAGCTACTTCCAGCCGCTAATGGAGACAGGAAGAAACAGTTCCATTTCATAGAATCACAGGTTTGGGGTGGAAGAGACCTTAAAGCTTATCTCGTTCCAGCCCCCTGCCATGGGCAGGGACTCCTTCCACTATCCCAAGTTGCTCCAAGCCCCGTCCAGCCTGGCCTTGAACGCTTCCAGGGATGGGGCAACACTTTCACTGCATGTTCTTCCCCCAGTCCTCCTTTGGCCATCATGACCCTGACACTGCAGTTGGTGGATCACTGGTTGCTCTGATCAAGTCATTCCCAGTGTGTTCCTGGGGAGATGAGGCTGTCTATTGCAAACACAATAAATTCCAAGAAGAATTAATGAATTACTACTAATTGGAGAGCTAAGTGAATAGATATAGTAGTGTTAGGATTGCTATTATTGTATAATTTAAAAATAATTTCCCAGTAATTGATATTAATGAATGAGTCTATTACACAAGTCATAACTGATCTTGTATCACCTGGAAATGGGTAAATGGAGTCAGCAGGAGAGGGAGACATGCTGTGTGTGAGGTTATAAAAGAGATTCCTTCCATAACACAGAAAATGGTGTTTATTGATTTCATGTTGATGGCACTAATCACCTTTACCTCTGAGCTACAAAGTACATTTATAAAGCTGAGGAAGCAGAAATAACTCTCAAGCTGGTTCAGCTGTGGGAGGACTGAGCTTTTACTTCCAGTGCCCTACAATTTCTGAGTGATGTCTTTTGCCCACAGGACCATTGATTCCTTGTACCAGGAACTTGCAGAAGGAGGATTGCTGATCAAAGCTCAGGCCGTGAACCTCTCTGATTACATTGGTCAAGTACCCCCTTTACAGCTACCTTGGTGTTTGATCTGACCAAAGCTCCAGCCTTTCCGTGGGCTCTGACCCCTATTTCCAGTCAAGAGGGAATTCAAGAGTCATTGCGTTTTCAGGACTTTCACACTTGAATGTCTAAAGCCACATAGGCAAATCAAGTCTTTCTGCAGAGTGCTCAGTGCCTTTCACTTCTGCTACTGAAAGCAGGACCTGTTTGTAAAGCTGGGGCTTCTCTCCAGGCACTGACACCTGCAAGCCTTGAATGTGTTTGGAAATGACGAGCCACTGTGAGGTAGAACCACGATATCCTTTAAAGGAGCCTTGGCTAGGCATTGGAAAGACAGTGCAAGTCTAACAGACCAGGGGTCATAATCCATCCAGAATATTTCCCAGAGAACAGCAATAATCATTCCTCCAGATTTTGTTCATTCAGCACAGAAGACTCACACCCTTCCCCCTCCACCTCTCTGACTGCCCATGAACTCTGAGTGGTGCTTTGAGGCATATCTGGCCCCTGATTTGAGTAAGATGTGTCTCTGTCTAGTTCACAGTCCTCTTGCCTGGTTTTTGTTACCTACAGCTGCAGTCAGACATGCTTGTCTATGCTCCACACAGAAAAAAGAGCTAAAAAAAACAACCCCAAACCACATTTTCAGACTGAAGAAGGGTCTGACATCATCTCCAAAAGCATTTGGTGACATTCAATAAAACCACATCAACCCCCAAAGATATAATTGTTTTAAAGGCCATAATTTGAATTTGAAACCATCCAGAAGCAACAATGCCCCTGGCTGTTAGTACAACATGCATCCCAGCCAGAAAGCCAGAATCTCTGGTATTCCCTCTAAATGCCATGTGTATATAAACTCTTAGAAGCACCAGTTCAGCCTTCAGAGCCTTTGCTCACTCTGTTGAAGGCTGAGTTAACAAGTGTCTCATCCATTTCATGCTCATTAAAGATCCTGAAGTAAAGTAAAGGGAGGTTTTCATTATTCCTTTGTTCACCCAACCCATCAAGGTCACTTCTGTCCAACAAACATTCCCCACCACAGATGCTTTTAAAAGAGCACATCTTCACCTGTGGATAACAATTAACAGCTGGTAACATCCAACTTGGGAAGAAATGGCTCTGGGCCATCTTCTCTTGACCCTGAGGTTTGAAGCTTTGGCTTCTTTGCAGCACAGAGGAACACAAGGGCTGCTCCAAGTTATCCTGGCAATATTGCCCTTCCAGCAGAACATTCTGGGCATAGAAGTGCAGAGCCTATAGTCACCTGGCTGCCTACACCTGCACAGGTAAAGGCCCAGGCTGCCAGAACCAACTCTTCCCAACTCAAAACTCACTCCTGCTTCTTGAGCTGCCACAACATCACACAGAAGGTATTTAAAGCTGGAACTACCTTTTTTTTTAAATCCAAAAAATCTCCCTTTAAGAGTCCCAGGACACAGTCAAAGCCTGCAGAGAAATAAGTCCTCATCTGCTCAGCCTTACAGGGCTGAAGCCTAAGGAAGGTCATTTCCAGTTCCTGGGGAAAGGACAAAGAGTGGAATTGTGCTACACAGCCAGTAAAGGCACTGAAATGTCCCCCCTCTATGACAAACTGACATCACTGAACTAATTTTCTTGGTGACCTTATCTAAATTAGTCAGAGAATATCCACTGTGATTTATGTTCAGTTGCAATTAAACCCTTTGATGCCTTCTAATTAAATCTGTGAAGATTAATTCCTATCCGGTTCTTTTGATTTCTCCTTAAATAAAAGATAAAACCTGAAATGAATTTTATTCTTCAGATGGGAGGGGGCAATTGCACCAGGCCTTGTCTGCCTTTTTGCCCCCAAATTACACCTCCACTTTCTCTCTCACCCACTGCTAATTTACTTCCGCTCCAGAGAGCTCTAGTCCTCTCCCTTTTTATCCCCAATAAAACATAATATGCTATTATTTTTTTCAATAATATTCACCACAATGACACGTAATTTATGCTAAAAATAATCCTTGACTACATCACAACTAGTTTTCCTGCTTGTGGCCCATCCTCCTGGATCTTTGCTCTCTAACATGTCTTATATATGGGCTTTGACAGGGCAAGCAATGTGATTATAGCTCTGTAACAAGAGCCAGGCAAGATTAAATCCATTCAGTTCACATCAGGGGCTTTTAGTGTTCTTGGGTTGTTTTGTGGAGGGGTTTTTTTGAACAAGAAAAGAGGTGTACTGCAAAGCAAAGAGCCCCACCAAATTAGGTGACACGTTTAGACATCTAACACAGAGAGGAGCTGAGCTGGGACGCAGCCAGGGAAAAGCTTGTTAAAACAGCTTCTCCCCCTTTCTGAAATCCTTTTGAGAGCGTGTGGTTCGCTGGGATTCCAGCCCCGCAAAATCCCAAATCCAGAAATCCTTTGCCAGCACTGTGATTTATGGTGCTGCTAATGATTCTTCTCCACAAAGTTTCTCTAAAAGGTTACTCAAGACCGGCTGCTCTGCTGAACGCCTTCCTTAGGCTGGAAAGGAAAGTCCACAGCCTGTTTAACTTAAATTTTCCTTTGCAGTTCACCTTTCTCAGGGCCACATTCCACAACAGTATTGCCCCGTTTGAGTCCCTGTCCCTGGACATTCCTGGGTTTGCTGGGAGTGCGTTATGTCCGTGTTCCGTGGCAGTTCTTCATTCCTGGAAAAATGTGTTTTATACCGACTCAGTGTCACATTTATTAAGCCCCTGCTTCCCCCCTGCAGGCAACTACGACTGTCTGAGAAGCAGCCTCCGTGGGACAGGGGCACAGCCCTTGCCCTCGGCCCCCGATGTCAGGCAGCTCGTGGCCCTGTATGGAATATTGCCCTTAGGTAAGAGCACAGCAACTCCTGGAGGGAAAACCACGATGGCTTTGCTTCCTGACAGAAACAGGCATCTTTACTGGCTTTGACAGGACTTGATTAGTTGCAATCTGAAGCATTTTGCACTCTAATTGTTTTTCAATTAAGCCTTCGGAGTGAAGGCCATATCATTTTAATAGTGCATAAAGGAGTGTGCACGGTCAGGTATTGCCCCTCATCCCATCCCTGTTTGCATGGCAACAGTTTGTGAATGGCAGCACATAAAAGGAAATCACTTGGGGAAGATAATAGCTAAAACAAGCTCCAGTGATCAAAATTAATCAAGTTAAGGGAAGGGCTAAGGTTGCAATTTACCTTTTACAAGCTGGCTCATGTTACTCAGTGCTGCACAATGCAATCATTGAAGGAATTAGTCTGAATACGTTCTGTACCTTGCAGAGTACACTTGTAAATGCCCTTGCAGTTTTAATGCAAGACTTAGCCAATATCTAACGAGGCTTTGCTGGGTCAGGTTGTTTGCTTTTAATGCAAAATCTATCCCATATTTTACTTGGGAATGGCGTTAAGCCAAACTCTAGTGATTGCAAGTAGTGCCTGTCTCAAGGTCCTTTACTCAATATTTTGTTTGCATCCTTTTCTATTCCTGACTGGATTTTTCAGCCTCTACTCAATACTTCACTTGCACCCTTTTCCATTTCTGTTTGGATTTCAGGGAGATTTTAACTAGGCAAGTGCTCCCCGAGGCTGTCATTGTCTGCTCATCCCCTTTGGAGGGTAAACTAGCCAATGTCTCCCTGCCTCCCATCCTGACAAACACAGAGCTTCTGCTTTTCCCTCCCCTCTGCACAACTTCCAACACCCAGAGCTCAGGCTGTCCTGTACCTGTGTGTTCTGAGGCTCTCCTTGGGCATTCCCTGGCTCCACATCCCCAAAGCAGCTCCACGTACCGTGGAAAGCTTGGAGCAATAGCGTAGAGCTCTGGTTCATTCATTTCAGGGAGGCACAAGTGCTCCTGGTGTCCTGCAGCTCCATCTGAAGAGCCAAGCTAACAAACGGGATTCTAACAGCACCTTCCTTCAACCTGGACAGGGTCCTTCCCACCCAAAACCCCCTCAGCTGGTTTGGGGTGAGCCCTCAGGGGTTGGCTGCAAGTTTGACCGCAGTCAGCTGAGGGAGCTCAGCAGTTCTCCCTGTCTGCACAAGGCAATGTGGTGTCTCACATAGTCCAGAACTCCTCCAAGGTTATGTTTTAGCATCATCTAATCTAGGAAAATCAAGCCCCCAGGCATCCCCTGAGGCAGGAACTAAAAGAACCCGCAATTTTTGTGCCATTTATACAACTGGTAAAAAATCTGGGGAGAGGAGACCCTGGTCTAGTTAAACAAATGAAAGGTATTGGCAACAGCAATTTGGAAAATGCCGTTGAGTGGAAAAAAGGTATTACAAGAGCCAAAAAAGGGTACAGGAATGGCTTCACCTTTGGGGTGCTATGTTATGGATGACATTTTACTTAATTGGTCTCCAAATTAGTTCATCATTATATAATTGTGTGTTGCAGAAGTCAAAGTTTCTCTCAAAATAGTCACCTGATGGCAAGGAAAGGCCCAGTTTAAATAGCATTAAGAAAATTATAAGCAGCTGAAAAGAGAAATAATAGTAGAAGATATACTTCATCTTTAACCACAGAGGAGTCTGCTGCTCCCCTCGTAATAAATCTCTGTGTAATAGTAATAGATTGGTATGGAATGACCAAATATTAATAAAGCCTGGGTGGCTGACAACTTCACTACATCCTGCACTGTGCTGCAATAATGGTATTCATCTCTGCACTCCCATTGTCATTTATTTGGGACATTAAAGCATTAGCACACAGAGAGGCAGCCTGATTGGATTTGTTTTAAATACCATCCTTACCTAGCTGTCCCCCTGAACCCAGAGCACTTTTCCAGGCTAAGCCATGGGTTCCCTCTGCAGCCCATCACCTTTGGGGCCAATTTCCCCCCCCAGTCTGAGGGACACCAGTCTCAGAGACCTCCAGGAGCAGTGGATGCTCACACAGATTTTTCATTATTGTAACCACCACCACTGCTGGCACAGGACATTTTTAGGCAGAGGCAGTGTTGTTACTGAACTACCAGTGGGCATGGATAAAGCATTTAACACTCCCTGCTTCTTCCGCTTCTGGAGGTTCACCTGTCCCTAATTCATACAGTGACAGCTGCAGGAAAGACAAATTCCATCACTATCAACTTCCTAAATCTGTCTGTGGTTGTGTTTTCCCAACGCTAGTGTTTCTGCTGGGCCTTCCCAGGTGATGGATCATGTTCCTCACAGCCCAGGATGAATTTACCTGGAGCAGCCATAGAGACAGATTTAGAAATGCTGAGCAGTCATTGCTGCAGGCACAGCAAGAGAAGCACGGAAACCCTGGCGCTCCCTGAACAAAGTGAAGACAACAGAATGATCCTCCTCTTATGAGCTCATATATCATCCCTGCGCTACAACATCCCCCTGCCACATTCCAGAGTAGGGAATAACACTGGCTCCTCTGCAGGTGATCCTAGGTGTGCTCAGAAGTGAAGGATTTTAGAGCACACCCAGCCTAAGTGACAAAGTCTCCAATGCTCACTGAATAGCAGTAACATGTAAGAGGAAATATTACCCCCAGAAAGGGAGGTGAAGGCAGAAGTCAAAAGAGAAGACAGTAAAACACATGGTAACAACTGGTCTCGAAATCCTTCTTTTAGCTCACATTGATTTAGAGCTGAATTTTTCCCATCAGAAGGTACAAATAAGGGACTTTAAATCCACCGGGGACACAGCTCTGGTTGTACAGAACTGAACTCAAGAGCACACGTGCCACAGTAAGGAAACAATTAATTCACGTTATAAATTATTTACGGTGAATAAAAAAGGAAGAATCATTCCTTTACCTTTATAGCAGACTCAAATGAAAGCAATTACAGTGCCTTATGACTTTTTACAGGTTCCCAAATGGTCCATGAGAACGCTCCCTTGGTGAAATCCATGTTACTGGCTGGACCCCCTGGTGTTGGAAAGAAAATGTTGGTCCATGCCATCTGCACAGAAACAGGAGCCAACCTCTTCAACTTAACTCCTTCCAACATTGCTGGGAAATACCCAGGCAAGGAGGGCCTGCTAATGATGCTTCACATGGTTCTCAAGGTATTGTGTCTTTGGGGGTTCTCTACAAAGTTGGTTCAGTTCACATCTTTCATGGGACAAACAGGGAATTAAATTGTAGTTTCTCCATACTGAGGAAAAAAAACACTTTGGGCAAAGCCGATCGAGGTACAAAGGGCTGTCAACCCAATTTAGAATTCCCTCCCTGCCTTTAAGTGTCCAAAACATCAGCAGGAATTTCTTCACAGAAAGGGTTGTTAAACATTGCCCAAGGAGGTGGTGGAGTCCGCATCCCTGGAGGTGTCCAAGGAAGGACTGGGCGTGGCACTCAGTGCTCTGGGCTGGGGGACAGAGTGGGGATCAGGCACAGGGTAGACTCAGTCTTAGAGGTCTTTTCCAACCTAAATGGTTCTGTGAAACCACTTGTTGACAGGCAGTGTGTGAACCTTTGCAGAGGATTTACTGCCCCTGGAGAAATCACTCGGAGCAGCCATATTTTTCACATTAACATTTTGGTGAGCTTTGTGTTACCTTGAATATGAAAAGCATCACAGATAAAGAAAATCCTGTTCTCTGTTTATACGCATATCTGCCAGGAATGCTTGTCATGCAGCATTTAATCAAATGCTGGGCTGGGGGTGGTCAGAAATTTCCTCTCTGGGACTGTTGCTGCACAAGAGCTCTCTCCCCTGTACTGCTCTCTGTTTACCCATCAGCAAGCTTTTCAAAAGAAGGAATCCTAGTTCAGGATTACAGGAATAGCAATGTACGAGAAGTCTGGAAATGAAAGAAGGTGTATGAACTGCAAAGGACATTTCCCAAACTCTCTTCAGGAGAAGAAAAGAAAAAACAACGGCACTATCCTGGCAGCGGTTCTTCCACATTTTAAGTCCTCAGCATTTCTGCTGCAGAAGGAAGCTGGTAAATATTTCCAGACAAAAAAACCACAGCACATACACTAGGAAAAAGCCAAATGCAATAATTTTCCAGTGCCAGAGGCCTACTAAAATTGGCTTTGCCTGGGATTTATCAGATGTATTCTGTTAAATCTAGCGTTACAGCAGATTTTGTGACAGGTGCCTCCATCCCCAGGAAGGACATGTTTCACACCTAAAAGCAAAGCAATCCCCAAGGTCCAGGTCAGAGCAGTGCCCAGGGAAGAGTGACAGTGCTGTGATCAGGCACCTTTGATGCTGCAGCACCAAAACTGGGCCTGGCACCCCCTGACATAAGTTAGTGCCCTTAGGCTAAGCTCAGACTCCCTCTCCTCTGCCCCTTTCACCCTTCTCTACTTAGTTGCTCTGCCCTCTTAATGGCAAAGCTCATTTCTGGCTGCAGACACAGCACACACTGCCCTTGCTATAACATAGTCCGAGCTGTAGCACAAGGCCTTCAAGCACAGGAGAAAGGAGGGCAGCCTTTTTACTCCTGGAGAAGGTTCCAGATGAAGACAGTAAGGGGATTTTTTTAACATACATGCATATATATAATATATACAATAATTGGAACATATTTAAAATGTGTGTGTCTGTCTATACATATTGATAGATAAGTATACACATACACGTATCATGTATATATGCATATCTAAAGCCTTACATTTTTGCACATTACTTAAAAAGAAATGGAAACCTTATCCAACCGCTCCCCAAAATCACAGGGAGCAGTCCAAGCTGACTTCTCTCCTTTCTCTCTTACAAAAGAAGCGATGACACTTGGGTGAACCTCCATGAGTTACTGGGATGGAAGTTACTCACAGTCAATCATGTGGAATAAGGGCTGTCCAGGCACTTGCTTATCAAAAGGTGACTTGTTCCAGCTGTAACAGCAGCACTGCTTCAAACTCTGCTCCTTTAACAGCAGAGCACAGTCTGCTTTTCCAAGGAATACACCCTCTGCAGGCTCAATTCCTCCCTGGGAGGGTGGGGAGGCCCCAGCACAGGTTGCCCAGAGAAGCTGTGGCTGCCCCATCCTAGGAAGTGTCCAAGGCCAGGTTGGACGGGGCTTGGAGCAACCTGGGCTAGTGGAAGGTGTCCCTGTCCATGGCAGGGGGTGGAACTGGATGGTCTGTAAGGTCCCTTCCCACCCAAGCCAGTCTATATTTCTGTGCCACAGCACTGGCCTGTCTTAGCACTATTGATATCAACTATGTTCCATTTCCATTCCCAGTTCCTTTGCTTGTTTCCCCTCTCCCTACCACCTTCTGTCCCCATGGCTGAGTCACCAGTATGTCCAATCTGCTGCTGATTTCAGCTCAGATTCTGTAGGTTCTCAGAGCCAGTCTGGAAACAGTTCTTCATCCACAGACTCTCTGCAGTTACAATCCACCTTTGTTTATTCTTGACCATGCCAAATGTGCCTCGTTTCCCTGTCTCTGGTCCTCAAGTCCCCGCCACAACCATCCCTCCATTTATTCTGGCATCAGCTCCTTCTTCATTACAACATCCAGTGCTCCCACCCAGTATGACATTCCTGCGGTTGGGATGGAGTAATTCCATGCAACAGAACAGCAAAGAGGACCAGAAATCAGCTTTGCAGGAAAGATGCAGGGGATCTTCAGGACAGCAGGTTGAACACAAGTCAGCAATGTGTCCATGCAGCAGTAACTCATCCAAATACTAACCTGTATAAGCAAGAGTATAGCCAACCTCGAAGTAATTAATTATTCCCTGTTATTTGGCAGTTATGAGAGCACAACTGACACTATGTTCAATATTGGGCTACCCTGTTACAAGACAGGCACTGACAAGGAGGTCCAGGGAGTAAGGGGGCTGGAGCACATGGGACAAGCTGGACAAATCCAGTTGTTCCAGGCTGAAAAGAAGGCTGGAGTGGGAGGAAGTCTACCTGCTGTTTTCAGAGGCCTCATGGCACAATACAGAGAACAGAGACAGACTTTTCCCAGAGGTGCACAACATTAGGACAAGAGGCAACAGACTAGTTGCAATAAGGAAAATTGTTCATATATTGAGGGAAAAGGTTTTGGAGGAATACATTCCTGATTTACAGGAATTTACTAACACAAGGGCAACACAAATTGAAAACAAATTCCTTGATGGGGGGAACTGAACAGTGGTACTTGCTCCCCAGAAAGTTTATTTTCCACCATGGTACAAAAAGTCTGGAGTAAACATGTTTGGATTGTTGTGAGACTACACTATAGTGTGTCACCTATGGCAGACAAGCCATGGGAACAGTTAGTACTTTGCAGCTGACATGTATTTAATATTCACAGCTCTCAGAATATCTGACACACCCCAGTGCTCCTCGTTAGAGTGCTCTGTGTGCACATGATCACTAAAAATTCACCATCATCACACACTTCTGGTCAGGTTTTTGGGAAACAGCAACTGTGACTGTTGTCAAGCAACTTTCTACTCCAGCTTCCCAGAATTGCCTTTATAGAGAGTTAGCCAAGCAGAACACAGCCCTTCCACTTAAAGCTCTAAGTGAACGACAGGAAACGTGACAGTTCTTTCTCTGTTATCTTACGATCCATGTAACCACCGCTAAACACCAGGATTTAGTAAATAAGGATTAATGGTGCTCTGTGATAAAGGTGAAGTCACCTTGCACTTTTGATTACCTGTCACATCTGCAAACAACAGAGTTTCTGTACTGAAAGGAAACTCTGGAGAGCATAAAACGACCATTAGGAAATTTCCCTTCCATAACTGAGTGTTGGCTGCTGGCCGTTGTTTCGTGCAAGACACCCTAAACAAGTGAATAGCACTGGGGGAAAAATGAAACTTTAATTTGTTTCAGATGCAAGAGCCAAATGCTTTTTGTCCTCCCTCCCTTATTTCGGGGAGGAGACTTGAAAGAGACACAGCAGCCCTGATCCAGGGGAGGTTTGTGCGCTCCTCAAGGCAGGCATTTCAATGCCGTACGGAGGAAATGACTTCTCATACCAGACCAGGAAAATACCAACATTTCAATCTGCCTATTCAAAGGAAATGTAAAGGAGTTTGATATTGAATAGGAAAACCATTGAAAGAGGCTGCAAACACCAAGCCTGAGCACTTGTGCTCTCCATAAAGACACACCAACGCCTGCCAGGTCAGCTCTGCTCTGGAGTGAAAGGAGAGGATCTGTCTCTAACATAGAAGTGCTTCCCAGCGGTCCCCAAAACAAAACTCATCCTTCAAGCGTGAACCAAACATGCTGGAATATTTCAATTAAGCCCCATTTCCCAGCCTGAACTCAGTAGAGCTCTCTGCCAGCTTGTACCAAGCAATGGCTCAGCTCTCCCATGTTCCCATAAAAAACACCACTGAGGTACAATGGTTCATATAAAAAATGCAAAGAAGGGTAGTGAAGGATGCATAGAAACAAAAACAAACCCAGAAAGGATCGAGGAGAGAGGGTAGAATGCATGACTCCATGACATAAAAGTGTAAAAATGCAGGTAGTTCATGAGCCTTAACTGCCTGGCAATAAAAATGACAAGCGCTGCAATAAGGCAGCCATGGGGTTAATCACTAACAGAGAGAGAAAACCCCTCTCTGGGGCTTCATCCCCCTCCACCAGGGCCACAGCAGCACACAGAGCACATTGTACCGAAAGCACACATGGGAAAGTGTTATTAGTGCAACATTGACCAGGCTAAAAGGTTGGGGGAGAGGTGGCCAGGAGGAAATACCAGCACGGCAGCCGTGGATCTGTTTCAGCAGCTCAGGGTGTGCTGTGCAGCTGCCCTGAGGAGCCAGGGCTTTTACAGAGCAGCAAACTGCACAAATATCCAACACCATCAGTGTTGGGGACTCTTATCAGGCTGTTTGGTTATGCTGTTTAGTAAGTCAGAGGTGTCTATTCAAGTGTTATACCAAAAAAGGAACATGACGGAATTTAAGATTAAATGATACAATCTCAGTGTTTAGAAGCAACACAATTTAAGTCTGCCATGATTGTTTTTTCCCACTGCATCAGGTTCATTTGTTCACAACCACTGCTGTGTTGTCCCTTCAGACAGGTCATTTTTCTGGCAGTCTGAAGAACCAGGCACAGCTCACCCTGGTACAGTGACACAAGTCTGTGTGTTTAGCATTCCCATGCCACGCAGGACTTCCATTACAGTTGAAATTTGGGAACAGCACAATCAGTCTTTCTTTCCAGGCAATCCAGAACGATTCTTTTCTCTTGGTGCAGTTCAGCCTGCTGGAATCCTTAGACCCTTGAAGTGTTAAATATCACCAGTGCTCAAACTTCCAGTGTTACTTCTGTGAGAAAGCAGCTTTACACTGTTAAAAGTTAAAGTCATCCTGTTGGAAGACAGTATCCATAGTCATTATCTGCCTAACAAACCAGAATACAGTGGCAGCATCACTGCAGCACTGGAATATTTACCTGGTGAGGCTCCCACTAATAAGATCTAATCACAGATTTCAGCATTTTGCTGCTCAGAAGCACTTCTGGGTGTGTAAACTACCGGGTATTGAGCAGTTTTCAGCTGTAACTTGAGCTTCCAGAAAGTCTTGGGCTTTTTTTAAAAATCCCATCAAATCCTTTAAGTTTGGAGGAGCCTTGTGCACATGTGCTGGGCAAGAATCGGATTTCTGCATTTAAGTGTAACAATTTAACTGTTTAACTCTGGCTCTCGAGTTTGAAAAGTTTAACCCAAGGCTTTCAAAAGTGCTGTTTGATCTTTGATGACTGTTGACGGGCAGTGGGACGAGAGGGTGCAGTTTTTTTATCCATAATGATTTTCCTGAAGAGCAAATCTCAGTGTGGTATTAGAAGGGTTAAGGAGCCATCTGCTGGCAGCTCCAGCAAATTGTGGAATTGCAGCAAAGCCAATAAAATTTCAATTACAAATTAATTATGTACAGTGCATTTAATTATCCATGGATTCAAACTGTCCATGGATAATTCAAATGAAGCACTTTCACAAGGGGATACACAGCCTGCTATGTATCTGCCAACAATTTAAATGAGATGCCAGTGGATTATGGGTGTCTGATCTGTCTTTAAAACAGGAAACAGCCAGACCCAAACACAGTGTGTTGAATTTGGTCATATTAATGTCTATCAACCCCGAAAAATCATGGAACCACAGACTGGTTTGGGCTGGGAGGGACCTTGGAAGCTCATCTCGTCCCACCACCTGCCATGGGCAGGGACACCTTCCACTAGCCCAGGTTGCTCCAAGCCCCGTCCGACCTGGCCTTGGACACTTCCAGGGATGGGGCAGACACAGCTTCTTTAGGCAAGAAATATATACAGGCCACTTTCTACATTTAGATCTTTGCATCAAAACAGAAAACACAGGAAACTCTCTCTCTAAGAGCTGAGATTGAGGATATTCATTATATTTCCACTTAGTGGGGAAATAAAGGGGACAAAAAAGATGACAGGTATGACAATAGCAAGTATTCTTCCTTAAAAGTTAAAATGAGAGTCTAGTCTGATGTAGTCAGGCTGCATTTGGGAGGGCTTCTAACCACAGAAACCATCTCGGAGCCAAATAAGGAATATCTGCACCTCCCTGCCTGTGGTGGCCCCACCAAAAGGACATGATTCCCTTTGAAGTGTACAAGCAGAGTTCAACCTCTGCCAACAGCTTTTATAGATATTTATAACCTTCTAGCCCATCACATCCCACTGCAGCATCAGACACACAGGCACTGACCAGGCTCCCCAGGGCACTGGTCACGGCCCCAAGGCTGCCAGAGCTCAAGGAGCATTTGGGCAACGTCCTTAGGGAGCCGGTGCGATTGTTGGGGTGTCCTAGGCAGGGCCAGGAGCTGGACTCCATGATCCTTGTGGGTTCCCTCCAGCTCAGGATATTCTATGATTCCTTGAGAACAGCTGTGTGGCTCCCCAGGTGTGATCCAGCTGCACAAAGCAGAGACACCAGAAGGGTTCTCTCCAGGAAGCAAAGGCACAGGAAAGGTGACCCTTGTCAGCAGCCAGCCACCAACAGGGTCAAAACCACAAAGTGTGGAGGAAGCACCCCGATAACAGGGGTGGTAGTGAGTGCACACAGTGTGTAATCTTGAGCAAGCAGCAATCACCCAGCTCAAACCTCGCCGGGGCGAAAGGCAGGATTCAAGGAGAACGGTCTCCCACTGCCTCATCTCCCTCCTGTCATCCTCTCCAAGCAGGCACAGAGCAAGAGCAAAAAATGGTTGTTATCTCATGTTTCAGGAGGTAAAAGTCACCATCAGGAACATCAGAAAGCCCCAGCTGATAATCCATTCTTTAGCAGTGCCAGGTTCAGTACAGGGCTCTGAATCAGAGCTCCCACACATCACAGCCTGTGCACGAAATGCACATGCAGTTCTTGAAGAAACTGTGGGTTTCTTTCCGCAACTTAAACTACAGCTGTATTTTTCTTTCTGAGTCCTAATTCCATCAAAAATATCACTTATCCCACCTCTGCCACCACATTACATTTCTTTCTTCACCTGTCTCCAAGCCTGTTTACAGGCATCCAGAGCAAACAGAATTCACCAGTAAGTGCAAGTCACTAGGACTGGCTCACATTTTCCAAAGGTGTCCCAGCCAGAAAAATCCCTGAGCCCAAAGCTGCTGCACAGCTCAGTTCAAGGAGAGCCACAAGCTCACCCTCTCGAACTCTGCAGGTGTGGAGGAATGTGTCAAACATACCCCTGGAAACAGCTAATTAAGAGATAGCTGGAACAGCACCTGGCCTTAAAATGGCAGGTATAACTGCTGTACAGTTTTAATCTGTCATTTATTTCCTATTTGTGTCCTCAGTACGCTCCCAGAAGTAGTTACCCTTCAAGCTGTACATGCAGAAAAACATACACAGAATTGCCTAGTCCACACACACACACCAGTTTCTGCAGTATTTACATATTATCTTTTGTGATACCTTGGTTTTATTTTTTAAATGCTCATTACTAATAGTAAATATTTACATTCCTTCCTTCTAACATCGGAAAAAGCTCAATTTTTCTCAATGCACAGGAAAGACAGACAGAGAGAGTCCAGAGGAGGCCACCAGGTTGATCAGAGGGGTGGAGCACCTCTGCTATGAGGAAAGGCTGGAAGAATTGGGACTGTTCAGCCTGGAGAAGAGAAGGCTCTGAGGTCACCTAATTGTGGCCTTCAAGAACCTGAAGGAGCTACAAGAAAGATGGGGAGGGACTATTTCCAAGGATCTGGAGTGACAGGACATAGGGAATGGCTTCCCACTGCCAGAGGTTAGGGTTAGATGGGATATTGGGAAGGAATTCTTCCCTGGGAGGATGCTGAGGCCTTGGCACAGGTTGCCCAGAGAAGCTGTGGCTGCCCCATCCCTGGAAGTGTCCAAGGCCAGGCTGGATGGGGCTTGGAGCCACCCTAGCTAGTGGAAGGTGTCCCTGCCTGTGGCAGGGATTGGGATGAACTTTAAGGTCCCTCCCAACCCAAACCAGTCCCTGATCCTGTAATTCAACTGTTGTGAACTTGGAGGTGTCACTTGACATATTCTGGGACTGACAAGTTACCATAAATAAAGCATCACATGATGAAGATGGCATTGTTTCCACTTCACCCCAGCACCAGCACAGCAAACAAGTTTTAACAGCCTTGTCTGCTATTCTTTTCCCCGTCTTAAATCCATTTTTACTGTGCAGACACACACACTTAGTGCTTTTGAAACATGTCCATAAAAATGAACTGCGGTGCTGTGAAAAACGATGTTCACAACTTAATCCTTCCTGCGCTGTCAATCAGACAGGAGCTCTGATGTACACAGCCTATCGATTTTGTCAGCTTCCTTCCTGGAAGCGGCAGTTTCATCTAGAGGGAATAAAACAAAAAAAGGCAGGATAGAAGAATGCTCTTGCTCTCTCTCTCTCTTGTTACCCGTTGACTCCTAGAGCCATCACTTTTGTTGCTGAGCAAACTAATGCGGCTCTGAGAGCCACTGGGAAGCGATTAAAATTTGGCAGCAGAATGTCTAAACCGCGGGCGTTTCTATAGCAATGGGGAGGAGTGCAGGATGTGGAAAAGCCTGTAGCATTGCTGCCATCCTGCTGTGAACCAGGGGTATAGTGCCTCCAACTTTGGAGCCACAGAACCCATGGGCAGGCGACCCCCCTCCAAATGTAACAGCTCCTGTGTCAATTTGTGGGCTAACTGGGAGTTAAATGCTGGGTTTTAAACCAGGTCATTGCATACCAGCCTATTTTGCTTGAAGATTAGTACCATCACCTCTGATGCTACAGCAGTGTCTTGCCTGGCTCTCCATCCTTATCACCCTTGGAAAACCAGGGTGGGATCCCACAGTCCGCCTAAAGCTGCTGGTGGACCACCATTTGCCACTGAACTCCAAATCCAGGCTTCCCTTTGCAGAACTGCAACTGAACTGGGGTTGAGAAATGAAAGATCAGCATTGCAGACAAAATGATTTGTTTTGGGGTGGGTTCTTAATGTTAATTCCCAGCTAGAGAGGGCTTGGTTTGCCAAGGCTGCTGAGCAGAGCCAGTGCTATCCATGAGTGCTGAACACTCCTGGAAAAAAATAAACCAGGCTAATTGAACTGCTGAAATACGGATTCAAAAGCATCACGATGGGCTCCCAGGTATGAAATTGTAGCCATTTTAATCAACTTCCTGCCTTCTCTCCCACATTTTCTCTCAGGTGGGAAAGGAATTGCAGCCTTCAGTCGTGTGGATTGGAGACACAGAGAAAATGTTTTCTAAAGCAGCACCAAAGGGAGAGGAAGAGGTGAGTGGCTCCTTTATTTCAGTGCAGATAATTTCTCCTGTTGCATTACATCCCACACAAAGGCACAAGTGAATTTTCTTAGCTTAGCACATACCACTATGACCAGACCTGCCAAAGCTTGCTTGATAATACCTTGTCTCACTAACACTTTTTTTTCTCCTCTTTTTAGAGAGTCTTGTGACTTCTTAAGAACCCCCAAGAGGTCACATTTCTCTCCTCCACCTATCCTTGCTTTATTTAAAAATAGTCCAGTCACTGCTCATCAGTGCACTGAAAAGCGAAAGAGAATAATGGAGAATTTCAAAATATGAGGCAAGAAGCTAAAAGTTAAAATAAGCTTAAATTGTTCAGCTCTATTAATTTGAGAAATTGGATGGAGCCAAAGTGAACAATAAAGTAACAAGGATAAATTTCCACTGCAAAAACAAAAAGCCTATATTAAATAGTTAAATTTTTATAGATTATTTTCTTTGGGCTCCCCAGAGTCCTAATGCCACTGCCTCCATTCCTTCCTCTCTTGTGCAGCTTCCCCACTAGAAAGAAAATTAAACCACTGCCCAATAGTCACAACAAACCCACCACAGCAGATGGTGATTCACCCAAAATCCTGATTGGATTCCTGTTGCCTGCAAAATATTTTGCTTTTAGAGCTCTATGAAAAATTGAACCTTTTTTCTTAGGGTGAGTCCTGTACATTTAGACTGTGGGGTGGTCACAAGCCTGTATTTCGGAAGGACAACAGAGTGTCGCCTTGGATGAGGCTGTTCCTCCTGCAAAGGCTGTATGAGGGGATGGGGTGCAGGGACTGATCCCCTCAGTGGTCCCTACAACGAGAGGGAGCCTTTCTCTTGGCCTCAAACCTTGACACCAAGTGCAGATGGGGATTAAATTTAAGAATAGGGGCCAAAGATAGCCTGGGGTACTCATGATCCTTCTCAGTGTGGAAAAAACCTCTTATCCTGCCCACCTCAGAGTCCAGGGTGTCACCTTTGCTCCTGCTATCACATCCCAAGACCTGCAGGTGTTTAACAAAAGGTGAGAGTGGATGGCTCCGTGGAATCACTCATATCCAAACATCCACAGCATAACCAATATTTGGAGAGAGCATGAAACTGGAGGGACAGGCAGAGGTAGCTGGCAGTCTGGGGAAACTTCCTTAGGAGCACTAGGAATTTGGAGAATCATGGAATGGTTTGGGGTGGAAGGGACCTTAAAGCTCCTCCAGCTCCACCCCCTGCCATGGGCAGGGACACCTTCCACTAGCCCAGGTTGCTCCAAGCCCTGTCTAAGATGAGCTACACTCAGCCCTCAGAAGCCAAAGCGAGTATCAGTCACTTTGCTCCTCCCAGTGTGACACATCTGCCACCATGACTGAGAACCTGGTACAAAGACTTCAATTCGTCCAAAACTCACTGGAAAAGAAGCCTGTCTCCAGTTCTCCCCAAAGGATGCAAACCAGATAGAATATCAAATACATTATGGCAAATCCAGCTGCCAAGGATGATGTGCAGTTCAGCCTCTCCTAGATAAACAGGGAGGTCCCCTTCACAATTCACCCCACTTTCCTCCATGTAAAACTAAGATTCCTATGAGCTGATCAACCTGTGTTGTAACCAACTCCAGATCGGAAGGAATCCATAAATATAATTTGTCACCCAGAAAAGAAAAAGTTATAATTGCTGAGGATAAATTAGGACTTATTTTCACACCTAAGAGTGAAATAGGAGTCAGACAATAGTTTTAAAAATTCTCTGCATCTCCCACTAGAGTCAAGATTTATTCCAGAAGAAAACATACTGCAAGCCCGGAAAACACCAGGTCTCACTTGAAGCAACTATTATCTTCTATCAGTCATTGCAGTGAGATGGGATTCCTCTACCACACCCCCCCCCCCCCAAACCTAAAATAATTTGATGATTCTGACTTTTCTATCCATACTGATGCCTTGGAGGACATTTGTACTTCCTTCCAATACACAGGAACATAAGGAAAGCTTGAACCTATACGTGGCCACAGGTATATAAACCATAGAGTAATTTGACCAGTAATAAAACCTGTTAAAAGCAAAGCAAATCCACATCTCAGTCAACCAGATCTCCCTGACAGAGCAAAGGTTGGCTAAAATTTCTAAGGTAGATATGTAGCAGCTGATGTCCCTGTTTTCCATCCTCTGTAGTGTTCCCTCCAAAGAGCAGAGCTTTTTCTCCTTTACTGCAGCTGTCTGTCAGTGCAGACAACAGAACAATTACAAAGAAAAATTGTACGTGCAATGTAAATTATCGCCTCTCATCTGAGAGGGTTTGCAGGACACAGTTGCTTCCTTATTAATAATAAGGAAGACTGATCTGATATGGAAGTTCTGGTTTTTCTGGGAGCTGCCGCCTATGTTGGCACACATATTTATAAATAAATAAATGACAAGGTGATCTAGAGAGTAAAGTTCTCAAGTGAGTGTTGGTGACTTGGATGTTAGAGCCTCATTTTTTAAAAGAGTAGTCAAATACATGTTATGAAGTCAAGGAGTAATTTATTGCAAAGAACTTATGTTCTCAGAGCCCCAGCAAGTTAGAAATCACTGCAAAAATGGGAGAGTTTATTTTCCCCATTTAAACCATGGGTAGGAGTCAGGAAACTATAACCTCCAGGAGCTAGGAGGATTACAGACTAAGTTACAGTTTTTCTACCTGTTAAGGTTAATCAAGTGTGCAGGTCCCGGCAATATTTCTCCTTGAACTGGAAATGAGGATTTCCTACTTTAAATGAGTTGTTTCCTTCCTGCCTTTCAATTACATGACCCCCCCACAAGTGCATCAGAAATCAAGGGCTCACCTGACTTGGAGAAGGCAGGATTTTCCTACTTGGGTATATATCTGCTCTGCTTACACCAAATGCAACTAGACTGCTAAAGAAACCCCAAATCTTGTTATGGGCAGCATGTGCAACTTCACCTCGAACTCTGAGCTGCCACAGTCAGTAACACCTCTTTCCTCTTTGTATTTGTATGCACAAACTGAAGATGAATTCCAAGTGGCTGGGGAAGATGCTGCCCCAGTTCCTTAAGGCTCTGAAAGCAAAGGACAGAGTGCTGCTGGTGGGAACCACCGCCCGGCCCTTCGAGGCCAACATCGGACCTTTCTGCAAAGTTTACCAAAAAATCATCCTGATTCCTAGACCTGACTACATGTCAAGATTTGGCAAGTATTTCAAGTCATCCTGGTGGCTACTGCTACTGTTTAAAATCCATGCTTATTTTGTCTGGTTATCCTCAGAACTGACCTTAACCTCAAGTCATACCCCTGGCTGCATCTCAGTTCCTGAAAATTTAGGTTTAAATCAATGCAGGCTACCCCAGAGAGGAAATAATACAAGTGGAAGTTGGGAGAAGAGTTTAAAACACTGTTCAGCAGTGATTAACATTTTTCCCTGAGTTTAGAGTGCACAAAGTTCATCCCAAGCTGTTTTTCCTCTGTATGGAGATCCTATTTCAGCACACATTTTCTATTTTAAGCTTTTTGTTTTCTTTTTTTTTTTTTTAACACAGGAATTCTGAATTTCTGTTTCCATACTCTAAACAACAGACTTCTGGGCCTCTCCAAAACAGACCCATGTCTGGAAGACTAAATTTTGTCACTATCAAATTCCATTTTTTTGTGCTTACAGATCACAAGAGAATTTGTAGAGACATCCAAGATTTTGCATGTCTGGTCGATCAAATGTTTACGGTGATAGACAGGCCCTCCCAAATTCTGACAAATTCCCTAAGTGCCCCATTTACTGAGACTCAAAGCTTGTAGGAAAAACAGTGGCTTTTATTAGACCAATTTACAGAGCAAGAAAAAGAAGAACTTCCAGAAATGCAAATTGGTTTTCAGATTTTAATCACCTTCAAGTCTGCAATAGCTCAGTATTGACTAGGAAGAAATGCTCCAAATAAGCCTTAATAATGTGAATCAATTACTACTTGAAAACTGGTAGTTTGTCCACAGTGACTGGTGGAAAGGCTTTTGTTCCCAGAAATACAGGGGTTTTTTTCCTGTGGTTTAATCACTGATATCATGTGGTTTAATACACTTTTCTGTGTACTAAGGAGCCTGGGTGAGGTAACTTATGAGCAGAAGGGCTGTTTAAGTTTAGTCTAAAGATAATATGGATGAAAGCTTTTGGGCTATTCGGAATGACAACTAAACTTAGGACCCTCAATGATGCACTTGTAGTATAAGTATCCCACATCTAGGAAAACACACTCCCTTCATGCCACTACCCTGACAGATCCTGTCCCGGGGGAAAAACAGAGTAAAGGAAAAGACATTTCATTCAGGGACATTGTTACACAGTTGTACCTTGACTACAACATTGTTCGGTCCTCACAGTCACCTTGTTGCAAAAATCCTACAAATACATCGTGCAGTCGAGTTCCGTCCTGCATTTCACAGAGACAGCCAAGGCACTGAGCTGATGCACGTTTGGGCAAGCTCAAGACAGGGTTTGGCTGCCCAGCACACTGTAAATCTCTCTCTGGCTCACTCATTTTCCTAGTGTGGATGGGAAATGGTCTCTAAGCAAGAGAACATGTGTTTCATGTTGGGTTACAGCTCTGATATATTGCTGACAGATAAGGGACATGAACAAAACCTAGAGAAGGAGGTGATAGCAACTGAATTAGCTGTGTTCGCTTCTGGGCACTGAACTGTCACATTCTGGGAGTCTCACCACTAATTTGGAGTCAAAAGAAGAGCCGGCTAAAGGGATTTAAACTGCACACCTAAGAACGCCCCAGAAAGTTAACTCGTGACATTTTAAAACAGATTAAACTTGTAGCTTTAATTCTGTGATGTTGTCCCATTTAAGACAGCGCCTGGCTTGTTCTTTAGCTCCCTCCTTCCCTGAAGTTCAATGGAAGTATGATCCTCACCTTACAATCCTGTCAATTTTCAGTGCCTCACACCCAATTTGAGAAGAAACTTTTTTTGACAGAAAAATAATGACATAACGAATGCTTGTAGCCACAGTGCACAGCTACCTGCCTGCTACAACCCTCCCTTTTGTTACAGCCACAATGCTCCAATCTATGCTCACTGGAAACAGTAAACATATAATGAAAATCATTAAACTGGAAGATTCACAATCCTATACTGATTTCTTGCTATTAATCACCCAGCAAGTCAGTGCCTTGTACTACACAGCATCCTACCTGCACCAGGGGCTGCAGCACACAATATATGGCTGCATACAAGTAGCGCTTGCTGTTGTGTGCATCAATTCCTCTTTTATGAATTACTGATTCAGCCAATATTTATTGAGCACAAATGTAATTCAAGTGGAAGACCACAATTTGCTTGAGTGAAAAATGTAGCGCGGAGCTGTCAATAGTTATGGGCATGAGTCTGTGGTATCGACATTGCAATCGAAGGGAGGATAAAGCAGTTTTGCTCCAACACAACTGCCCCAGCATCCAGCACCATTAACCTCCCACTCAGCATTTTCATACTACATAGGAGTATTCGAGCATTCAATATTCTTAATTATTAATAATTCTTATAATTGCTAATAATTCTTTTTTTTCCCAAATGTTCTCATATAATGCTTTAAAGGAAAGCCTGGGGAGATGGCATCAGAGTTTTACTAAGTTTCTCTGAAACGGACCCTTACTTTACTTAAAATAAACCAAGAGATGGTAGGATTCCTATTTTTCTGGAAGCAAAACCTCAGCCACTTCACAAAAATTAAGGAAATCTTCATGTCACAGAGGTTCACAGCTAAAAAACACTTAAAAGGTTCAACTTAAAAGATTCACCTTTTAAGTAACAAGCAAAATGCCAACCACAGAAATTTACACCTGGCCCTTGCAACAGGACCCTGCAGAACTGGGAGCCTTTGGCTTTCAAAGGACACATGGAGTCCCCATAAGATCCTGCAGTCCAGCAGGAGTAACCTGTGATCAAGGTCAGGGAAATAAAAACAGGCTGTTAATAAAGGTAGTTAATTCTGCACATCCAAATGGGAACACTCCGGGCGAGTTCTGTGTGGACACACAGGCACCTCTAAGTAGTTCTTTCTATCTTTACACACATACCCACCTCACTCTATGTGCCTTTAATGACTTTCTGAAAACTACTGACTGGTAGCCAACAATCAGAGTGGTTTAAGAACTCATGTGCCTAAAAGCCCCTGTGCTACAAAACCAGAGATGGAATAAACAGCTAACAAGAAAAAATTGAATCTTGGCTTTCCTGAGTGATGGCCCTTATTTTCCTTTTCCAGTTTCAAAAATCAAAAATATATTACTCCTGCTTTCCTTAACTTTGTATCTTTGAATCTTTGACATTCTCTCTTTTCCCTTGTCCTGATGAGCAGCTTTATGGAAGCACTTCATCCTGCAGAACGGTGGAGCCTTCTCCAGCTTAGAGAACCTGAGCTGCCTGGCTCACGTGTCCGACGGCTTCACCCAGGGACACATCCTGGACGTGGTACAGACTGTCCTGAGTGAGCTGAGGCTCCTGCAAATGCCCAGGAAGCCATTGAAGACTGTGGAGTTTGCAACTTCTCTGGCCAGACACATCCCAGTGTACAAAGAGGAGCAGGAAACATTTGAGGTGACATTCAGAGCTCTGTTAATTGTCCTTTATCATCCCTTGCCACGTTCTTACCTAGCCACACCCGATGTGGAGACCTGCTCGTTCTGCACATCGCTATTTGAACCATGATGGATGGCTCAAGGGCACCAAACACCCAACTCCCCCAGTTCGGGATGTGCTCGTTATTATGGCAGCACACCTGGAATACTGCTTTGGTCAACCTGCTGCTGGCACCCAGCTCACGTTGGGCAGAGGGGCCTTCACGAGCACGAATAAATCACACAGGTGCCATTAGTACCATGCACTGGTCCTTCTCCTTTCAGAGCTGAGGTGTTCACAGCAAGCCTGGGTGCATCACCTCAAGAATGCAAAACCCCTGGACATGCAGTGTCTCCAGGGTGTTCCACACGGGGATCAAGATCCAAGTCCTACTTTGAAACCATTCCAAACAAGAATTTTCTTACAGGAGTTTTCATTTCAGGGTTTAAAAGAATTAGTTTCTGCCCTCAGAGTTATAAAACCCTGAAGGCAAAACCTAGTGCATTTGAGGTGTGTTATATTCACTGGCACAGGCTGCCCAGAGAAGCTGTGGCTGCCCCATCCCTGGAAGTTTCCAAGGCCAGGTTGGACGGGGCTTGGAGAAACCTGGGCTAGTGGAAGGTGTCCCTGCCCATGGCAGGGGTTTGGAAATAGATGATCTCTAGAGTCCCTTCCAACCCAAACCATTCTGTGGCTCTGTGATTCTACACATACCTCAAATATAAATGGATCACCCTGCAAACAGCTCCTTTTTCCACATGTAGCAGCAATGATTTCTCTTACTTTCCCCAGACAAGGATTATCTTTATGGAGCGGTGAGCTCTGCTTTCACTGTATTGCTTTTGGTTTTCCCGTGGATGGGAACAATTTATCAGGCTTAAGAACAGGTCTGTAATTCACTTACAATAGTGACTTCAGTGTAGCTTAGGGGCAGCTGAGCTGGACTTGAACAAGCTGCTGGTGTGCAACACTCACAGCACTGACTCTCCAGAAAAATGGCACAGTGCTTGACTGAGGCCCTTCAAGCCTCCTAAATACTAGTAAAAGTCTCTGAACAGAAAACCCTGCTGTGCATCAAGGAACTCCAGGCAGCCCACACCAGGGGCTTTAAATGGGATAGGACCTCTGTACTGCAGCCAGGAGACCCCAAAAGAGCTTTCCCAGTCCCGTATCCCCATAACTTCTACCCAGACCCACTTATAAACCCTCCATTTTTCCTGGCTGAAAGGTTTCCTTGTCCTGCTGTGCCTTGAATCCTCTCTGGGTTGGAATCCCCACGGCACATCCCACAACAAACAAAATGCATTTTCTAAAATCTTTGTCCCAGGCTTCTCCCACTGCTGACCTAATGACAGTGCATATTTCTCCCAGCTCTCCTGAATACTTTCCCATTTCCATTTAGAGCCATTTGGCTCACTCAGCACAGGCAGCATTTGTGATATTTGGCAAACTACTCTAACCCCCTGCCCCGTGCTTCCTATCTATACCAGTATCCTTCCTCAGGGAAAGGCTGATGGTTCAGTGATGCAGGAAAGGAAAAAAAATACTCATCGTTCCCAGATCCAAGTAGTAATCCATTTGTACCCTGAAACATGAGAGCAAGTATTTAGTGTGAGTTTAACTTGAAAATATTACCCCACTTCCCATAAATGTGCCTGTTTTGGACAGCACAAAGTATACAGGCAGCGCTGCATTCTGAACAGGCTAAAATTGCCCTCAGTGTACCAGGGCAATCCTCTCCTTGCATTAATTACAGCCCTTCAGAAAGTATTTCCTTTTATCTTTTGGAATTTTGTTTCCCTTACATGTCATGGAACCTTGCCCCAGCACCTATGATGGTACAGGGGAAGAGGGTTGTCAAAATAGGCTCGTGCATTAATTAACTCCAGTATCTCCATCTCTCCTCACACAGAAGCACCTCTTTCCAAGCTTCTAATCACTGCCGTTTCTGGACCTTTTCCTTTGCTTTGTCCCTTACTGAAGTGGGGCAGTTAAAACACTGTATTCAAAGTGAAGATTAGCCCCGTGATGAATCTTTGATGCCTTTTCCCTGGAAGCATGAATCTCCCTGTTTGACATTTATATTCTGCCAGTGTTCTAAAATGAATATAAATAATGCAAAATTTGTGTTAATGTGATTTCTTCATTCCATTTACTCAAATTTCTGGCCCAATTATACATCCACATTTTTTGAAATTATAAATTAGTGCACCAGGGTGGTTGATACAAATCTTTACACAGAAATAATTGTAGTCCTGGAGAGGAAGAGCCAACTGCCACACTAGTTCTGACTGGCAGTGGCTGGAACAAAATCACACAATGATTTGGGCTGGAAGGGACCTGAAAGCTCATCCAGTTCCACCCCCTGCCATGGGCAGGGACATCTTCCACTAGACCAAGTTGCTCCAAGCCCCGTCCAACCTGGCCTTGGACACTTCCAGGGATGTGGTGTCTACAACTTCTCTGGGCAATGCTTATATTACCTAAAATACATAATAAAACCCATTGCAGAGACCGTGGACATCATCCCTCAAACAAGCAAACATTTTAACTCTAATCACTCACCCACTGCCAGTAACTCACATCCCCAATTCAGATGTGAGCAGTAAATCTAATTTTATTTTAGCCATGTCTGAGGACCTGATTTCATTTACCTCATATGACAGTTCCACCAGTTAAGGAGTCAAAGGCAGCCTGTTGGGTGCCAGCAGGCAGGTTGGTTTTGTGCATTGAAATGTATGCACAAAGAATTGGGAAGAGAACAAGAAAAGACATCACCAGTCTCTAGACTCCTCCTGCCACTTGCAACAGAGCCCTTGGTCAGTGACCCAGAGCTGGCAGCAAGATGCACGCACCAAACAACACTTTCCACCCCACCAAGGTCCCAGAAAGCTGTTGGCCAGGTTTTCTTACTTTCTTACTCTCTCCATCTCCTCTTAAAGTCTGGAGAAGGTTATACCCAGGACAACAGCACTGAAGGGAAAATCAAATTTGTATGGCCTCATGGTCTGTCACACAGGAGGCCAGAGACACCACTGGGTTCTGATTCCTTCCCCCAGCTATTGCTGGAGAAGTTAATTCATCCCAGAAGTCATAGTCACCACCTTGTCCTTCTTATCCTGCTCATGGGAATGACCAGAAGCAGCCTCCTCCAAAGTCTCCCTGCTCCATCCCATCCCAGCTCTGTGTGTTCTCCTGGCACAGGAGTAGCTTGGCCCAAGACCCTCTTTAAGATAGCAAAATCTAATTGCCAGGCCACTGCACTGAGGGCCCAGGGGTTCCTCCCCGGCACCATCCATGCCACCATCTAGATGTGGACACACGAGAAGTGAGATGATGGTTTTATCAGTGGGGACAGGGGTTTTGGAGCAGGGGTGCCAGCTAATCCTGATAATTAGGGCAGAGGTGGCAGTGTTAGGGGTGCCCAGAAGCCAGCTGGACACTGGACTCCTGTCAGACATGGGCTGACAGTGTTTAATCTGCTGGATGCCCATCATCAGCCCTTTCTGGAACCCAGAGGAAGCCTTTGAGAAACCTGGCACCAAGAAGGACTGTCTGAGGCCAGGAGAGGAACATCAGGGTGTTTACATCCCTATACCCTTCCAGTACCTCTTCTCCCAACTGCTTCTCTTGCTGCAGCCTGAAACACACACTGGGCAAGTGGACCAGGCAAATCCCGACAGGTTGCCTCACCAGGCTTGAGCTGGAGGCAGCATTGTGGATGGATCACACAGAAAAGGTCACATTTACAGGATGCCACGTTGGTAGGGAGGTTGAGGATGGCAAGGGCCCAAGTGAAGGGCAGAGGAGACACGATTGTGGCATTAAATAGTGGCCTGTGGTCAAGAAGGAAGGCATTTATCAATCATGTCAACACCCGGTGGCATTTTTGTCTCCGGTGTAGGCAGGATTTTGTTGAGAAAGGTTCCCTGTACAGGGGAAGAGTAATTCCTACTCACTGTTAACTTTAAAGCATCACCTTCTCCTTCACATTCTTTTCACATGGCCTAGGACTGCCTCATTGACATTACAGTCCAGGAGCGTGGCAAGTTTGCAGAGCAACTCTACCAAAACCATTTACAAGTCACAGGCCTGTGAACAGGCATCTGAAAGCAATAAACAGGTTTTTAATGTTCGGGGTTTGTTTTGCTTCTTAAGCTCCCTCACTGAAATCAAAACTGTCTGGATTGATTTGCAGAGCCATGAGAAGTGTATGGTCTGGCTGTTGCCAAGTTCAGAGCAGAGGGAGTTTTGACAAGAGCTATATTCCCTGGAAATAGGGTTGATCATGGAAGTTCTAACATTTCCATAACTACAGCAACACAAATGGCCCAGCTAAGTATTGCTGTTAATGAGACTTGGTTCCATCAAGTGCTGAACTTCTTGGAACAATAATGTTCTCAGGAGATCTGAGGATTTAATATCAGCTTCTCCACAAGCCAGCTTGGATTTTAAGAGATTGGGGTTTTTTAAGGAATGCTCCATTATATCAGTAAAACGTTTAAGTGGTCTTTCCTTTCATTTTTTTAATTTTATTAAAACACTCACGTGCTTTTTGATCCTCCAGGCTTGGTATGCCAAGACACCACTGGGGAGAGCCTGGAGCACAGCACTGGCTGAAAGGGAAGCTGAAGATGGAAAAGCAAAGAAAGGAAAAGGAAAAAAGTAACTTCAAGATTTTTGCATCTGGCAGCACTAGTCACAGCTCTACTTCACTGGGAAGGGGAAGACATTATGAAAGCAGACATGGAAGAATAATGCACCTCAAGTTATAGGTATTCCAGGAAAGAAAATTCCTTTCTGAATGAATTTTAAAATGTTTAAAAAAATCCAAAGAGACATCAGTGTGACATGTAGCTCTCAGAGGATAAAGAGTTAATGACCACTGACTTCTCAAGCATTATTTATTCTAAGAGATTTTAGGGGGCAGGAGGGTTCATTACTCAGGACTGTAACATGCCATCAACTTTTAGGCTACACTCATTTATTTCAGCAAGTAACTCTCCTTAAAAATTGATGTCACATTAATGCCTTTCATTACTTTAATATCCTATATGCTTTATAAAACTAACTGCTTTCTGTATCTGTAGGTCTAACGCATTACAGTTCCCAATAAAACTATTACAGCTATAAAGACTGCTTTTTAATTGGGATGGATTAGGAGACACTTAATGCAGTCTCCCACAAGCTGGGTATTTACACAGCTGCACGAGGACCAGCACTTTGACCTTTTGATGCCTTAGCATAGACAAATTCATATTTGTGGGTGTTATCAGAGAACATGAATAAGCCTAACAAAAGCCAAGTTCATTTGGATGGATGTCCTGAGAATCTATTTTGCTATAGAAGACAATGCCTTGTTATCTTGTTTGCAATGTATTTGTTGCTGAATGTACCTTGTTTGCTCACAAGTCAGCAACTTTGGAGGCAAACTGTTTATAAGCAGTGCTCAGGACATCCTAAAGCTTTGGGAAATCCTACATGACACTGATGGAGACAGCACCACCTTTATGTCAAGCACAGGATCACATTCACCTGGATCTTTTATAAATAAGAGCCACAAATCCCTGTTTTCACCCCTGATCACAGCATTCCTGTGTGGACCTGACTACAGATAATTGGCAATACCTGGAAACACAAGGCCCACCATCCCCAGGGAGTCAAAGGACCTCTCTATGCCCATATGGACAGGCTGGGAGGTACAAGAAGGGAAGCACCACTCTAGGAAACTTCTGGGAAGGGGATGGCATTGACCCTCTCCTACTCCTAAGAGGAAATCCAATGGAAAAAGATGCTCCTGGAAACAGAAATGTCTGAGAAAAGAGGCCTGGGGCGATTTCTAGAAGTAACTAACTGCACAGAAAACAATTCAAGCACTCCTGTCATTGCACACAGTGGAGGGAACTGCATGGGTCTGGTTAATAAAGGGAATTTTCTCCCTGTGGGAAGAATAGGCTGCCATGTTATCACAGCATGTGGGACAGAGCCACCCCAGTCTGGGCTTTCTGTGGTCCTCTGGCTGAATTTTGCTCTGTAGTACAGGGCTCCCCGTGATTTCACCCTTCCAACCTTGAGGCTGCCTCTCCACCCCTGCCAAGGAGACCCAAGTGATAAGAGAGGAAATGCTCGTCACATCTCCTCTGTGCAACTACTCAAGGCATTTTTGGTTCACACAAGTCCTTCTGCAGCCATCCCAGCAGTAATCTAGCTGCTGGAGTCCCCACACAAGCCACACAAGGGACCCCATGAGCTGCCAGCCCCTTGATTTAATTGCTTGCCACAGAGCAGCTACAAACTTTGGCTTTCCTTCCTTTATTCTTTCCTAGCAGACACTTGCTTGGGCAGGCTACTGCTCCCCAGATTAGGCAGCACATCCCAGTTTTATAAAACAAGGTACTTTCAACTTCATCCTTGAGGAGACAAGCCAGGCTCTCCACAGAGGAGGCAGGGTTTGTGTTATAAAGCCTCATCTCTGCTCTCATCCACAAGGAAACTAATTTGGATAATTCTGTCCTCAATCTTGCCGACAGTGGAACACTCCTCTGCACAACAGCTCTGACAGCACAGTGTGATGTGATGAAAAGGCCACATTTAGGTGGGACGTAAGCAAGCTCATTAATTCATATTTCAGCAGGTTCGGGCAATCTTTATAGTAAAGTAATGCACTGACTGGCACCATCCATCTCCAGGGCACGACTCCGACCCCCAGAAGGGATGCTGAACCTCCTGCCATCCCAGGCATGCTCCCAGGGCACAGAACGGCAGCTTTCCTCCCCTATTCACCAGTGTATGGGAAAAAGTGCTGGGCACTTTATCCTGTGGGGGTAGCTTGCAGTGGTTGGATCTGGAAGCCACGGCTGGGGGATCTACAAAAAGCTCTGTGGGTGCAAGAGGTGACAAAGTGTCAATAAAGGATGGTGAGGCAACTTGGGATAGTGGAAGGTGTCCCTGCCCGTGGCATTGGATTGGAATGATACGATCTTTAAGGTCCTTTCCAACCCAGCCCATTCTGGGACTCTATAAAGCAGAAAACCTCTACCCTCTGTAGTTGCCAAGCCCTCAATCTCTTTAGGAGAGACCTCTCACAGGGATGTAGAGGGAAGAATGAGGAGCAATTTTAATGCTATTTATAATTATTATTATGGAAAGTGCAGCTACTTGAAAAATGAAGCAGCTGCATCAAGCAGAGACAACACACAGTAATTTCAGTGTCAGTGGCTAAATTACTCCATTAAGGGGCCCTGGGTGGATCTCCAACACCCATCCCACTGCGAGGCTGAGTAGTGCTCTCTCAGGAACACCTCTAGAGATGCTCCTCCAGAATCTCCACACAGAGTTCTTTCACCATGGAAAAAGAGAGAAAAGAAGATTCTGGCTTTCCTAAGCCCGGCACAGGGCAATTCCACTCTGCTCTCCAGCCACAGCAACCCCAGAACATGATGGAGGAGGAAAATCCCCTTGGCTGCACCCTGATCCCTACTTAGGTTCCAGCAAGAGGTGAGTTTTGAGGGACAGCAAGAAAGGGAAGACAGGCTGCTTTGCCTCCTGGTGGGAGGTAATCCAGCAGCACCAGCAAAGTTGAGAGAAGAAGCTGTCATGCTCATTTATATATGTAAGTGATCTAGAGAATTATCAGCTAAATTATTGAAATGTCCCATTACTATTAAATTACTGGGCATTCATTGTAAGAACAGTCATAATACAGTAACTAATTTGGTATTAATGTGAATGTCAGCGTTTCATTGCAGTTATTTTGTACTTCATCATAAGATAATTTACCAATAAATTAATTGGCTTAATTGCTTCCTCCAAACCCAGGAGAACTACATATGACGTGACTTTTTAAAAGTCTTCATGCTCAGTCCCCATCTTTCCGCTTTAATCACACAAAGCAGGAACCCCCCTTTGAAACACCTGGAAGAGGGGCATCACCTCCACACTACCCTACAGCACCCGCCAACCACCCAGGGAAGGGCCACACCAGTCTCTTTGCAGACCCCAGGCACCACGGCTGTTGGCATCCACGCACGAGACACGTCTCCCTCCTGGCAGTGAGCTCCCAGGGATGCAGCTGCCATGCCGTCAGTGCTTCCACGACGTGCCTTGGGTGTTATTGGGTCCCTGGCTCATGCCAAAGCCCTTTAATCAGGCCCTGCAGCTCCCATGAAGAGCGTTGCCAGCCCTTGGCTCTGATCCCTGCCAGCTCTTCGTGAGCTATTCTGCCTCCTCCCTCGCCTGTACCAATTTAGAGATTGGGAGTGCCCCTGCCTTCCTGAAAGCCAGCTCCTTCAGCACTAAAACTCTCTGGCAACAACAGTGAGTCCTCCCAGAGCTCCCACCCTCCTTTCCCCAGGAGCTCAGGAAAAGTGTATTGCTCTTCTCTTCTCCAAGAGATGGGGAAAAGCTCCATCAAGAGCACAGTAGGCAAGAACAGCTATTTCCTCCTGTTTCTTGCTTTAAATGGTTTTTAATAAGAGTCTTTTGCGAAGTGCTGGGAACAGATTGCACTGCGCTCGGCGCTTTGGCACGTACTCCTCCACTACCTGGGAGAGGATCAGCCTGACTGCAAAATGCCCCCAAATCTTTATTTTTTGCTGGCTTTGCCTGCTTCTGGACCGTCTGCATCATGCCAGGCTGGCAAATAGACCAGCTCCAGGTGGGAACAACCCAAGGGAATACATCTCCTTCCAGCACACCCTCACTGAGATGAGTCCCAGCACAGCACCTGTGGGAGCTTTATTATTTAAGTTACCATCAGATTTAAAAAACAAGCCTACGTTTCTCAGCAAAACCCCCCAAATCCGGTAACACAAAGTGAAGCTGACTGTTCTATTAACTCCCATCCTGCATCAGCAATTTTCTAAAGTGTGGAAATATTATAATTGACTTTTCTGCTAGTAGCAAAATGTCATTTTTCCTTAATACTCCCCAAGTCAGTAACGCATTTCAAAAGCCTCCAACGCCACTACCACAACAGGACTTACAAATTAGCACATTTTTAGCTTTTCATTAAACACAATACCCCCCAAAAAAAGAGAAAAGTCTCATCGTATTAGGGTTTCTCTCCTCATTATTGAAAGTACTGCGACTTTGGAACTTCTCGCAGCAAATTATAATGCACTCAGCCTGGGTCCATTGTAAATCGGGGCTTCAAAAAAGGTGTCATGTAGTCGGGCCCTCTTCAAGCACTGAAAATATTGGAGTCTATTTGAAAACGCCTTCTGTAGTCTCTCACTAGCCTTGCAAATCATCACAGCACTGGGTAGAGCTCCCTTTTATTTTTTGCCTCGTGGCATCAAGCCATTTCTATTCCGACAGAAAAAGAGGATTATTTCTTGCTGGGATTTAAAAAAAAAAAAAAAAAACATACCCTACACCTAAGAGAACAAGTTGCACAAAACCCCCAGATCATTTTGGGCTCCTGTTCACAGTGTTCGTGGGGCTGCCCTCCACAAGGAGAGGGGGTTTCTCCAGCCAGACCCTGGGATGCTCCCAGCCAACAATGCTTTTCAGGGACCACCACTAACGCTTGGTACAACTGCACGGTGCCCACACGCCTCTGGCTAATTCCCAAAAGCTCCATGACAAAAGGATGCTACCCTGAGAGGACGCTTTGGAAAAGGGGCTCTTTCTTTCCAAGAGCACACTGGCACCAGCCCCTTTTTGGCTGCCACTGCCTCCTGCAAAAGCTCCAAATGCAGTCACGGTTGTTACAGCCCTTGGCTGGAGTCCCATTTCTTAGCACAGCAGGGAAAATAAGAACATGTGCCAGCACGGGAGCAGGGAAAGGCTCCCACTCCACTCCCAGACCCCCCAAAACCAGGTGCCATCCATCCCAGGGCAGGGCACTGCCAGGCTCTGCTCCTACCTGCCCAGCAGCCTTAAAGCCAAAGAATGGGAAACACAAACTCCACACCTTTCACCACTTTCCTAGTCCTCTGAAAAGTGACTTATCCTCTCTCTCATCTCTTCTGCATCTCTTCAAGCAAATCCAAAACCCCATAGTTTCCTATAGCTCTGACTCTCCTTAAAATTTTTTATGTTTTAAGTTGCTCAAACTGACAAAAAAAATCATCCTTCATGAGACAACTAAAGGGACCCAGAAGCAAAGGGGGAAAGAAGCCCAAACTAGGGCTGTTTCCTTCCCCGAAGGGCGGCTCCAAGCCAGCAGCAAGGCAAAGGGCATATTGTGACACCCTCTTCCCACTCCCTTACTTTAGGCTTTTGCCCTGCCACACTTCCCCAGCCGGGAAAAGAGAACCAGGAGCAGGGCAGAGATTAATGGAAACTTGGGAAGGGCGTGAAGGGGCTCACAGCATAGACAACTGCAGCACCAGAGCCCTAAACAAGCAACAGCAACTGAGGAACCAGACCGAGGAGACCCTGCAGACAGGAACCAGGTACCAGCAAGGTGAAAAAACATCCATAAGGAACTCACCTTCTTGCCCTTGAATGGTCACAGCCTCTGCAGGGATATATCCATGTGTAGTCACCAGGAAGGAAAAGAAGCCAAAGCTGCTTCGCCTCTTATCACCCAAAAATCCAGGGGAATCACCCACAAATAGGGAACTCGGATCATCTGGTGCTCCTCAGCAGGACAAACCCCTCAGGTGCTGCGGGGCCGTTGGCAAAGCCGAGGGCAGGCGGGGCACAGGGGGCTCAGATGCTGCTCTTCCAGCATTTTCTCTCACAGATGTCCCGGATGAGGTCCCAGCGCCCACATCAGGCTGTCACAGCATCTCAGCTGGGTCTAGCAGTGGGTAAAGCCTTTCCTACAGGTTTCCTTCCAAACGTGCCCTTTGAGAGGAAAAAGCATTACGATCGCAAGCGACCAAACTCCTGAGGGATGTGGGGATCTCTGCAAGGTCCCTGCTGCCCCACGGACCTGCTCATGGAAAGAAGGAAAGGCCTCGTGATGAACAGCCACAAGTGGAGCAGCCACGTGGGGCAAGGACGGACATTTGCATCCCAGGCACATCATTTTTTGTCACAGCTCTTGGTGTTCTGAATCGTACACGGAGAAGTCACCACACCTGCCCACTCAAGGACTCCTTAATGGAGTGGGACTTTGGCTTTCTAAGTAAAAATAACTCGAGATCAAACTCCAGGGAGAAAAAAACAAACACACACAAACAAACAAACTAAAAGATAGAAGAGAAAGAGAACGAGCTGAAGCAAAAGGAAAAAATGCCAAGAAAAACGATTTGGGGAGCAGTGACAATCTAGGCATCATTAAGACTGGATGGGGCATGATGGGCCAAGCCCTGGTGAAAGCCTGAGGAGAGGTTAAGGGCTGGGTGCAATCCTGTCCTCTCCTTAGGAGTAATTGGGGCAGTGAACAGGCTGGGAGATTAGCAGGAGGAGATGGGAATCATGCAAATGAGCCTGCGGCCAGCAAAACCATTATCCCCACTCGGCACAAAGTTTGGGAAGTTACACGTAAGTGTTCTAACTAATGATATGCTCAGACGGCTCCATCCCAAATGCAGCCCCTCAGCTCCCAAAAAGCCTCTTAGGCAGTGAGGGAATGATGGGCAGGGAGAAGTGCTAAAGTGCTTCAGGCCAGCCTGAAATTTGGAGCCTCAGTGTGGTCATTTTGAAGCCCGATGGAAGCGTGGGCTGGAGTGGTGTCCCCCCACGTTAACCTGAAAATACGCAGTGGGGAACAGCCCTTCCTCTGCCATTGAGGTGTGTTGGGGGGTCACGGGTGTGGACACACATAACCCCCAAACCTCCCCAGTCCTTACAGTGTGTTTTCTGGCTCACCCAGAGCCTTGAAGTAGGGTCCTGCCCTGAGCCACCATTTCATTTTAAACTTACAAAGCCATCCCAGCTCCATCACCACCACAAAGCTCTCAATTCCGGGATGTCCCTGACCTGCTGATGACATTCTACCCCCCTGCAGGCAACGCATCCCACTCCACCGGCTAACGGGATAACAGGGACATCCTGAAGTCCCAGACCCCCTCTTTGGCTGCCAGAAGCACCCTCACACCCAGGGTGGGGTTGAGCTCAGGGAGGGCAGGGCTGGCAGTGGGTGATGTGCTGACAGCTCAGCGGGGTGATGGATGGCCCAGGTGCTGCAGCCGGGCCCCAAGAACCAGCTGCCTCATCCCAACCTGTAATTTCCAAGGTGGTGTTTCCAGGCCATGCCCCACAAGTGATGGGAAGAGAGGGCGGGAATGGGGGCAGAGCTGAGCAAACCAGATGGCTCTGTTGTTAAGTGCAGCTGCACTAGGAGAGGTCGGAGTCTGATGAATCAGGCAGAGTCCCCACTAATTAACGCTGACACTCGAAGTTCAGATCTGTCCACTGGTGAGGAATAAATCAATCCCCCAGAAATGGATATGGGCAACAAGGGATAGTTGAGTTTGTTCTCCTGCATCCCAGAGGGCAAGTAATTATCTCCATAACTTACCATAAATAACTTCCACAGCTACCTTACACTTTTAGGTGTCAAAAACTAATTATGCTCAGGAGCAAAACAGCACGGGATGGCAAGAAACCAAGTGAAAGTCTTGTTGAAGCTCGTGGTGCCATCCGGTTCCTCTGCTTCTACCTCCCATAGTGTTGACAGTGCTGGTCTTAGTGGAATTCCAGCCAGGGAACGGGGTGAATCTGCTTCAGTTTGGGGAAAAGGACTGGGGTCTGAGTCCTGAGGTGCCCAGCGCTGTCTCCTCACCCTCTAATCATTTAGAAGACCCTTTTTAGGTGGGCAGCCTGAGAGCAGTGATGGTGGTGACACGTGGCACGTCACACCCTTGGTGTCTCCCATCCCAGGAGGGAATCCTGCATTATGGATCCTGTAAGGAGCCTCTAATCCCTTCCACCTTTCCCCTCCACTTTCCTCCTCTGAAATCACACTCTCTTCTCCTCACCAGGACCACAGCCCCCCATGGGATGCTGAGATGGGACCCATTGGTCACCTGGCAAGGGTGGGAGTCACCCCCTGCAGCAGCAGCTGTGGGAGAGCATTGACTGCAGTGCTGGCTAAACAGGGAGCAAACCCACACAGCAAGGATGCCGAGCTGTCCCCTGCCTCAGCTCACCAACAAAACACTCACAAAGTCCTGGTAGCATTTTTTGGGGTGGTGAGGCCCTGGCACAGGCTGCCCAGAGAAGCTGTGGCTGCCCCATCCCTGGAAGTGTCCCAGGCCAGGTTGGACGGGGCTTGGAGCAACCTGGGCTAGTGGAAGGTGTCCCTGCCTATGGCAGGGCGTGGGACTGGATGGGCTTCAAACTCAAACCATTCCAGGATTCTATGAAAGCTTCATGTCTGCGCCCAGTCATGCCACTCATCGAGAGCCTTTTGCAGCCCAGTACCTTCTTTTGTCAAAGAGGCTCTAATATTTAAGGGTAAAGGGAAAACAAACCCCACAACTTTTCCAACCCCCAAAACAGCCACCTTACGGGTGACTGCTAAAAATAACCCTGTCTCCCTGCTTTGAGTTGCTAGTTAGCAAATGCCATCACCTGCCCTCGTAATTTAAGGGAGGCACATGATGGAGGATCAGTCCGAGCTGCTTTTCCAGGCTGGCACACAGGGTGACATTCCATGAGCACATAACTCAGCGGTTAAATAACTGGGAGGTCTCCCCTTTGCTTTTAGAAGAGGATGTGCCCCAGGATTGAATTCCCAGGGGATAATTGACACAGCTGCAGCTCTTCAGCAGGGAGGTGGGGAGAAGGGAAGTCTTGTATTTTTAGTTAAGCTAAGGGCTATTTTTTTTTTTTATTCCCATAATTGATGGGAAAGGAGGGGGGGGAAGGAAAATTGTGCACAGTTATGAGAACTGGAAAGATTTTGGGGGCTTTTTTCATTGAATTATTTACATCTCACAAAGAAGGGACACTATAAACTAGCATAGCACAGAACCTTTCCATATTATATAGAGCTGTTAAAGGGAAATGTTTAAATATTATCCAATTTCCAATAAAAACTGGACAAAATCAATGCAGCCTCGGGACAAGTTTATATTTCACTGGGCAGCAGTTTTCAAAGAAGAGCTGAGCAGCAGCAGCCCACACATTTCTGCTCATGCAATTGCATCTGCAGAAGTATTTTTAGGGGAGGTACAAAGTGTGACTCCCCCCTCCCCAGGCACAGGGACGTGTGTCCCAGCAGTCCTTTATCCCACGGCCTGACCCAGCCACGTAACTGGGCAGCGCTGTCACATGGAGCTAGAAATATAAACGTGGGGACAAGTCAGGGGCAGGTTGGCTGTTTGCAAGGTGGCACCTGGCTCAGAGAGAGGAAACTGAACCTCACACCCGGACAGGGATGGTGATCCAGGGGAGATGAGTGAGCACCACCCAGGAGAGCCACACTCACACCCCTCCCAGGTAGGCTTGGGTAGTGATGGCTTATCTTGTGGCGTGGTGGCATTGCCACCTGCCTGGACACCTCTCAGTCCCACAGCCACAGGGTGCCAGGGGGACACAGCCGTCACAAGGACCCCATCTGAATTATGGGGGGCAGGAAGTTATTAAAGAAGGGGTACAAGCTTTAGATTGAGGAGGCAGTGCCACAGGCTGCCAGCCTCAGGCTCCTGCACCACGCTGGAAATTTCCCTGGAAAAATCATGATTGCCGTTCCCCGCTGCCAGAGGACAGCTGTAAATCGAGGCGGTGATGCCAGGAGCTCTGCCCACCGGCACACCTGCACTCGCCGGATGGTTTAAGGCAGTCTCATGGGGTTTTGGAACCAGCAGGGTCAGTTATTACAGGCTGAGGTCTTCCTGGAGCAGGGACTAAGTTCAGTGGCAGCTGAACTTGGGGAACAAGCTGGTGCTGAAGCTGTTTTGCTGCTTGCTGTGTATTGTGCTCTTGCATATGCCAGGAATGAGCTTTCCTTGTTACACGAAGCCAACGCAGACAATCTAAGTCATTATTAATAGATACACTTGATCTGAGGAAGGAAAATGCTTAATGTTTTGTTAAATGAGGTGTGCTCTGCAAACAGTGGAATGCAGGGAGAAGGTTCAGATGCTCCCCCCGCATTAGAGATTAATGAGTGCAAGGCCACCACCAACAAAGTGCTCATCCTCACCCACATCCAGGGCTCTGGGCTGTGCAGGAGCATCCCTACTGAAGGAAGAACACAGCAGGATGATCCCACGCTTAATTTGTTGCAGGGAAATGTTTAAATATTAAGCATCTAATATGCTTGGGCCCTCAGGGATGCTGTGATCACAGGTGATGTGCCCAAGGCTGTGCAGCACACCAGTGGCAGGGGAAAGGCTTGAGGGCTTCCAGCCTTCCTCCACCACCCAAAATCGCTGCCTAAAGGCAACAAGTAGTTTACAAGCAGTTGAAACCCCCCCATTTTTCTTCTAAACCCCACCAGGGACCTTCTCCCCCAACTCCTGGCCACCCGCAGGATGCCCCACAGGTGTCCTGGATGCCATCTGCTCTCTATAGTAAATCACAGCTGCCTGTGCAGACACATTCCCCTTAAATCCACAAAAATATCGCTTCATCCTGACATCACTCTCCACTCCTGGGTGGAAACAGCACTTGGCTCAGCTGGCAGGAGCCCAGGCTCATGAGGGTTTATGTGCCACTCAGCTCCAAGGGGACTTTTTCTCTCCACTCTTGCTGGCCCAGGCTATTTTTAACCCACTCCCTCAGCAACGCTGTTAATCCTGTCGTTACCCTGACCCAAGCTGTGGGTGATATATGCAAATCAATGCTGATTAAAAGGTTGGTGAGAAGGGCCACAGGGTATTTCAACACACTCTCAATGGCAATTTAACGCCAGAGACACACATACACGCTTCCCTAGCAAAATTAGCCCAGGTTTGACTGAGAAGGTCTGGGCTCTCTGCTAAATATAGTCAGGGAGGCGATCCCTTGCCGTGGGAAGGTGATCCCTTCGGCATGAGCAAGGACATGTGAAGGCAGGATTCTTCCTTACCACCATGAAAATATTATAGGGTTGTTAATCAGAGGAGAGGAAAAGCAAGGCAGGGCTGTGGAAACATAACCCAGGACAAGTTCCTGAGGAAAACGATCCCTGTCTGTGCTCCTCCCCGGGTCTCCAAACCTCCCATGCCAGCTGAAGGACCTCAGGGGATAAAACATCCCAGAGGATGTTTTTCATACCAGAGCAGTGACTTGAGGAGGTGGCTTAGTTAATACCAGAACGGGGAATGGACACATTCGGCTGGATGTAGCCGAATAGCAACAAGTGGCAAAGGCAGAGATAAAAATGAGGGAGTTTGAAGGCTACAAACCAACCAAGCAGTTGTAGACAGCCAGCTTTGAGATTAAGGGGAAGACAGGAGAAAAAACAGGGAAGACCACTTAGGCTGACCTCAGATTAGCTCCCAATGCTTCCTGCGAGTAGGGACCTCCAGGCAGGGAGTTCGTCACCAGGGATCCCCAGTCAGACCCCTCCAGCTCAGCACAACCCTGTCCTGGATGGACACGCTGTGGGGTTTTTGTGGCTCCATGCTCTTCCCACAGTCTCCAGGGCTGGATATGGATGTCACCACAGCCATGCCGGGGAAACCCCGAGAGAAACCTTATGTGGCTCTGGCAGCACGAGTGTGCTGGCCCAGGGTTGGCACAGAGATGCTCAGGATCACCAGCACAGTCCCAAACACTTCTCCCAGCCTCAGGTTGACTCCACATGGAGGGAACCATGCAGCATTCCAGCAGTCCCTCCACCTCTGGTTTAATATCTTCTCAAGATCTGCTTGGATCAGGTTTACTCCACAGAGAGGTGGGTGGGAAGGCTGCGAATGGGACATTGTGTCATCCAGAGCCTCCAGGCCACGAGATGCCAAGCTCTATTCTCGTCCCCACCATGGATTTCTCCCATGACCTAGAGGGAAGGAGCCACAAGCTGCAGGACAGCGGGATCCAGGAATGTTCTGCTGGCATCAAATGGCAGGAGAGTCTGGGTGCTTTCCCTCTGCTATACAGGGCACTGTCTGGGAGAGCAGCTTCCCCTGCCAAAGCCTCAAGAGAATTTATACCTCACTGGTCTTTGCATCCCTGCATGGACATCCCAGCATCCCAGGCTCGGCCGCTAACATGTTGCCCAGATTTTTCCATATAGCAAACACAAGACCAGAAAAGCATATGAGCACCTTAAAAAAAAAAAAAAAAAAAAAAAAAAAAGAGTGTTAGGCAGAGGAAAAAAACACTTCCCAGAGGTCAGAGGACACAAATAAGGTTATATGGGGAGGGACAGACAGCAGTCGACTCAATTTCTTTTTTTGTTTTTTTACTTCCCTAAACACCAGGCACCGTTTTCCCACTGCCTACAAATAAACCAGCAATTTAATCCAAGAGGTGCTGCTGCAGCAGGGCCTGGTGACCGTCTGACCCTCGTTGTACCACATGCCCATCAGCATCCCACCCTGCTGGAGTTATAAATATGACACAATAGAGCCTTATCTGGATTATAATTAGACAATGAGCCTGGGAGGATGGAAACAATGAACTATATAAGCCTGTCTATCCTCCCAGCCAGGAGCTGCACACGCAGGAAACACTGGAATGGGCGACTTACCAGGACCTGCAATAGGAAAGCTGCGGATTTCCTCCCAGTTGGATTCAGAGCATCCTTTAACAGCTCATGCTCCTGTCACCAGGTTTTACACAGCCCTGGTCAAGAGAGACCTGAGGAGCCTTGAGGTCCTGACTGACGGATACCATCAAGATGTCAACTTGGTTTTTGAGATCAGTAAAAATGAGCTGGAGTGGCAGGTGAAAAGCCAAGCGTCTTACGGACTCTCAGGTAATTTTCCTTTAAAGACTAGGTCAGAAAAAAACTTAAAATGGGTATTTACTAACCCTAAATAGAAGAGCTACAGCACATTTATGTATCTTAAGTATTCCTGAGGTGGCTGGTTTCTGGTTAGCTGGCTGTGCCTGCTTTTTTGACCATAAATGTTCATCACTTTTAATATTTCCTTCTCTTCTGCACATACTAACCCACCAGAGGGGCAGGGAAGTGTAAAATCTGTGCATCCACATGATTTTTTCGGGTTGGGATTAGACACTCTGTGGCTTGGGAATGTTTGCAAGAGGGATCACAGCCCAAATTCCTCATGCAGGAGCTCAGGAAGAGCTGGTCCTATGCAGGAGGAATAAGATATTCCCAGGGTAGTGGTACCCGGTGCCTTCCTCCCTGAGATGCTGCTCAAAGTCCCAGGTGCTCCCAGAGCATCAGATTACTGATGTCCCAGAGGTCCTGGAGCTGCTGGGAAATGCAACACCTCACTCTAGCTGTGCCCAAATCCAACATATCCCATGCCCAGCGCCGCATCACCCTCCCAACATGCTCCCACCCTGCTTGTGTGCCTTCATTTCCAGCAAAGACAGCTTTTCCTTCCCTGGCGAATCGGTGAACTGCCTTTTAGGCACACAGGGTGCCCCAGGCAGCTGGTTGCCGTCAGGGTGTTGGCTTACCCAGCACGTGTCCTATGAAATCCTGCTCCTGGACGTGCACACACCCAGGGAATTTTGCTTCCCCTCTTGCCAGTCTCGGTCCGAGCAGCCCCCGAGTGTAACGGGGGGTCTTTGGAGCGCCCAAAGCTGCCCGGGGGCAGAGGGAACAGCGTGCAGAGCGGTGTGTGGAGCTGGCCCAGCCCCAGGGCTGGCGGGCAGGGGCTGGCAGCCCGCGGTGACCCCGCTCCGTGCCCCCGCAGGGCTGTGGGCGCTGGAGCGGCGCTGGGAGCGGAGCACCCCGCTGTGCCTGGCCGCCCACCACGGCCACCTCGCCGCCCACCACGGCCACCTCGCCGCCCACCACGGCCACCTGGCCGCCCACCACGGCCACCTCGCCGCCCTGAGCCACCTGCTCCGCCGCCGGGCACAGCCCGACCTGGCCCCGGGGGCGCACGGCCCCCTGCACGAGGCCTGCCGGGGGGCACACAGCGACTGCGTGGGGCTGCTGCTGGAGTACCAGGCGGATCCCAACGCGCGGAGCGAGGAGGGGCTGGCCCCGCTGCACCTCTGCACCACCCGGGACTCCCTGGGGTAAGGAGCGGGGCTCCCATCAGCATCCCCCGCTGATGCCATCGCTGCAAATCCCCAAGGCCGGGTTGGACGGGGCTTGGAGCAGCCTGGGCTAGTGGGAGGTGTTCCCTGCCCGTGGTGGGGGGTGGGACTGGATGAGCTTTAAGGTCCCATTCACACCCCAGTGGTGTTGCCCATGGGGTGAAAAAAAGATGCTATGATCCATGGCAAGGCTTCACAAGTGCTCCCACATGTTCCAGCTGCATCAGCAGAGACAAAAAAAGGACATTTTAGTTCCAGGCTTGTTGCACAGCCCAATTCTCTTGCCCATGGACAGGAACACGTGCCTTTTCTCCCTCCTCTTTCTTATTTATCCTGCAACCAGTATGTTCCAAAACCTAGGTCCAACACACTCTCCCCAGGAGATGTTCAGGATGGGTCCAGTCATGGGGCACACATCATCCCAACCTCCTGTGCTTTTCCTTTTTTTTTTTTTTTGATAAAGAGCTCAGTCACTTGATATCCTGATGAAACTGCTTAGGGCCATAGTGAATTCCATCCCCTGCCAGCTTCCATGGAAAGCCACCCTAGCTTCAATCCTCTCCCCTTCAGGCCACAGGTGGTGAAAGCAAACTTCCCACTGCAGATCCAAAACATCATGGACCAGGTCACAGGGAAAGCGCTCTGAAGAAGGAAAGCAGGCAGAGAGGAAAAGATAGGCAGATTTGCAGATGTAAATATCTTGATCCCAGCTTGAAAATAAGAGTCTCTGCAAGATGGCCAAAAATCAAGCATTAATCAAGTTTTGATTCAGCCAAAAACCTAGGGATGAATCAAACACATCCTTGGTATGATGAGGGTTGAAAGGAGCAGGATAGATAAGGGAGAATGTTACAAGCAGCCCTCATTGTTAATAAGGAGTTGGCTTTAATTCCTTCGCCTGAGCTCCCTTTAGACCTTGAAGTTTCACTTTCCAGACTCCAAACCATCATAAATTCCCTGTGATTCCATGATTCTAGGCTTCACCAGTCTGGTCTCTCCTGAAGGGATGGGGCAACCAAACCAACCGGTGTGCCGAGAGGACCCCACAGCCCACAGAGGTCCAGGTGTCCTGGTTTTGGCTGGCTGATTCCAAGCTTGGAAAAAAATCTGTATCTCTATAAAAAATGAGCCGTTGCCACTGATTTGCATGTTCTGTTCCCCTGGAAGCTGGAGGGGGAGGGCAGGTGAGGCAGCACACGGCGACACGGGGATCAGACAGAGCCAACGTGGAAACAGCTGAGTTATAAAGCCCTTGAATATTGGGGCTTTATAATGGAAATGCTGAGAGACCCTTAACTACGCCCGGCGCTACGGGGGCTTCTGCAATAACTAAGCCAACTCCCTTGAAAGATCAAAAATTAATAGACATTTCAGACAGGTTTTGAGGTTTCGACCACTGCTTTTCAGTTGCAAAGACTTTGCTAAAGTTAGAGACTGAGGAGGTCAAGCTTTAGGTAACACAAACATTTCCTCTTTGATTAGGGGGAGACTACTTTACCTCGCCTTCTTTTTTTTTAATTTTTTTTTTTTTTTCGTTGAGTAGTAGATTTTAGGTCATCCTTAATTTTTTACTGACAATAAAGAGCAGGTCATTGACCTACATAGAGAGCTATTTTATTTTTCTCCCTCTCGATAACAATGGCCAGAACACCTATGTGCCAGGTTCTTCTGTATTCCCATATACTCGGCAATTCACCATGGGGGCAGGACTTAAAACCTTTGAGCCTCTCAGTGACTGGGATAAAAAAAAATTATCTGGGCTTCCTTCCAGCCATTTGAGCTTCAGAATCCATGAGATTTCAACAAAAAGGATATCAGAGCTTTAATCTAGGAGCTTTTTGAAGAGATGGAAAAAAAAGTTCCAGTAAAGTTCAGTCTTACCTTCTTCACTTTAGGAGCTGTTCATGCCAACGTCGGCCTATTTAGTAGAGTTCCTCTCCTTGACCTCTTTTTTACAGCCGAGATAATTAACATGGTGGGGTAAGATGAGTCTCTAAATTCACTGCACTCTCTCCCCAGCGCTCTCCCTTTTCCCTCTTAAAGCTGGGATGATTAAAGGAGTCTGCCTTTATTGGCACCCCGAAAAAAAATAAAATAAAAATAATTGAGGGGGAGAGGAAGAGTCTCGGCGGTGCTGGGGAGGGAGGAGCAGGCATGGGGTGGTGGGAAGGCACATGGCAGGGATGCAGGACGTGGCTCCCACCTCCCATCATGGTGCCCACTGAGGAAGAGATGCCAGACACCACCACGTCTGTGGAGTCCTCTTTCAAATCTGGGAGTCTCTCTGAACATCCCAGGTTTCCCATGCGACCAGGGAGAGCATACCTGGAGAGAAATCCAGCCTTCCACATAGGGAAGAGGGCTCAGTTAAGCCAAGGCATGGGAAAAGGTGTCACCCCTACCTCCAGGCAACTCGGGCTTATGGCTAAGCATTCACTTCTTCAAGATTTCACTCCAGCCTGAGAGCTGAAACCAGAGTGATCTTCCTGCTCTGAGCCTCCAGCGCTTGAGGGATGGGGCATAAATAGTGAGATGAGTCCAGGCAGGAGGCCAGTCCAAGGGGCTCCATGCAAGGATCGATGGGGTAGGGAGCGAGCACAAGAGCTGCCAGACACAGAATGGGTTTTGCTTAGGGGGAGTGTTGGACGAGGGAAGCTCATCGTGGGAGGAATTGGCAGCAAACAGGAGCTAAGCAGGAAAGCAGGTACCTAAAAAGGCAACACGGTCAAGATAAGGCTCCCAGATGCCAGGGAGATGGGTACAGACGTGGTGGACCAGCTCCGTGGCACTTTCCAGCTATTCCAGCAGCGTCCTAGACCTGCTGTTCCTTCTGCCTGTGGGAAATACGCATTACTACAAATAAAAAAAATGTAGAGATTTGAAAAATCAGCATTTAGCATCATCTACAGCTAAACCTCATCCTCTGCTCTGTTCAGCCTTGCTAAAGACAAAACTCGGAGCATTTGGAGCCGTTGTTTTGGGAAGTCATCCTCCCACTGGGGAAAACCAGCTCCTTCCTGGGTCCTGAGCAAGAAATGAGGAGCCCAAAAGCAGGAGCAGGGCTGACCCTGCTCCCTGCAGGTGTGACAGCATGAGGGGTCCTACAGACAAGCCTTGCTCTGACCCTAGGGAGGGGGGGCAAAAAAACTGGAGGCTTTTCCTTAAGAAAACTGGTCATCTGAGTGAGTCTCTGGGACAGGAATTTTCCTTCAGGCTCCGCTGCCCCAACCTCCTGCTCCTCCTGCTGGTTGTTCATAGCATCCCATTTAAAGCGAAATCCCACTTTCCCAGCCTGGGCATTTTTCATCTCCACCTGAGCTACAGGCAGGAGCGATCCTGGCAGTGGGATGGCAACGGGCTCATCCTGCCCTGGCTCAACGGATGGGTGAAGAAGGAAAATCAAACCCAAACCGTTTTATCGCGTTTATTTGAGCCAGGAGCTCAGCACGAGGCATACCTGTAGCACCGACACCAGTCACCACAAATTTACTTTAACCTAAAAAGTGACTCACCCAAGCAAGGAGGCATTCAGATGTGTTACCCATCCCCTGCAAATGAGTTGGGAAGGGTTTGGAAGTGAGTTTAAGTTAGTCAAAATTAGGTACAAGGCTGGATGGAAAACAAGCTCTGCCACCATGCCTCTGAGTTTCTGCTGAGCTAAACCTAAACCCAAACTAAGTATATTCTTTCAGTATTCTCAGAAAATTGGAGAGGAGCCCTTAAAAAAGCATCAAGCCATCACTAGGCCTTATTTAATGGGATTTCAGTCTAATCTGATGGCAAAAACACCAAAGAAGTCAGAAATGCTGGTGACGTGTTAGAGCATATGAATTCATGCAGAGACTTTAGAGGTTAAAAAGAGCATCTACCCAGAACCTGCTGATGCCCAGACATCCAAACAGGAGGCACCCTTTCCATCCACCAGAAAAGATCACCTCATATTTATAGTTCCTCACTGACAGTCCCTCTTTGCTGAGGCAGGAGCACCCAGGGGGAAAATTCAATATAAACTGACTTGGGTTTCTTCCAACAAGCTGGACTTTGAACTTGATAACCAAAAAGAATAACCCCTCAGTTGAGCAGCACCTGGAAAGGATGGCATTTCCACAGAAGAATATTTGGGATGTCTAGCAGGAGGTCAAGAGGAATCGATCTCCCTGTACTGAATTCTCTGTAAGGGAAAACCCCATGACACAGGGAGGATGCTGGGCTGGAGGGGCTGGATACAGCTCCTGGCTCTGCCAATCCATGTTGTACCACCCTTCACCTGGAAATAAGGGGCACAGGAATATTCCCTCTGTCTTACCAGTGCAGGTGGAAATCTTCAGCCTGGGCACTCTCCAAAACCAGGGTGATGCTTGTGCTCTGTGCACAAAACCTCCTTGCCTGGGAAGGATCAGGGGTGTTTTAAGTGTGATCTATGAAAAAACATAGAACAAAAGGGGATTTTTCTCATGGACCCGGCTGCTACACTTTTGCAGCCAAGTCAGAAATGTATTTTTTTCCATTTTTCCCTGCGGAACCATCCCTTATTTTTGTCTTGAATACATTATTTTTATTAGGTGCCATTATTAGGGTGCCAGAGCTACCTGTGACATTAGGATTAAGCTAATCTGGAGAGGTCCCGAGAAAATCATTATAATTAGGGCTACAGATTCCCTGCTGACAGGGATGGACAAGACCGGTAAATGTGATGGAGTGACTGAGTGATTTGGTCTAATAACAGATCCCCTCTGACGAGGTTGTACCCACCAGCAGCAGAGAGCAAGCCCCCAAAAAACCCTCAGAGTGACAAGCCATTGCTTGAGAAAGGGATTCAGCCTGTTATAGAGTAAAAAGCGAATTGTAAAGCAAGGATCTGGTGATTTTGGGGCTGGCACAACCCCACCTTGATCAGCTCACCCACAACCACATCCCCAGCAGAGCCCATCCCCAGCGGGCGCCTCTGGTGAAGACCAGTGAGGGTTGGCACATCTGGGAGCATTACACCTGCCCAGGCTGCAGGAGCAACCTGGCCCCACAGATCCTGCAGAATTATTTTCCTGGCTAACTCAGACTTGATAAGCATGAGAAAAGCAGCCCAAGGAGGTATTTGTAGAACCTGCACTGACAAGGACAGTGGATGCCTCACCAGCTCCCATCAAATGATGGGGGAGGTGACGCTGCAGGTCCAGAAAGAGTCAAATTTATTATTATAATTATTCGTATATCATTATTTTGTTATTGTCATTGTCCCCACATATGGTAGCATTCACCTCTGCCTGGAAAAACAAACAACATCCTGGCACCATCCTTTCTCCCTGTGGCTCCTCTTCCTTCCCATCCCTGTTGCTGGAAGTATCAGGCTGGGACTTCCCTCCCCCCTCAGCTCCCCGTCCTTTTGCTTCTGTGTCAACTCAGAACTTCACTCAGGGTTCTGGTGACACCTGGGCTAAAAGAAAAGCTTATTAGAGGAAAATTAAAGAGACAGGGAGGGTTTAAAGGCTTATGCCCCTCCCTAGACTCCAGCCAGCCACTGCTGAGGTTTCCCAAAGGATGGCTCTCCCCACCTCCCTGGCAGCATCTCTTGAGAAACACGAGCTCCACGTATTCAGGGTCCGACTTGGCTTGGCACGTGGGTCTGCCTCCTCCAAAAATCACCCCATCTGTGCCACAGCAACTAGCTCAGCCCCGCACGAGTGAACCCGGCTGCCGACAGCCTTGCCCTGGCAGTGACATTGAGCCGCACCGGCCCCGGCGGCTCCCGGCAGGAGAGGGAGCAGTCACTTTGATTCATTCAGACTGCCTGATCACATCCGTTTACTCACACACACACGGAAAAAAATAAAATAATCCCCCATCAGGGCATACCAGGCGTCTGTAACCCCCATCCACTGTCAGAAGGATGCAGGCAGAAGGCTCTGATGGGAACAGGTGTCCCCACTTCGCAGCAGCCGCGACCCTTCTTTGCACCCAGACACGATGATGTTAGAGAGGGGATTGCTTGCCTTGGGAACTGCAAGTGCTGCTGCTCCCTCATCACTGGGTGCCCAACAAGCCAGCAAAACTCATTTCTGGGAGCTAAACCACATGCAAAGGTGTTTCTTTTCAGGGTAGGCAGAAAACCAGGACCAGGACTTTAACTCCATGATCCTTGTGGGTCCCTTCCAACTCAGCATATTCTATGATTCTGTGAAACACAACCCTCCAGTCCTCTGTGGGGCAGGAGCCCAACACAGGTGTTTGGGTCCCTTAAAGGGAGAAGGAGAATCCATTTTTATATCCAAGCAAGTGGGCCTAGGAGGGTGGGACCCGGATGGGTCAGGGGCGGTCAAGGTGGTCAAGAATGGTAAGGGGGTCAGAGATGGTCAAAGTGGTCAAAGGGATATCAAAAGGATATCAAAAGGATAGTCAGTCTGGTCAAGGTGGTCAAGGACAGTCAAGGTGGTCAAGGATGACCATTCGTGAATGACGCTGGTCAAGGGCAAGAGGGACACATTGCCCAAACCACCAATGCCCCCACTGTGGAGGGCACCAGGACACAGTGTCACCCTCTCCAGCCTCTGCTGCTCGCTCCCAGAATCCTCGAGTGCCACACCACCTCCAGCAGGACCTCCACTCTCACCCCACACCATCTCCCCCGTCACCCCTCATGGTTCCAGCTCCAGCCCACCCTGGCGGTGGCCCCTCAGCCTCCCCCATCCACGCAGGTGTGCCAGGCTGCTGCTGAGACACGCGCACGGGGGGAGACGGCCCTGGGCGTCCTCTGCGCCACGGCTCTGGGGGCCGGCGAGGATCCCCCGGAGCTGTGNCCCTGCACAAGGCGTGTGGGGCGGCCCACGCCGGCCTGGCGCGGTTCCCGCTGCTGCGCGGGGCCGACGCCAACGCCATTGACTACGACGACGGCCTGACCCCGCCGGGCCTCGCCCTGCAGAGCGCGGCCTCCGGGGCCCAGCGGCAGCCGCACCTCACCGTCCAGCTGCTGCTCGACCACGGCTCCCAGAGGGTATGGCCCCCTGCCTTCATCAAGGTACCGGCCCCAAAACAGCCCCCCGTGCACGTGGGATTTCACTGTTGGGGTCTGGTGCCTTGGGAAATAAAAGGATGGGGTGTGGGAGGATTTCGGAGGGCCTCCCCGTCCAGGCAGGGGAGAGGACAGTGGGGCGGGTGCTGGTGGTGCTGCTGGGAATGATGGAAAGGAAACCTCAGCAGGGTGTGGCAGCGGGTGGGGCAGGCAGGGCAAAGGGCCGGGTGGAGCCAGCATGGCTCTCAGGGGTCGGCAAGGAGGATGTCTTCCTGCCTGGGCAATATCAGAGACAGGCTTGGTACATCAGCCACCAGCGCAGCCGCGTCGTGGCTCTGCGTTCCATTGATTTTACATCAAGCAATAAAGAAAATATTATCCTGGCTTGTCACGCACCAGCCAAAAATGTAAACAAGAAGCGAGGGCTGCGTCCAGAGGAACAAGTGCCTCAGCAAGGCAGGTCTTCCCACCACTTCACAAATGGGGAAAGATCTCCAAAACATGCCGGGAGAAACCCTAACCCCGCCTCCTCCTGACATGGTGGATGTTCTCCCCTCTGGGACCTACCTCTCTGTGTGACCCTCCCTTTGCCCGTGGGTAGGTGCTGAGGTCCTGTGCAGCCGTGCCAGCGGTCACTGAAGTCCTCTTCAATTCCTACTCACAAATCCCCATCTCCCAGGAGTGGGCCGAGGCCGTGCCAGAGGAGGTGTTCCAGGTGAGACAGCCCTGGGCTTTGGCAGGGACGGCTGAGGCCCAAGGAGGGGCTTTACTCACAGAGAGGGGGTTTTTCCCCACCCAAACTTCACTTGGGAGGGGAAAAAAAAATTGAAACAGTCCCCATAGCACCAAGACACACCTGATTCATCCAGGTTCACATCCCTTTAGCTCCATCGACAACAAACCTCACATCCCTGCCCAGCCTGCAATAAAATCCACTCCCAGCATCTGGAAGTGACCCTGGAGCCAGAGCACTGCCCAGGAGTGCTCACAAGATTCATTTTGATTTGAAAAAGCTCATTCCTGGACATGCAACAGGTCTGGCCAGCCTGCTCTGGCACGATCTGGGATGGCTTCTGGCCCCTACAGGCTGTGAAGGGATGGCCACTGGAATGCAGTTAGAGCCCTTCAGCCATTCCAGAGAGCAGGAGAAAAGATTTTTACTCCATGCTAAGGAAAGGCTGGGGCTGCACAGCCCAGTCCTGTTTTGTTTTCCCGTCTCAGAAACAGGGGGCAGAAACAGGGTCACTTCTCCAAGAGCTTCCTGCAGGGGTGATGCTGCCGGTGGCCATGAGAGCACCCTCCCCACGAGGCCAGCTTTCTCCATGTGCTTCCACAGGGGGATTCCTCACTCAGCCTTTGCTCGCACGGAGTCAGTGCGTGTCAGTGCATGGACCCCTTAACCCCCAGGCACACACGGGTTCCTTACCGCTTTCTCTTCGATCTTCATCCTAGAACATCTCCAGCTTGCTGGTAATCAGGAAAAAACTAAAGTGCTGCCCCTGTTGCCCCTCTCTTTGCAGCAGCACCAGCCGTTCTACAAGTCCCTTTTCCGGCTGGCGGGCGCCGTGCAGTGCCTGCAGCACTTGTGCCGCTCCGCCATCCGGAAAAACCTCGGCAGCAGGTGCCATGGCCTCATCCCTCTGCTGCCTGTGCCCAAGGCTCTGCGGGAATACCTGCTGCTGGAGCCCAAAGGAGTCGTGCTCTGAAGGAGCAGATCCACGTCCAAGTGCAGCCCTGCCTTCCCTGCACGGAGCAGGGCAGCATCCATTTCTGTCAGCCGAGCCAGGGAGCGCCGCTTCCCGTGATAGATGACGGTTTTCCAGGGATTTATAATGTAACTAAAATGTGCTTTCGCCTGTAACTTTGTATAGATTTTTTCTCTAATTGTGCTTTAAATAGATTATAAAGAGTAATAAAGTGATTAGTAGCTGTTGGGAGCCAGCTGCAGATATGAATAATGCTCATTATAGAGGATCCCTGCAAAGCAGGGGGGCTGCTCAGGTGTGCAAAGGCAAGCAGGTCACTCCCATCAGCCCACGTGGGCATCAAATCCCCTTGGATAAACCTCACACAAGCAGCACTGGCACCAGAGATGCGGCATAGAAGCCCTTAGCAGGATGCAATATCCAGGGGCATTAATATAGACCTTAAAATAGACAAAAAATCTATTTTTTTATGTAGAAGGCACTAATAAAGTGCTGATTATTCCACACTGGAGGGGGTGACGCAGCTCCCTGTATCTCCTGGCTTCCCACAATCCATGAAATGCACCAACACCTGCCATATCCATCACGCCTATCACTGTTCCCAGGCTGGCACATGAAAGGGCTGGAAAGCCCAGTGGCAGGAGTTTGGGCTTTCATTTCCCACAGTGACTCGGCCAAAGGCACCAGGAGGAGCAAAGATTTCTTTTTTTCCAGACCCTCAGCCTCCCCAGATTAATTCCTGTTGAACCAAAGCATGTGCACACGCATGTGCCTTTGAAGAACAGCTGTGCTCATGCCAGCAGCTCTGCCACAGCACTCACCAAATCCTTCCACTGCTTAATTACACTCGTTGGAGGTTTTTATATATACATATAATTACCTCATTTTGCACATTTTGCTGGACTTTGCACCAGCACCCAGCGCTGTTGTGGGTTGTGTATGGGATGCAGGCAGCATCCCTGGCTCCCAGAGCTGCTGCCTGTGGAGTGTGGAAATGGGGAGGAAAAAGAAATTCCTCCCTCTCCCAGCTTCCACCTGCTGCTTCCACAGCATCCCTCACCATTTAAGTTGTACGTGGATGGGCAACTGCACTGCCAAGCCCACCTCGTGTTCCCAGTCCCAGGTGCCCTGCCGTGGGAATGCCCCACGGCAAACCTCCATGACCCCTTCAGACCCGGCACCTCGTGGCTTTAGCGGCTCTTTGCAGCTTTATAGTTTGTTTTGGTGGCTGGAGCAGGCGGTGGGAATTGAAGGGGATTTAGGGGAAAGACCCATCCTGGCCGAGCTTGAACCAGCCCAATCTAAATTTTGGTGCCTCTTTCATCTTTCGTGCGGTGCCTGGAGTGGGAAGAATGACACGTTTTACATCCGTATCGGGCACGTTTGCATGGAGACAGAGCCCCACCAGGCGACCACATCCTCCCCCCAGAATCCCAAAGCCCACATCCCACAGCCGTGGCCTCGCCCCACAGCCGGGGAGGGGGGAAATGCACACCCAAGGGGGGAAACGAGGCGGTTCTGGGGGGCGGAGGGGCCGCGGGAGGGGGACACGCGTGGGCCGGTGCGCGGCTCCCCGCGGCCCGCAGGGGGCGCGCTGGGCACGGCCGGCGGGGGGACCCCGGGTGGGACCCCCCAAAAACACCCCGAAAGCGGAGACAAACAGGGGGAAATCTTTAAAAAAACTACTTCTGGGGGCTTAGGGGTTTTTTCCACCTCGATTTTGGGCCGTTCTGCCGGCGGCGCGGGGAGCGCGGTGGCGGGGGATGCTCCGGGAGGGGGGATGGTGATGATGCTCCGGGTGGGATGATGATGGTGCTCCGGGTGGGGTGATGCCCCGAGCTTGGGTTGATAAGTTTGGCGGGCGGGTAAAGAAGAGTCTGGCTATATATACTTAAATATATATACGCACATCAAATGTATACGTATTTTTTTATTATTATTTTTTCCCCTCCTGCCGGCGCCTTGTTTTGATGCAGATGTTATGGGGAAAGGATCATTTTTATTATTTTTTTATTATTATTATTTTCCGGCAGCCAAAGACAGGAGGTCACATTAACTTCTAATACGGAGACACATAAAAATGCGATTATGCCTGCTAAACAGAACACAGTAGGCTGCTAGTTAAGACAATGAGATTTCCAGGAAGCGATGCATAAATTCTTCAAAAAATGACACATTTTTCACGTTTCATTCCAATTAAATTACTGAGGCAGCTAACACAGCGCTGTGCACGCCATACATTTGGGGGAAATGAAGGCTTTTTTCTGGATTTTTCTTTATTTTTCTTTCCTTTTTTTTTTTGTCTATGTGGATGTGCGTGTTTTATGAAAGACGTTTGATATTAAGCAGCTATTGAGGAAAAAAATGTCAGAGACCTTCTCTCCTCGAGGGTTTTTCGCGTGTGTGTGTCTGTGTGTGTGTGTGTGTGTGTTGGGGCTGCTCCTGCTCGTTTTCCCACCCTGCAGCATTAAACCACGGATGGTCCAGCTGCAAAATAATTTCCAAATAATGGGAATTCCCCGCCCTGATGCACACACCTCTCTGTTTGCAAGGAGCTGGGGAGAATTAAGGAGTGATGCACACCCTCCCACCCCCGGCCAAAAAAGGTTTTGCCGCCCCGTCGGGTGTTCTTCCCCACAGCCGGGACCCTCTGGAGCAGGATCGAGCCCCCCCGGGGATGCTGCGGGGATGGAGGGAGGGGGGGTGAACCCAGTGGGACGCCGGGTTTGCCTCCCACAATATGAAAAGGGGCTCCTCAGGGTGATAATCAAACCCCGAAGTGGCCCCGGTAATGAAACAGCGTCTGATTTTATTATTTATTTTTTATTTATTTATTTTTTTAAGCAGGCTGCACTGGGTGATCCGCAAAGCAATACAAATCAGAAATGAGATTTTTGAAGTCCTAATGAACCTGATTGCAGGAACATTTATAATCCCCCATGGCTTTAAATGAAATCAGATATAATCAGGAGCTATGGGGAAAGGGAGTGTTTACAGGCAGAGATTGGGAAGTGCTGCTGTATTAGTAAAGATGCTGTTCCTTCTATTGATGTCTAAAATGATGGATAATGTGAGAATGGCAAATATACTATTTGTCTAATGGCTCTGCAATTAAATTCCCCTGTAAATGACCCATGCCTCATTTCATCCTAATCTATGGAATTTTGATTGAATTCGTCAGCTCTAATTGAAAAATACTGCACTTTAATGTCTGCAGTGCAGTTTCAGGACCGCGCTGGTTTTAATGAGACGGTGCCCCTCTGACCTGGGAATATTTTAGACTTTTATTCGGGATTTTTTTTTTTTAAACTGGCAGATTTCTCAACTCGATTCCACGAAAAGCCGGGAATGAGAGTGCGTGGGGTTTGCCACCACTAATCTCTCCGTAGCGATGCATTTGATTAAGGTCTCCTTTAAGGCTCTTAAAATATTTGGACCCCGGTTATTTAAATATGTATCCATTTAAAATAATTTTTAAAATAGCCTATTTCCCCTTATGCGAACGAATTTTGGGATATGAGCCGGGATTACGGAAGTCAATTTTTTCTCTTTTCTTTTTTTTTTTCCCCTTCTTTTTTTTTTTTTTTTTCTTTTTCTTTTTACCTGCACGGTGTTATTTTTTACCCTCTTATCCTATTTTTTTTTTTTTACTCGAAAATCCCGAGCGCCTTCGATTTTGTTAAAAAAAAGGGGAAAAAAAAGGAGGAAAGGGGAAAAGGGAAAAAACGAGGGTAAAAGAGGAAAGATGAAGGGGGAAAGAGGAAGGAAAGGGGGTGGGAGGGGAAGGGAGAAAAACCACATAGAAAAATATAAACCGACAATAAGAAGTGGCACATCCCCGGCGCTGGAGGGGGGGAAGTTGTGGGAGACACCCCGTGATGGGACCCCCCCCTCCGGAGCCGCGACTGAGCTGGAGCTGCGGTGCGGGGACGCTCCGGGGGCGGGGAGGCTGGAAAGAGTTCAAACGGGAACACGCGAAGGAGTTAATGGGATTAAGAGACGAATGAGGGGTTTGGGGATTGTTTTTTGTTTTGGTTTGCCTTTTTTTCCCCCACTTGGGAAGGGAAAGGGAGGCAGGAGGAGGGGTCCCGGCGGGCACGCGTGGGGCGGGGGTCGCATCCCGCGGCGGGCGCGCTTCCATGCGCATCCCTATTTCCACAGCCAAGGGGCAAATCCTGCCCTGCCACGTCCCCATCCCTCTTACTCCCAGCTCCCGCAGCCCAAAACCGCTGAAATGAACCCTAAACTACACACAAAACCGCGTCCCCCTTCCCCGCAGGGATGACGGGGGGGTAGGATGGAGAACCCCAGCTGCATCACTAATTCGGTGCTTACACCTAATCCCTGCATCATTAAATACACACTGATTTTTGGGGGGCAGTTCTGCTCACGGTCTCCCCTCTTGCTCACTCCCCTTTCCCAGGGAAAAAAATCACTTTAAAAGCTTAGCGGGGTGAGATGATTTTGGTGACATTTCCCACGCAATTAAAATTTCCTCAGCAGATGCAAGAATTAGCTTGGCAGAGCCTTCGCAAGCCTGAGTTTTGCCTTTGATAAAGTCTCTGGTATTAACATCTGCTGGAAAACAGAGCTGCCCCCCCATCCGTCCTCACTGACCTCCGGGACCAGCCGCCGCGCAGACCCTCCTCCAAATGATGCTCCCCTCCAGCACAGCCCCCCGAAGCCCCATGGGAGGACGGACACCGTCCCATGTGGTCCATGGAAACCCCCAGCACAGCTCCCTGCAAACAGCCTGGAGGTGCCCAAAGGCTGGGAGCAGCCATTGGCTCCCCAGCCCAGGTGGAGGGATGCTCTGACCTCTGCCACCCTATGGATTCCCACATATGGAAGGGCTCAACCACATCCCACTCCTCCTCTTCCTTCATGGCTCCCTGCTTTCACTTCTTCACTCCAAAAAGCTGCATCCCCTCCCCACCCCGATTTGGGGGTTTATTTAGCCCACACTCTCCCCTCAGCCAAGAGACCACCAGAATCACACACAGCCCCCCAAAGCCTGCCCAGTTCAAAGATGCCTCCACATATCTGCTGCTCCTCTCCTGAGAAGGTTTTTTGGGACAAAACCTGCCGGAAGCCACCTGCTCTTCAGCATTCCCTAATTCAGGTGACTCGGGAGCCTCCTGCAGCAGCATTTTGGTGCCACATTTCAAGCTGGGTCCATGTGGGACCTGCTCTGCACCCACACCACGGCCCAGCCAGGCTGCCCAGGGGGAAAAGGGGCTCCTCCCCAGCCGAGTATGACCCTCCAAACTGTTGATTTCCACGAATCATTTAGATTTAGACCCCTTGGGAAAGGCTCCTGGCATGTCCCCGTGGCAGAGGGGGTCCCTCCGGGGGCTCCCCTGCCTGCTCTGCCTTGCCCCTTGCCTCCCTCACGCCTGTTACACTTCCCAGGCACAATCACGCTCCGGTTGCTCCTCCGACAATCAGAGATCGCCGGCATTTTTCTCCGGGAGAAAAATCAGCTAATTATGTGCCGAACAAAAAGCCTATTCTTGCCCGAAATAATGCTCCCGTCTTGCAAAGGCACTTGTTTGTGGGCAAATTTTGAAGAGGGCTGACAATACAAACAGCTGCAGGAGCTGGGTGTTGGTACACATTTCCATGCCCTGCCGGATTACCGTGCCTAATTATCTCTCCCCTTTCCGCAATCTAACGTGGGTTCCTGAAAAGAGATGATTTTTGTTTCCCCCTCTCTCGCTCGCTTTTCTATTTGAACGAAAGCTTTGCTTCTCCCGCGGCTTTCCAGCCCGCTCGGGTTGGCTTGGGAATGAGCAGGGATGCTGCTGATTTGGGGGGCTGGAGAGTTTAGCTCGGATCCATCCGTGGTGGATGGACGGAGAGGGAGACAGGAGAGGGCTGCGATCGGGTGATGCCTGGTGGATCACAAGGAGGAGGAAAAGGGAAAAATATGGGAGAGAACCACGCACGCGGCTCCGAGGCATCCACGGGGGAGATCCAGCCGTGCTGGGAAAAACCCCGAGCGCTGCACTGCTGCACATATGGTGGCCTCTGAGAGGGGAGCCAGGACATATGGAAATGAGCTGGATAAGTGAACTTCTCCCAGTCCCCTGAAGTCAGGGATGGGCCCCAAAAGTGTTTGCGCACACACACCACACAACCCCCCCATCCCCAGCAGCAGCTGCTTCCATGGCCATCCACCGTGTCCCACGTGCCATACTCTGGGGAAAATTGGTTTCTCCAGCAGAAGTGCAGCACTGGGGAAGGGAGAACCCCAGAATTCATGCCAGGGGGGACCAACAGGGCTCAGCACCCCAAAAGCTGCACCAAGACAGGGAAGGGGAGCCACAGGCGCAGGACTGGCCGGCACAACTGCGCTGAGGCCCAAAAGTAATAAACCCCCTCTAATCGTTTCTGCCAAGAAAAGAACGCTTTCAGATGTTGGCTGGAAATGTGGAGGGATAAACTGACCCAGATATCCGGGCATGGGTCGGGGGGCAGCCCCAGCCCCCCGTTTCAGGAAGCTGATGAGCTTCAGTGGCGGGAACGGGTAGGGAAAGGGGTTTTTGAAGGACTGCAAATGCCAGTTGCTGAGGGCTGGCAGGGAGGTTGTGATACCCCTTCCCACAGGACAAACCCCCAAGGGAACTTTTTTTAGGGGGTAAAAGCTTGAGGGGGGTGTCCTTTGGGATGCACAGCTGTGCCAGTGCTGGAGCGATCACCCTCACCCCATGTGCCTTTGAGTTTTGGGGGCCTAGAGGGTCAGGATTTGGGGGACAGAGCATGGTTGTCCCAGTCCTTGGCACCCACCAGCCACTGCCACGGGCAGGTCACCTTCCTCCCGCGATGTGCAGTGCCCAGCCTGACATCTTCCATCCTCCCCTGGAAAACGTAAGCATCCATCACCTAGAAAGGAGCTGTGGATCAGTAAGAGCTTTCCAAGTGGACAGGTCAGGCAGGGAAGGGATGGCCCGCTGACCCGTGGATTTGGGGTACGCAGCCCCCCGCCATAAGCCACTTTAAGTCAGAGCTTGTCTGCAGACCCCCCTCCAAAGCCAAGCGCAGGGGCACAGCCAGCACCATTGTCCCAGAAAGACTTCAACTTCCCAAAGGCAGGAGGGATCCCGCCCCCAGCCAACTCCCCTCCTTTCTCTTTTTTTTCTCCCCCTCCCTTTTTTTTTTTTTGCATTTAATTTTATTTTCCAAACCACTTGATCTTTGCTTGGGAACCTCCATTAATTGCCTGGGTTTGCCTCTTCGCCTGGTCCCTTTATCATTATTTATGGCCTTTGAAATTGTGTAAAGTTCCCTTGACGTTCAATTTACAAGTTTGGGGACTTTTTTTTTTTTTTCCTTTTCCCCCCTTTTTTTTTTTGTCCCAGCTTTTTTCCTCGCCAAAGCCGTCGTGTTGCAAAAGGCTTTGAGCCGGCCAACATGAGAAGCTCTCGGAGAAA
>VZRE01005592.1:384530-444901 GCA_013396775.1 Cephalopterus ornatus | reverse complement strand
GTTTCACAGCGTTGCTCCTCTTCGGAGCGCTTTTAAAATTTTCTTTACGGCACTGTTTGAATTTATTTCGGTTTGCTTTCGGTGCTCGGCCAGCACAGCGCCCGGAGCCGGCCCTGGTGGGCGGAAGCGTGGCCGTGCCCCCCCCTCCATGGGGCGCACCCCCCCCCACCGGCTGTCCCCCCCCCCGGGGGCGGGGTGGGCTGTATTTTAGGGAGGAGCAGCTGCTCCTCCCCCGTGCCCCCCCCCCCGGGGCATCCCTCCCCCTACAAGCCGGCATCTGCCCCAGGCACTGGAAAGTTATTTACTCCGCGGGTTGGGGTCCCCCACTGCCCCCCCCCCACGCCCCTTATCCCAGGAGTGGGGCTTCGGGGCTGGAGGGGGGAGCCCCGTGCCGGGGGCCGGAGGAGAGGGAGATAAACAAGCGAGGGGGTTGATAGCTGTCATCATCACCATCATCATGGCTTTCATTTGGCTGCCTAATGAGTCAGATCACAGGCAGAGAGAAAAATTGTCAATCGCCCAGGCTCTAATGAATTTTTTTGCAAATTGTAATCAAGCCAGGCCGTCTCAGCTCGCTGATTAATGAGACCCAGGAGGCCCGGCCAGCACCTCAGCTTTTTATTCCATCCCGTCCTCCCTGCACTAAATTAACAGCAACTTGTCTGAGCTTCAAATTAACTCCCAATGATTAATTCTGATGGGGGGGTCTGAAGAATAGCTCGTCCTAATAGGCACTGGCCTCTGATGCTGTTTGAAATTAATACACTTCCCCTTTGGCTGCCGGCTTTAATCCAAGGTTGGGTTTTGACATCACTATATTTGTTGTTACAATAAATTCCTCTTACATCTGCAGATCAAATAATTGCGGTGCTCGGGGAGCGCGGCAGCGATGCCGGCCCGCTTCGCACAGCACAGAGTCGTAGAGGAAGGCAAGCTGCCCTGCTCCTGCACTCCTCAGCTCCAGCCAGCCTTAGCAAACCCCCTTTTTCAAATACATATAGATTTATTTTTTTAAGCCACTGCTGTTCACAGCACCGGGCTGTGGTGACTGGAGGAGGCGACCCCTCTCCAGCGGGGCTGGGAGGACGCTGCCTCGCTCTTAAATAAGACATCACAGTTTTTAAATCCCCCTCCTCTCACCCCCTCGCCGCAGTGACCCGGCAAACTCGCCGCATGCCAGGGCTGCAGCAGAGACCGGGCAAACTCACGGCAGGACGGGCGGGGGGAGCTCCTTTTCCTCGGAGGGGATAGCCCTGCCTTCCGCCTTGTTTCTGTTTGTGCTGACTTAATTGGTTTAATTATTTCAGCTGGGACTGGCCAGGCTGCGCTTTGTGCCTTTACCTGCCCCTCCTGCCCCCGGGGGAGCGGCTGCCCCCCCGACAAGGACCCCTTTGTGCCCGGGCGGGGGGCGCCCTCGAGTGCGGTTATCCCCTAGGAGCCTCCCTGCAGAGCACTCCCTGCAGTGGGGCTGACCCCAGCGTCTGGAAAGAGGGGCGAGGGGGTCTGCATCCCCTGGGAATATCCCTGCCGAGGACTGGGCATCCTCAGTGGGGGAAGGTTGCCTTCTGGAATAGTCACCCACCCCTCAGGAGTCGTTGTCCTACGGGATCGGCCCCCCCCACCGCGCGCTTCCATGGGGCCGTATCCATTATCCATCTCCATCCCCGCCGAGGAGAGCGAGGGGGACGGGAAGCGGCCGCCAAATGCAAATCCCCGCCGTCACCGTCATAAAGCACCCGGTACCCTGACACACAAAAGCAACACCATATGTACGAAGACAACCTGTATGAATTATAAATTGCATCGTAAAAATTGATTGCCTATCCCGAGCCTTCGGAAACTCGCGCGGTGGGGATCGGGGAGGGCCCCCCCCGCGCCCCGACCCGGCCGCCCCTCGGCGGGAAGGGATTCTCTGCCCGGCAGGCCCGTGCCCTCCGTGGGTGCCAGTCCCTTCTGTCCCCTCCCGCGGCCGCGGGACGCTCGCCCGCCCCTCGCTTGCTCTTTTCTCCCTCCCGCTACGCCCGGCCCATAGAGAGCCTTAATCTATTTATTTCAAGCCACTTCATCCTCTCTCCCGCTTTTGTCCCGGCCCCAGCCTCTGGCTTTGTGGCAGGACCGCTGAGGTTTTAAAAGCCCCTTCCCCTATAGTTTGAGGTCTCCTTGGCTGCCTGAATTACAATGGCTAAAACAGGATTACACTGACCTGATCCTATTAAACGCGCCAATCGATCTGTGCCGCCCTCCCTCCGGCTCCGCAAACTTACTCGCCCAAACTTTCCCCGGGCCTCAGCCTGGGAAGAGGAGAAGCAAAAGGCAGCCTTTCCGAGCAGGCCTGTTGGAGGAAGGATGGATGGAGTCTATTATGTTGTTGTTTTTTTGTTTGGTTGAGGTTTTTTTTCTTACGGAGCCACGTGAATTTTAAATCTCTGCTTTAGCTCCCAGCATTTCAGCCCCAAATTACAATACGGTGTTCCTCGACTCCCAACTCCGGCAGGAGATGAAGTCATGTAGATAAAATCATGCAGAAAGGGGTATTTTAGCTAAACCCAAAACGATTCCATAGAACCTACGCAGAATTCTATAAAATCTATATAGATTTTAGCTACAAGCAAACCCCCTCGGGGTAAGGGCACGTAGGACCCCGAGTGCCGCCTGCTACAAACAATCCGATGTGGGAAAAATCCCCGGGAACAGCCAGCCTGGTTGCCTCGCTGCGATGCCGAGCGCGCCGGAGCCAGGGCTGCCCACGGATCCCGGCGGGGCTGAGCCCCCCAGTGCAGCCCCCTGAGCCCCCCCGCCGGTGCCCGGGCTCCCGCTGTGCCCGCAGGGCCGTGCCCCCGGCGCGGGCAGCTCCGGGCCGGCAGCGAGCCCTTCGGCCCTGGTGCTGACGGAGGAGGCGGAGGAGCAGGAGCGCGGACCCGGCTTCACGACGTGCTCCTCAGCAGCGGGCGGACGGACCTGGAAGCGGCGGCTGGAATTCTCCGCTGCCCAGGGGGGTGGATGCTCCTCCTCGTCGCCTCGGAGCGAGGGCACGGCACCATGTGCGGGGGAACGGGCGCCTGGAATTAATCCCCCGCCGTCCCCCGGGAAAACAATTACAAGGCGAGGGAATCGTCTAAAAATGGCAGTAAAATATGGGGTGTTTACGCTGACCTGCCAGGATGAGCGAATCGGTGGCAAGGGGCCTGAATGTGTGGCAAAGGGCCGATCGCGACTCCGGGGGAGCAGTTTTAACGCTCAAATCCTATTAATTAACGGAGCAAAAGACAAACCAGGGACTCCCATTTATAATTTTCTAGGAGAGTGTGATCAACAGGAAGGAGCTGGAGCTCGCGGGGTGAATGTGTGATGCCAAGTGCCTGGAGCCCATAGTCTGCTCTAAAAGGTACCAACATCCCAAAAATGGCCTCCCCAAAAGGGGCATTAGCAGTGATTTTTTTTTTTTTTTAAAGTTGACATAACCTGGGCGCCAAAAACTGCATCTGCCTGAGTTTAAATAGAAACCTTTGCAGTTGTCCTTCCACTTGAGATGCTGTTCAAGAAGTCTATTCTTTATGTAAAAGCATCCAATTTCAAAAAGACTGTGGGAAATGGTGTGTATGGCCCCAAAACCCCTTGGAGAGACATCTGCCTCCCTCACTGGTTTTCCCAGAAGAGCCAAAAGAAGCCATGGGCGTGGTTATACAAATTAAGTAATTGCTTTTTTTTTTTTTGCTGGTAACCTCAACTCAAACAAGCCAGTCGACTTCTCTGGGCCACAGCAACATCTCTTAACCCCAAATCCTCTTGCACACGTCACTGAAGCGTCTTCAGGGCATGTCCCATCACCCTACATTTCGGCAGCTAGGAGAATGCACCTTGTCAAATACATAGCCCACCCCCTAAGTCCTCTATAATAATCATCAGGTTACCCTCCTGCTTAAATTCAATGTCCTGCTCCAGACCTGGAAGGCACCTAAGAGTTTTTAAGTAGCAAGAACTGTTTGGTTTTCTCCCACAACTTGAAAAAAAATATAAACCCATCTTTTTCTTGGTGTTTTTCACCCCAAAAACCAAAAGGGTTTGTGTTGAAACCCTCTCTTCCCTCCCCAAACACCGGGACAGATCCTCAGTATGCAGCAACACCCCCCAAATACTTAAATCACTGTGCAGCCCCAATGGCGAGGGCCAGTGCAAAGAGTGCCCCAGTCCAACCAGTAACAGCAGCTTCTGCCCCCATCCCCATCACTCATCTCTTTGCACAGAGAGGAGGGATGAGAGCAGAGAGACCTTCTGCAAACCCTCCCCACCTGTGGCTGTGCTGTGGAGCCCTGAACATTTACAAATAGCCCCTTCATTGCTAAGAAGCCACCTGGGCTTTTCTGAACGTCGTTACGGCCCTGGTCTAACAGTATCTGTCAAAAACATTGCCCCTCTCAATTGGGTTAATGGTCATTTTTTAGACACACAGCTGTATTTTTTTTTAAACAGATGCTCAGCTCCTAAGCCCATGGCTGCTATTTCTTGCCCCTCCCCAATTATTTTCATATTTCCCCATTTCCAAAGCGGCAATAAGTTCCCGCGAAAGAAGGGTAATAGGAAGTCTCTCTCAAAGAGAAATTGTTAATTTGGGATTTATAAAGGACTTTCCTTAATGAATAATAGTTGAGATCGATCTGTCTTCCTGCCTCATTCTGCAAAGTAACATTTGTAAAGTAAGGTGATCCCAATTACTCCCTCTAATAACCCTCTACAGAAGAGATTTCAGAGCTGCAGCCATGAAACCCATCCTCCTTCCTCTGCTCCCCCCTGTGCCATGAGCATCCCCTGCCTTGGGGGTGTTCTGGCTTCATCTAGCTTGTGATTCCCCATCTCCCTGCCCGGCGTGGATGAGCTCCGTTACCTGAAAGCCCCAGGGCAGGATGCCCCACAACTCCTGAGAATCCCAGAATGGTTTAGGTGGAGAGGGACCTCAAAGCCCATCTCATTCCACCCCCTGCCATGGGCAGGGACACCTTCCACTAGACCAGGTTGCTCCAAGGCCCGTCCAACCTGGCCTTGGGCACTTCCAGGGGTGCAGTGTCAATGGATAAAGTAGGATGCTCCACCTGCCCCTGCTCATTTTTGGCACTGGGGAAGTCCCACGCTGGAATTGTTAGCCCTTGTCACCAAGGTGCCAGGTCAAGAGAGGGTCTGCAGCCCCTCAGAACATCCAGTGCTCTGACACCCACCTGCCTCTTGCGTTATCAGAGAGAGGAGATTCAGAAATGACTCGGTTATTGCCCATAAGTGTCTTGCCAGGGAGACACTGAAGGGCCCTTGAATCAGCAGGAGGATGGATGGCAGCACGGAGTCGGTGCTGGCAGCTCCAGCCAGGCAGACTCACATTAGAAGCAGGTCCTTTTTTTCCTTCTTTTTTGCTTAAAATATGGAGAATCATTACAGATCAGAGCCAGTTAACAAGGCATGGAGGGTCTCTCTGCTCTTCTCCAGGTCATCAGCTTGGGTCTGGATGCCTTCAGGCAAGAGGTGCTTTAGCCAAGAGTGGGTTTCGGCCATACAAGTGCCTTCTCCAGCTGTTTTGCCATGTCTCCCTCTCCATTCTGCCTCCCTTCCCTTTGCTTCCTCACTACAGCAGGGAACGAAGGTGTGGAAATCCCATTCTCTTCCTTCCTTTTCTTGTTGCCATCCCACACACATCTCTGTCCCACAACCAGAAATTGGTGGGACACCTGGAGGGCCAGCAGCCAAGGAAAGGAGTTTTTCCTCATGCTTTAAATCCTCCTTCCCTGGCTCCCCAACACATGGGAGAGAGACAGGCTCTGCCTCACCACTGCTGCTCTCCTTTCTCCTTGCCTCCACTCAAAAGATCCCCCATCAGCTCAGAGATGCTCCAGTATCCAGGGAACACTAACAGCACTTTCTCACCAATTCAGGGGAAAAGAAAAATCCAGAAAAATTCCCGGTTTTTTTTTTTTTTTAAGCAAAATAAAATCATCTTTTAAATCTCTTTTACGCAGCTGGAGGGAACTAAGAAGTGCAAGTTGTAAGAGGTCTGCCCTGGGTCACCTCTTCTGAAGGTGACCCACAGACGACACTGCCTTTGGATGCCTGGGCCCCGCCACAAGGACTATTTTGGGTGTTTGAGTTCTGTCACCTGCAAAGAACACACTCCCTTTCTATCCTTGCCTGCAAGCATCATCCTCCTGGTGAGCCAGAGCTGGTCTGAGCTGGGCACAGGGCTCAGCCCCTCACTCACCTCACAGGGAGGGGATGCTCTGGGTACCACCCTGCCCACATCCAGCGCTGGATGCCAGCCCCCAGTGCTGGAAAGGATGGAATCCTAATGTATTTGTTCACCTGGCACAAACCTCAGCGCTGCCAGTATTAACTGGCCAGGCCGATTAGTGGCAGCCATCAGCCAATAAATAAATTGGAAGCATCTCCAGACCTGATTAGCTTGCTAATTAAGCTCAGTTACAGGGAAATCTGCAGTCAATCAGCCCGGCCATTACCAGTTGGATCTCCAGAGCGGGAGCTGTGGATCCTCCATCTCTGGTGGGGAGGAGGAGGAGGAGGAGGAGGAAAAGGAGGGGAGCGTGCTGGGGGTGGGAAGGAAGGTGGTACTGAAATCCAGTTGCCTCAGCAGCAGCCGGAGAGGCTCATCCATCTGGGGTGATGCCCGGCAGCCTTCGGTGTCCCCACACTCTCCTGGGCTCCTGTTCAGGGCACTGCCCTGTTCTGTGCCACTTGCCAGGCTGTCTGACAGCACAAGCCCTTGCCGGTCCCTAAACTCCCAAAAACCTGCAGGACACCTCCAAAGTCAGTCTGTTCAGAGGGGTAAACACAGGGCTGGGTGGCTGTATTTTAATTTCTGGCTGGGACAGGCTGCTTCCCCCCCTTTCCCATGGCAATGTGCAGCTTTTCCCTCCCACACCCAGGCAGCACTCTGGGACCTCACCAAAACGGTAATGGACAGGGGTGCCCCAGCACAGAAGCCAAGGGCTCTCTGTGGCTTCATTTTGCCTGCAAAATAGATGCAACATCCCCTGCATGGCCCAAAGCAGAGGTGGGATTCCAAAACAAGTGTCCAGCCGGCACTGGCAGCATTGCAGGATGAGGTGTTTTGGCTCTTGGGAACCCCCTCTCTCCCTCCTGCTGCATCTCCCCATCCTGGCAGCTGCTTTTCTCTCTGCCTCATCCTTGCTCTGGCAGCTTGAGGCTGCTTGGAATCCCAGCCCTTGCTTCATTAGATCAAAATTCCTGGCCTTTGATTCCCACTAATCTTCCAAAATGATGTGAGTTGTTTGCTCCAGCACCAAAATGACCGTTTTCAGCTGCAAAAGGTGATCAGGAGATTCTCTTCAGTTGAACAACACAGCAGCCCTTGGTGTCAGCAGCACCGAAAGGCTTTAGTGTATCCCAGGCTTGATGCATTCCCTGGAAGCCCAACATCAATCCCTGAGGACTGGGAAAGCTCTGCAGTGGTTCTGCATCCCTCGAGGCACATCCCTCCCGCCCCGAGGCGCAGCATCACCTCTCTCCCACCACTCGAGCTCTCCTCTTCCTCCCTTTGGAAACCCAGGGAGTCTCTCCAGCTTAAAACCAAATAGACCTGGAAGTCGGGAGCAGAGATCGGTGGGGGCAGAATGCAAATAAGGAAGTGCTAATTGCTGGCACATCAACTGTGGTTACTGTGACTGCATTTATTGGGCAATTAAGGCTTTACTGGACATTAGGCGAGATCAATGACTGGCTGGTGGCATTCCCAGCCTGCCCTGGGCTGGTGGTTTCCCCACTGCGCATCGAGTGGTTTTACAGGAGCAGCCACGTTTCCCCAGCGCGCCCTCCTGGTAACTCCTGCAGGCTGTGCTCTCTCTTTATGTTTGGATTCAATGATCTTAAAGGTCTTTTCCAACCCAAATGACTCCCCAAAGTCATGTTCTGGGCATTGCTCAGGTGGGAATTGTGATGCCTCACCAGGGAAAAAACACATTGCCTGCTTCTTCCTGCAAACATGATCCATTACAGAAACAGAGGAAAAAGGACAGAAGGATGAGCTTGAAAGCAGGCGGTGCTGGGCTTAGGAAAGCTTTGTGGGGATATCCTGCTCCCCAGCCCAACGATCTGCTGGGTTTTTCCCCATCAGGGTAGCACCAAGCGTCTGAGCAGCGCCTCTGGACACCACTTCCAGCTCTAGCCACCAAGTCACGGAGTGACTCTGGCCATGAGTGATGTGCTTCTGGGCTCTGGAGGTTTCTTGAGCTGGTGCTCCCAGCATCCATCAAAGTTAATCCTTTGTAGGCAAGGGTGGCAATGCACAGCGAGGCTTGTGGGAGAGCAACAGTCTGGTTGTTTCAGAAATCGCTTTTTCTCATTTAAAAAAAAAAAAAAAAAAGTGGATGTTGAATGTTCCCCCTACCCCCGTTATGGGAATCAATAGTTTTCCTTCAAAACCTCTTTCTGACCCCTGTTGCTTTGCTGTAGGATATTTTCTTTTCTTCCAAGGTATCAGTGAATGCCACCAGCTGAGAGCTTTTCAGGGGTACATGGGGGTGGGCTTGGGGTAAGGTGAGAAATGTGGGCATGAAAGACATCCTTAAATCTGCTCCACCATCCCTCAGCACCCGGATCTTCCAGGAGAAGCCAGATCTTAGGAGGACTGTTACAGAGAGAGAGCAGCCAGCCATGCCCATCACAGAATCAAAACTCATACCCCTTTAGGAGAGCAAAGGAGGGGAGGGACAGATGATTCCTAAAAAAAGAACTCTACTACAGCTTTACACCCGGGGGGAATCCAAAACAAGTTCTCCCATGTTCGAAGTTCACATTTCAAACCCAAAGGGGAGAACACAAAGCACCCACCTCCTGTGTTGGTGCCGGCTGGATGCGGGACAGGGTTGAACGGGGTGGGGAAACCTTTCAGGAACAAAGGAAAGTGGCTGCTGCTTGACAAAACAGCCATGTGACCCCCAAAAAAAGCAAAAACCCAACATCCACAAGCAGTCCCGTTGTTTTTCATCCCTCACAGTGCTGCTACGGCCTCCCTGTCGCACTTGGGAGAACTGAGAAGCAGAAAAAGAAACAGGGAAGTTCCTCTAAAACCCCAACCAAATGCCCATGTGGCAGGACAGAACTGACAGCACCCTGTAGGTGGGAGCCTGGGTGGGATGGGCAATAAGCTGAGGAATGAACACATTTAGGCCGAGGCACAAGCAGGAACAAAAGATAAACCCCAAAACCCCAGATCCCACACTGTGGCAGTCCCGCTCAGAGCATGGAGATGCAAACTCACCTTTCCAACCTTGGCCAGGTCTTCTCTTGTGCAAGATCCTGCTGCACTGAGGTCCCGTGACGCATCTTGTCCATCTCCGGCGGTTCTGAGCGTGCTGCCCTTCGGTGCCATCAGCCTGTGCACAGTGTTGGGTGCAAGGCCAGGAAAAGAGACATCCCCCCTCTGCTGCTTCCCCACGTCTTGTCTGCTTTTATCATATTCCCCCCACTTCGGGTCTCTTTTTGAGGGAAATTCCACACTTTTCCCACCTCTACTCATCCCTGAGCATTCCTAATTTCTCTGTTTTGTGTGGGGTGGGACAAGTACAGGCGGCCAAACCACAGCACTGGTTGTCTCACTCCATGGTGTCCTTATAGATCTTTAAATCTTACATCTCTTTCTCCATGCCAGGGCACATTATTTAACCCCCAATTAATGCAGATTTACTGAATTTTTCCTGCTGTTCTCCATGCACCCACCTTGGTCCCACACAGCTCTCTCACCCTTCTGTAATTTCCTTCTGTAGCCACTGGGACCACAAATCCTACTGCCACCCGCCTGGGGCACGATGGTCCAGGCAGGGACCCCTCTGGAGAGTTCCCAGTGTGCTCCAGTGAAAACTCACCACCTCTTGCTTCCCTCCCTATCCCACCTTCAACCTTCTGAGTCAGGGCAATAGTTTGTCTTCTCCTTGAGCCTACTGAGATTTCCGATTCCTCCTCGGGATGTACTTGGGACAAGACCTCTGAAGCTGTAAATAAACGTCAATCAGTTGCCCATTGTTCAGGGCTTTAAAGGACTTGCTCCGAGGAGACTAATGGAGAGCCATGATTTCCCTTCAAAGAAGTGATTAGACCATACCATATCATGACCTTAAAGATGTTTTATTATTCTTACTTTAAATGATCATTTCAACCAATTTAGCAGATACAGATGTAACCGTTACTGGCCTAATTCCTTGGATCACCTCCAGAGACTCTTAAAGCCAAGGTGCAACATTTACTACTCTCTCTTCCTCAGGGAGAATAACTGTTTTTAATGAAAGCTCGCATATTTTTGGCTGGGAGATCTGTCATTCACTTCAGAAGCACTTTCAGAACTCTTAGATATACACCATTATGGGGGGGTTGACTTACTGCTTTTTAATTTATCAATTTGCACCATTACTGGCTCTTCTGACATCCCAGGTCTGGGATAATCTTTCATCTTTATTACTGGCAGGAGTGACAGGATCTCATCATTAACAGGGGGAGGAAGAAGGGCCAGGGCAGATGTAGCTCAATAACACGAGGAAAACTCAAGCAAAGAACAAGCTGCGACCAACAAGTTTTCTTGTCTTTATTAGAAAGAGACCTATATAATATAGCAGCCTCTCTCTGCAGTACTTTACAACTTTTTGTTCTGTTATTTTTTTTTTATTTTTTTTAATTATTCAGAATACTGTACAGATGACACAAAAAATCTCAATGTTTTGGAGAGAGAGAGAGAGAGAGAGAGAGAGGAAAGGGGAACATAATACAAACTGGCATACTTAATCAAACCCAAATCATAGGAAACAACAAGCAAAGTGAAATGTTTGTCAATCGGTTTAATTACAGTACAAACAATATAAATAAAGCATCATTGAGTCATTGTAAAACAAACTTGCTGAATGAGGTAATATAAAAACAACAACAAAAGACTTTTTTTTCTTTTTTTTTTTTTTTTTTTAGAATTTCCACACTGTCTTGTCATCATTTATACATTATTATTTACAGAAACAGAAAACAAAAATAAAACAACAACCCGAAACTTGCTTTAAAGCCTGCCATGTGCTAGGGACCTCCTGCCCCTACCCTGAGCAGAGGTCTTGGGTGTCCCTACTCACCTGGGCTCCCTTCTCCCCATCCCAACCGGAAAGACAAACATCACAAAGCAGGAAAACCTGAAAGACTTGGGGGCTGAAGGCAAAATCCAGCCTTTGCAGGCGGTCACAGGTTATTAAGGAGTAAGGAAAAGAGAACAGTTTACGCGTCTGCTTCCCAAAATAAAGGTGCCTGTTAGACTGAACCTCAAACCACGACCTGGCTGGAACCAGGGGCCAAACTCTGCCTTCAGAGAGGTCAGAACACAGCCTAACTCTGCCAGCTCAAAGCTGTTCTGCCTCACACATGGGCAAAGCATTTGGGATGCTCAAACCCCACTGAAGCCGAGATGTTTCAGGCAGCAGCAGCTACACAGTCAAAGCTCCTGGCCAATTCTGATCTAAGTCCAAAGGCAATGCTTACACAAAACAAGTCCCTGGTGTTTGAGAAGACACTCCTATCCCAAATAACCCTTCAGTCTGTGCACCACCCACGTGTCTACAAGTGAAAGGTGCTCTTGACATTGACACAGTAAAAGAGAGCTGGGCCGAATGCATCTGGAACCCTGGAAACATGGTACTTCCACAGAGCAAAGGGCCGTGTGCTTTCAGAGGATGGGGATGTCCAATTTCCCCCATGGATTAGCAAAAGGAACTCAGTAGATTCAATGGAGAATCCAGCTGAATTTCTGGGTACTCAGAAAAAATGCTTGGAGGGGATTTCAACAGCATTTCAAAGTAATAGAAGGAGGGCAAAATGAATGACCCTCCCATAATTTCCACACTCTCAGCCACGTCCCTACCACAGCCCCTCCCTGTCCTGTCAGACCTGCCCTCTCCCTGTGGATCCTCCCTGACAGGACTACTGTTCCTGGACTACTCAGCACAGGCAAAGCCTTAGTGAGCTTCAGCTGTGGCTTGTAGCTCCCACACGACAAAGTTTTGAGGCCAGAGAGTCAATACCGAGAACACGTGGAGGGAGGGATGAGCAACTGCCCTTGGGGCCGGAGACAGCCCATCAGAAACATCTCCCCGCTGTCTTCCCCAACAACCCCAGAAAGCAGCAGGACCCAAAGCATCGCTGACTCACCCACAGGAGGGCAGCAGGTCCCATGCTCAAAGTCAGCCAGAAAGCTGAGTTTCAAGCAAATTTATATAAAAAAGGGCCTCTGAGCTGCAAGACTCTGTCCTTTTCAACTTCAGAATCTCCTTCCGTGGCGTTTCCCACCCCCACTGCTGGCAAGCTGGGATTTCTCCTCTCAACGAAGGGGGCCTGCTCCAGTCCTAGTGGCCAAGTTCGAGTTCAGTGCTGCTGTCTGAAGGAGCTGGAATTTTGGGAAACCTCTGAGGAAACCTCTCTGTGTGAGTCCTGAGCTGCACTAAGCCTGTACCTCCCATTCCTGCATCTCTCCGGTTGGTGCCCTCCATCCTGCCCCCTGTGCTCTTGGGAATGGCTGGTCTGACTCAAACTGGGCAATCTGCCTGTTGGGAAACATCCGACTGAAAAGCTGGCTCCAGCCATGGATAACCACCGGCAGTATGGAGAGCACACGCAGGCACACACATACACCCCCCCCAAGGGCAAAGCACGTGTGGTTAGTCACAGACTGCCTTCACCTTAGGGCTCAGAATACCTCGACTGCGCTTCATCCACTCAACTCAATCCCTGCATTTGGGACCTAGTTGCCAAATAACAACCCCTGTTCAGCACCAAAACCTTTCCTTGGTCCTGCATGAGCTTGAGGTTTTCCTTCAGCACAGACCAGATGCAACCAAGTTGTCTGTTTGAGGGGTTTTTACACCTTGTACCTTGTCATTCATGAGGACCAGGGAAGCGTTCTCAGCTTCCTCGGTTCTCAGAAACAGCAACAAACCCACACCGATCGGTTCTGGGAAACAGGGTGCAAACCAAAGAGTTGATGGTGCATTCACTGCCAGCAAGCAATGTGGTCATCCCCCAGCGCATGCCATGAGACCCCTGAAAGCATCCCCCNGCTCTGAAGCACTGCAGAACAGTCAATCCTTACTACTGGAAGCTAAACACACATCCAGGAGTTCAAGGCCAAGGGAAAGCTGAAGCTCTGCCTGCCAACAGAACTGACTGCTACCGCTGTAATGTGCCCCAGGGATCTGGGCACACATATAGAGATGAAGAGGTTAAAACTGCTGAAATGCACAGAAACGTTTTTATTTTATCCATCCACAAGCAAAATTCCCCCCCGCCCCGCCCCCAAAACATTCCAGGAGCTGTGGTAAACGATGGGAGTTAATTCACCCACGTACTGCTGTCACCCTGAAATGAAAAGTGGGGCCAAGATGACCAGAAACATGCTTGGTGATTTGGGGTGGAAGATGGCTCCAAAAGAACCCCCAAAACAACCTTTTACTTTCAAGGATCATGCAATTCCCCTGCCAAAACATGAACTATTCACAGCTCCCGAAAATCCTGGCTGAAACCCTCCGAACCTCCCTTTAAAGTGTGAGACAGATTCAGTCAACTCAAGGTAAAACTGTCCTGAGATGAAACCACCTGATACTTACTCCAAAAACTGGCCCACGCCAAACAACAAAGCAAAACCTAGAGTGTCCTAAATCAACAAATCCACCCACCTACAACTTCAAAAGTTTTGCTCTATGACCTCTATTATTTTTTCAAACAGGAGATTATTTTCTAATAAAACCATTCAAACCAACCTTCTTTTTGGTAGCTTAGAATTTCAGAACTCAAAACTCTTTGCAGAACCTCTTAATTTAGGGTGGTTTAGAGTTTTTCTGCCTTGGAAAGAACTTTAATCTGGAGTGTTTTTATTTTCTCCTACTGTGCCGTAAACACAAGGACATCCAAAAACGGGTTTTCTACACAACAAATTTTACCCACAAATCACCAAGAACGGAAGATGTGGAACTGAGGATCCAAGACCAACAGCCAGAGATCCCACTCAGGAATCACTGTAGCTGCCTCTGGAGGGGGGAGGAAGATGCTTGACTGTGAGATGAGGATGGAGAAGTTGTCCCCTGCCCAGCCAAGCTGCCCCAGGTTTGGTCCCCAATGCTCCCCCCTCCTTTCCTTTGAGTCCCTCCACCGACAAGGACCATTTCATCAGACCAATTAAATGACCATTTCATCAGTGACCAACTAATAAAACCCAATAACCATCCCTGTTAAGGTGCAAAGGCGGCTCCCCGAGACGTTTGGAAAGGGCCCCTTTGGGACCCCCTTGTGAAATCTGTGCTTGTCTCCACTATTACTACTTTATACTAGAAACTACAAATTACTTCATTTTTCCCGATCTCCATACAAATATAAAAGATGAAGCTATTCCAACCCCATATAATCTAATTATACTACATTACAGTGCTGGAGATCATTTCTAAGCCCGTATCTGCATTCCCACCTCTACTCCTTTCCCTATGTGACTCAGCTTCCTCTGGCCAAGGGAAATCTCCAAGTGCAGCTAAAGCTTCTTTCTTTTTGCACTAACACACATAATTTAGGGAAATGGGGATAAGATGGCAAATTAAACAATATTAATGTTTACATGGTTATTATACACTACGCCCAAATGCTTGGAAATCCTATCTTCACCTTCCAGGAGCTCACCTGGCTTGCCAAGCAGCACCTAGTTCATAACCAAGTTCTCCAAAATAGTTTTTTTTTAATGCCCCCTTTTACCAATAAAATTAGAAATCTGGTAATGGGAGCCCTTGGCCAAATCTCTGCACTGGCAGGACCCTGGCTGGATCTTATTTCTTCATAAAGAGCGAGGAGAAGTGAACCCTCCTCAGCAATGTCCAGGTTCAGATGCCAGATATGACACATCCGACTCATCCCCACCGTTTGACAGCAATTAGCTAAAAACAGAAGGAAGGTGCTGATGGTGACAGGAACAGCTGACTCGCTTCTAGTGTTTGAGCTGTTGTGGATAAAGTGCAGAGGAAGGGGGATCTGGGATGCCGGGAAGGGTTAAATGGGGGATGCAATGAACACCACACTGCCGAGAACACAGCTTCAGCTGACAGGTTTCTGCTGGGGTTTCTCATGGACTGGGTGGCAATTTGGGTGTAATTTGTTCATAACGCGCTCAAAGGGTGTGAACAGCCTGGCAAGCGGGTTCCAGAACAGCAATGAGGGGCTAAAGGCGAGACAATGAGCAGAAAAGGGCTGGGTTTACAGGAGGAATGGCAATTCCTGCAGGACCCCCAAGTGCTGCACATACTGCCTGATTCCACACCTGGATGGCTCTGAGAACATCCTCTGCAAAGTGCAAACACATCCCCTGTACAGCACGTGGAGCTCCCAAAGCCAAGCCCCACTGGGATCCCGCCAAGGAGAGCTTCCTCCATCCTTGCTCTCAGCTCCGGTGGGAAGGGCTTTCCCCTCCTCTCCCCCATTGTGCAAGAAGGGGAGGGAGTCTACGCTGGCCCGACTTCCTTGCCAGGTGTCCCACTAGCTCAAGGAGGTGCCACAACCCTCCTGCCAGCCTTCCAACCAAACCTATTTGAACGGGGGATGCTGTGCCAACAGCCCGCGAGGCACAGACCCAGGAAAGGTGTCTTCTGACCCGGAGATCTCACCCAGTGGGTCCCTTCCAACTCAGGATATTCTATGATTTCCTGCTGCTGCCGCTGCATCCACCACCAGGAATCCTCATGGCAGACCCCCACGTTTGGGGAAGCCATCACGTATTCCTACACCGCTCCAACATAGTTACACTTACACCTCCAAGGGAAAAATACATTTAGGTTAAAACCAACTGTGTTATCGCTCAACTAAAATGTCAGTTGGCTAGCCTGGATATCTAATTTTTCCTGGAATACTCTAGAATTTCCTTTCTTAGAAACATTCTGTGATTTTTCAAGGGTCGCTCTCAGAGAATTTTTATGAAAGGAGCATGTAACTGATATATCCGAAATCTGCATGACAGCCTGGTTGCCCTTGTTTCCCAAACATCCCTCTCAGCTTTGTAAGAGGGAAGTGGCCCAAAGAGAGCATTGAGTTAAGTACAGAAAATAACTTCAGTTCGGAAAAAACCCAGCACTGAAATGGAACATGCACTGAGAACTTAACGGCAGCAGGTCTGCCTTCCATGGGTTTGAAACGCTGGACTTGGTTTTCGGGTACAAATGCCCTTGATGCTCCCAGGGGAACAGCAGGCAGCTCTAGCACCTCTGGGATTCCCATTCCCGAGTCCCTGCTGGGTTCCCCGTAGGGATACAAAGCTCACGAGCACCGAGACACAGTGGCTTCACAGCATCCCTGTCAGCTGCACGTTGGGTGGGTGGTCCCATCGCCAAAGGACCCACCCGTAAGTACCAAAGATCAGGGAGCTGCCCAGGAATGATGGAGAAACAGCAATTACAACAGGCACCTTTCCTTAATTAAAAAAACATTAGAATATTTAAAATTATCCCAGTCTGAAGGGACTCAGCTGTGTCCTTGCTCTGCCTCAGCCATCCTAGGCTGGGTAAAGGAAGATTCCCTCCCCAAAAAGAGTCAAAGGTCTATATAGTAACAAAGTACAAAAGGAGGACGCCTCTAAAGCAGAAAAGCTGGTCAATATTCCTGTGCTTCCACCTTGAAGCTTGTTCTTCTACCACAATTTAATAATTTACATCAAATCCATAATTGTCTGATTTTTTTTTCTTCTTAAGACAACCAGATAATGTTTTTTTCCTTCGCATTTTGTCCACATGGAGTTTATTTGGCAATTGCCACGCTCCTCCCATTGTGTGCTGAGAGAAATCCAGAGCCCCAAGGAAGAGCACCACTGAAGGCTTGGGAAAGACACCCGAGCAGGTAGATTTGCAAATTACTATGCTGTGTGCACCTCACTGCCTTCACATAATTGCTCCTTTGCCATAGAATTCAGTTGAGTTTTCAACTTTCTCTGTGATGTACCCTTCCCCCACCTTCACACTGCCATATGCCACTTCAAAAAAAAAAAAAAAAGAAAAAAAGAAAAAAAAAAGACTTTTCTGCCTGCCAAAACCCGTGCAAGCTGCTTCCCTATGCCAGAATCCCACTACTGGGAAAACAGGAGAAGCTGGGATCTGCCTGGTAAGACCAAAATAATCCAATCAAGTATTAAAACCTGGGATTCAAATGAACTGTCCAGGCTACTTTCACAAGCCATTTTTCTTGCCGAAAGCAGCCAGGTTGGGAGTGGAGCTCAGCCGTGCCCTGCCTGCCGTGCTGAAGGCTATCAATTCTGAGCTTAATCAAACCTGATCTTCCCCCAGCCACAACAGGGCTTTTTGTCTTGGCTTGTGAAAGCTTCCTGACTTCTGCCCTAAAACATATTTACAGCACTAAGAAACAGCCTCTTTTTCCTTTCTAAAAGGTCTCACACACTTTTTTTTTTTCCATGCCAAGCATGCCCTGATCTCCTCCTGGTATGTTCCTCACAGGCTTTGGAAACAAGAGTCCACTGCTGGGAATATTATCGATGTACAATGACCTGTAGCCCACAGATCCTAACTAGTAGCACATTATTTAGTTCACATCCATTACAGTTTATAAATTAACAGAGATGTCATTTTCTGTACAAAAAGAATCCAATGTATATTTATGTTTTTTTAAAATTCAAATAGATTTTACATACATAGAATCTAGAGACACAATACAAAAATCTGTATAAGTTAGGCAATGCATCACAGGAGTGACCAAAAACTCAACACAATTTACCTTGGCAAAATGACAGAATCTATTTCTGCTGGCTGAAAAAAAAAAATATTAGCCTTTAATGCGTTTATTAATTTCACTAAATGTACTTGAAATGTTTTTTTCCACAGCGCTATTCATTATTCCTTTTTGTGTTTCGGAGTTACTCTTATTTATTTTTTCCATTTTGTTTTTACACCAAGGAGACTGCAGTCAAATAACACTCAGCAACTCATTTCCTCTCTTTGGACTGAAAAATTAAACAGATACTAAATTATGACAGTGAATTTAGAAAGGAGGGCTCCAAGGGCTTGAAAGAACATGTCTGAGATAATATGATGCTTCTAAGAATATTGCAATCACATCCAAGCAATCACCGAAGCGTGCCATGTAACTACCTCCTCAGCTAATATGCTTTTTTCTCCGTGATGACTAATCATGTTCTATTAAACAGCGGTAATGCTGGAAGAACTCAACTATACAAGTGTAATGAAGCCAGTATTCTCCCCGGACAGATTAGCTACAACTGATTTGACACATACCATCATAGGAGCTTCAAACCTGACAAACTCTGTGCTTGCTTCTGATTTATGCCGTCAAGCTCTTCAGAGAAGAGAATGGAATCCAGGCGCGGCGCTCGGCAGAGGTGAAATGTACTGATGTGCTTAACTGTCAGTCACGGAAAGTCACCGGCTCTCCTTCCTCCTCCTCTCGCTCGCCTCTCCCTCCGCCCTTCCCTCACGCCGGGAGGCCGCGTGTCCCCGCTCCGGGGTGGCCGCGCTCCCATGGTCCCGGTGCCACGTGCGGCGTGTCCCGCTCAACCCCCGCGCCCTCGCCCACTCGTCCCCATCCTTCCGGAGCTGTCACTGAAACAACGGCCTTCCCGGCAGCCCTTCGGGCTCCTCCTCATCCCCTCGCGCTCTCCGCGTTCCGGATGGGACGGGGGTGTACCGAAGGGAAAAGGGAAAAGGAGAGTTACCAGACTCACAGAGCAGAGCTGTGATGGGGATGGAGGGATGTGAGGCTGCAGATGTAACTCAGCGAATGCACGAGGGAGCTCCTCAGATGATGGTGGGCATCCTGCTGCCGCTGTTGTTCCGGTTGTTGTTCTTCCTGGACAGGTTTGGGGTGGCCATGAGAACGAAGCGCTCGTCGGGGCAGCCGTACTGGAGGAGCACGTCGACGCATTCCTGGCTGGAGGCCTGGCGGGCGTAGGCCAGCGCCGTGTTCCCGTGGGCGTCACGCGCCATCACGTCCACGCCGTACTGCGGGAAGGACACAGGGGCTGTTGGAAGCTGTGGTGCCAACGGAGCAGTAAAATAGGAAGGAGCAGGTCTGGGAGGGATAGATTCAGATTTAAGGGAGGATGGGGACAGGGAGGAGAGGGAGCAGGCAGGATACCAGCCTGACAACATGAGCACAGCAGCACTGAGCCAGATACATAAAGGTTGCTGTGGGAAGGGGATCTCACATGTGGAACAAAATCCGTCCCAGAAGTATTCCGAGCTAAGGGAATCTCTCCTTCCTCATTTCCTATGCTCTCCTTCTTTTCCATCAAGGAGGAGATAGGCACAAACATACTTCATTGTCCTGGTGCTGCCCTTTGAGAGCGTGCAGTGAGGAATGCCCTGTCTCAGCACATCCTCTTCATTAAGCCCCAGGGAGCAGAGGTGAGGTGTGCCCTGCTGAGGGACACAGCCAAAGCCCACCCTGCCCACCAGCACTCACCCAGATGAGGAGCTGCACCAACACCACGTTCCCTTTGCGGCACGCCAGGTGCAGGGCCGTGCGTCCGTCACCGTCTCCGCAGGTCTCGTTCACCTCTTCCCGAGTGCCGTGGGCCAGGAGCAGGATGACCGTCCGCAGGTCCTCCTCGGCTGTGGCCCTCAGGAGATGCTGGCCCAGAGAAAGCTCCAGGCACTGCAGCGGGGCAAGGAAGAGCTTCTGCTCGTACTTCGCACGTATCCAGAGCTCCTTTTCTTCCCTAGAGAAGCCAAAGGAGACTGGTCACTCTCACCTGGCGCCGCGGCAAACAGTGCTTAACTGACAAGGAAGTTATTTCCCCCTGCGAATTTTTGGCAAGAAAGCCCTCACAGAAACAGCTCACCCAAACCTTGTGTTTGCAGCAGTATTTGTGTTGCCCACCTTATCATTACTGAGCTGTGTTACTGCAGTGCCCAAGATCCTCCTGGGTGGATGCTGTGCCCATGGGGTTGTAAGATCACAACAGCCAGGAGGTCGTAAAAAACCCCGGGCTGGCAAGAGGTCAGTGCAAGAGCCCTCACTGTCACAAAAACCAGAGACACAACAGACAGCCTGGTTCTACCTTAGGGTTGGGCTGGAAAAATACATTGCACAAAATACACCCAATTTCTGTATCTCAGAGCAGAAGTAACCAAACAGGGTGCTTTGTCCTTCTCCAAGTTCAGTAATGTTTCCAAAGGCATATGGATGGTTCCTCTGTTTGTTTTTCCAAAATTCAAACCACCAAAGCAATCCTTTGAAGCGCCTTTGCCTCATGATGTATCAAAGAACTATCAAAAGCTTTCTGGGTGCTCTCAAGTTACAGGGGAACAAGGACTACAAACAAGTCCCTCCACTTGCCATTAAAATAATTAGCATACAATTATAGGATGTGAGAGATCCAGCCCCAGACAAAGTCTCATTTAGAGGTACCTCAGGTAATCTGTTCAGCCTGCGAAAGCCATACACACCACCTGAGCCAGGACCGTGGTCCTGGTGACAGATTTTCTCCTCTGGAGTACAAAAGGCCAAGCTCTGTTTACGCCTTTCAGACGTGTTTACACTGCTCCCAGTAATCTAGTGTCAGGTTAGCCCTAATCTGTTTTTAAATACTTATGTAAACAGCTCCTTCCACCACCAAATCTGGATTAGTTTTGCATCATTTCCTGGGACATGTGGAGTGACCTTGCTTTGACCTGCCTGGATGCTTTCAGGCACAGCTTCCCAAAGCTTGTGCTTCCCTATGCTGACCACAATTTACCCTAAAACAAGTCCAGAGCTTTTATTCAGAGCAAAAGTGCAAACAGAAAATTAACACAGAGAGTGCTTCTTTGACATCAAACCTCTGAATGATTCCTGCAAGCTAAAAGGCCCACCAACCCCCCCCCCCCCCACCAACCCATTTGGGGAGTTGCAAATTAACCTTTGATGGCAGGATCTGATAACCAGAGTATCACTGCAGGTATTCCAGATGGAGAGGAGGAAGAAAAGGAGTTCTGTTATCAGAATCTTTAATTCATGGGTTTTCTATTTGTACTTTTTTAAGGTAAAAACACAAACTAGAACGGGTACCTTGAAAAGGAAAAAGTAACATGCAATTATCTACAATAAAATGAGCATTCTTGCAGCAGTTCTACTTCCAATATCCACCTAGATTATCTTCAAGGATGTTTAGCAAACATCTCATATGATTTTTCACACACATAGAGGTATTGACATTATAACCAATACATCCACTACGTGTTTAAAATGTGCCACATTGGAAAGTGCAGTGATTCATCCTGTGCTGTTCACCTACAGCTCACATCAGGGCTTTGGCCATTTATTTCTCATGTCCATACATCCTGAAGGCAAAATATACCTCAAACACCTACTCAATGAAGTTTTTTTAGCCAAGAGTCTGCAAATGAATCCCCTTTTCCCCCAGACCATCTTTTTGGTGATAGGAAGTTCAGGCTCCTGTCAGAGCTGTTGTGATCACCACGGCTACAAGAAAAGTTTTTTTTTGTTTAGAAAACAAGCTGTTTGGCACAAGTCTCCCACTTCCAATCACAATTCACCTCAAAGTGTAATAGTGACACTGTGATATGCACTAAAATACAGAGAATAAAAGCTTAGTTCAGGCAGAGGCTTTCCAAGCTTTAGGCTGCTGGTTTACAAATTCATTGGCACGAATTTCTCATTTGCTGTATTGCACGGACAATCCTGATGACCTTGAAAGGCTGCAAGAAAGAGGGATAAGGATGCTCCAGCCCTGCTCAGGTTTATCCTACTGTCTCAAAAGGCTGAGGGAAGAACACAAAACCCTTTAAAAATAAATGGAACAGGAAGGGGAACATAATGGCACCAGCATTAGGGATGGAGACATGCAAGTGTTCCCTCCTTAAGACACTCCCCAGCATGACCATGACCAAGTCACCCATAACTGCTCTGCATTAACTGTGTGCTCTGGTCAGGATGCATCTCTTAACTAGAGGAAGTGTGGTGCAGAGCCTGGGAACAGCCAAGGACACATGGAATCCCTCAGGAGATGCTCCCTGGTGCGGGTGGCCAGTGCAGGGCCCTGCCACCAGCAGGAGGCTGTGACATGGGGCTACACTCACCTAAAAATCCAACCTTTGCATGTGGTTATTTTACCTCACTCCAGTTTCCCTTTTCAGAAAACCTGCCTGAATTTTCTTGACCATGCAGGGCACCAAAAGGCTCCATTTGTTAAGGCCCAATTCCACCTCTGGAGTCACATCAAGGGTTGTGGTGGGAACACAGCAAACGCCATAAATCAAAATAAAGGTGCTTCAAAAGCCTCAGACATTTGGGGCAGCATGTCACTGACATCAGCTACTGAGTGAGATCTTATCCAGCAGTATGAACCGGACACAAGAAAGACACAGCATTTGGATTTTAGGGTAGAAAACTAAACCTTATCAGAGATAGCAGGAGAAGCACACTTGCCCAGGCCTCATGGACAGCCAAAACATAGAGGGGCTGTTTTCAAATAAGCATCTAGAAAGCCAACGTCCACAAACATCCTCCCTCCATTTCTGGCACACACCATTTAATTTGGACGAGAAGTCCTGGGACTTTCCTGGGAGACAGCTGCAGCTCCGCTGCTGGCATTCATCTCCCAAATCCTGACAACAAGACATAAATACTGTAATTGTTGCTCTGATGCCCCAATTTCACTTCTGGGATCCACAGCTTGTCTTGGTCGAGGTTTCATTTCCCCCAAGGAAGGCCAGTCCAAGAGCAGAGTTGTCAGCAGTAGATCACTTAACCTCATTGCAGCTCCCTGGAGGACCACTGCTCACATCCCCTCTTAGTTAATGAGCTAAAAAATGAATTATTGGAGCGGTCAGCAATAAGCAGGAAGAGGAGGCACAGTGTTTCATTTCAGCCAGCACTGACATACCTTTAAATAAATCAAGTGAATAAGAGTCTGAGGAAGTGTGAGGAAGAGCAACTCATCGGGAGAAAGACACTGAAGCAATCCCTAAAAATAAAGGCTAGTAAACATTTCCCTCGTTTTCTTCCCTTAGTTGCAATCCTGGCAACTCCAAACCACCCCCTCAATACCAGAGATTTTCAGTTGTAGTTGTCAAAGCCAAAACAAGACTTTTGAGTGAACTTTTAACAGCAGAGTCCTTTTCTCAGGACTAAATGAAAGCCAGTGTGCTGGAGAGGCAACATCTCCATGCACTCAGATAATCCCGATGATTTACCAAATGCTGGAGAACACCTGAGCTGCCTCTTCCTCATATGTATTAAAATTAAGATTATAACCTCCTAGATAAACGTACAGAAATTATCAACAGAGTGCCAAGATCAGACTTCCTTTGACCCTTTTATCTCTAAAGTTCTGCGTTCTAACCCAGCTTGCTGATACAAACTTCAAACCTCACTGGTTACACAAGGGGCAAATGCAAGCAGCAAAATACTCTGGGGAACCAGGAATGAGTCCCTAAGCCTTGGCCAAAGCCCTCCAAGCTCTCTGCTCTTCCAGGAGTCTCCATCACTAGTGAGCTCCAGGTATGCACAGTGGTGAGAACAGTGCAATCTCTGTTGTGGCAGCAATACTGTACATAGGTAAAGGGTTATTAGAAACAGATGAAAATTTCAGTTCTCAGTTTATTTTGATCTAATTAGGTGCTTGCTTCTCAAGATAACGTCCAATTATTTAAATTACTCTGCCAGCCACATCACATCATTATTATCTGGAAACATAAATACCGGGCCCTGGGAGGGGGGAGGGCTAACTAGGGAGCATCAGAGGATAGAAAAAGCAGATTTGCTTCCAGCACAGCTTCGCTCCAGGAGCTGTACCGCATTCCCCACTTACGGGTTTGCACTGGAGTTGCTCCTTGAGGAGCCCGTGTCCTACAAACCTCAGCCCCACAGAGCGCATTGAGTTTTACACCCAACAAATGCAACCAGGAGTCTCATGCTGCTGGTATCCACTCTCCATTCTTACTCCTCCTCGCTCCTGTTCACCTCTGCCTTCACTTCCATTGTCCCTCACGTATGTTTGGTGGAGAGGCATGAAAGGTAAACACCAATAGGATTTGCAGGGTGGAAATGAAAGTCATTTGCTTACAGCGACCCAGAATTGATTGTGTAGGCACCACCATATGGATGGGGAGCCTGAGAACTTGCCATCAAAATTCCAGAACTCCAGCACAAGAGCAGCCTTGTTCTTACCAAAGCAGTAACAAGGATGACAAAAATGTTGTGTCACTCGCTCATTACCCAGAATTATCCACTGTTTGTTAAAAAGCTGGATCGGTTTTTGAGGGTTGAATCAAAACCACAATGGACAGCAGGTATTTACCATGGAAGAGTACTGATTTCCCACCACCTGAAATACTGTGTAGGCTTGGTACAGGCATTTTCAAGTGAAGTTTCATCCTCCACACCTCAGACAACAGTAAAAAGCACTTGAAATTTTTTACCTTTTCTTCTCACTTCCTAAAGAAACTAATTCTGTAACAGAGGAGGCCTCTAAATGTTCTCTCCAGTGTGGCTGTGCAGGTGCTGTTGCCATTTCTGGTTGCTCACTGAAGTACAACCATTCAACGCCGTAGTAACCTGGCCAGCTCAGCAAGAGCACTGCCAAATATTCTCTCCTGTTGGCCAGCTGACAAGGTTAATGTGTCTCTTCCAAGAAAATGAAGTAAATCTAACCCCCTCCCTGTACCTCCCAAACTCTTGGAAGAGCCTCAGAATGTGTCTGAGGCTTCGCAGTCCAGCTTGCAAGCAGCCATCACCTAATGGTCAGTGCTGGGCAGCTGGTTGTGCTGGGGCTTCCTGTTTAAACAGCCCCCTTTGTGATGATCCTGATAGGGATGCAATGTTGGGACGGGTAAAAGAAAAACATTGGGGACGGGACGACGGGACTGAAATGTTGGGGAGGGTTCCTGATGTTTTTAAATTGCAATAGGGAAGGGGGGAGAAGAAGAGAGGGCGAGAAGAAAGGGCTAGCAGCAAGGAATTTCCAAAGTGTCTTCCTGCCCTGAGCAAAGCAGGAACTGGGAGGAGAGGCATGGAAGAGGAGCTGGGAACAATATGCTGAGAAAACACAGGGGCTTCCTCTCTCTGCAGGAGAAGACCCCGGTGTATTGCACAGCCAGTGCTTAGCAGTTGAGTGGTTCGAGCCCGCATGCCTTCTCTGCCCCGCCGCGTTGCTAAGGGGGAGAGTGCACAAGCCCACCAGGGATATGCAGGTCCCTGGCAAACAAGAGGGCTCCAGACAGAAAACAAAGACCGATGGGTATTTATTCCTTAATTACGGAAAAGCTCTTCAGAAACAGACCACTGTAAATCCCGCCTGCCCGGGAAAAGGCCCACGATTTATGCGCGCTGGGGTAAAGAAGGAATAAATATCTCCCTGGCTCCTGATCAATATTATGAGTGTTTTGCCAACCTACAGGGTGTTTTATGAGCTGTAAGGACAGAAAGGGATCATTAATAATTAAATAAAGTCAACCTATTAAGCTTATTACTTCTTACAAGTTAAACATCCCTGACGGACGAAGACCAGCCCCATGGAAAGCCACAGATGAGCCAACTCATGTCTTGCCTTGGACTCTGCTCCAGGGCTGTCTCCAGTGAGCAGTGTAGCAACCCAGCTGGGAAATGATTTCATTGCTGTCTGATGGGGAACTTGTCTGGTTGAGGACTGTGTTCAACCCACTCTTCAAGCTGCAGATTGTCGTCCAAGAGACAAAGACAATTCAGTGCTGCATAAACATGCCAAATTCAGGTTACTTCTCCTACTATCAGTCCTATTCAAACAAACCAAATCAGCACCAGCACCGGCACCAAAAGGCACAAATCCTTGGAAGTGTTCAAGGTCAGCTTGAACGGGGCTTGGAGCAACCTGGTCTAGAGGTAGATGGCATGAGGTGGGACTGGATGGGCTTTAAGGTCCCTTCCAGCCCAAACCATTCTGGGATTCTGTGAAATAAAGATGGTTTCCTGCCTCTCCAGCACCTTGCACTGTCAGGGACCTGTTTTCTGGAGCCCACAGCTCAGGACCTTCTCCACCATCAGCTCTGCTATTCCATTTTCCAGTCTTCCTTTCAAAGCTGTGTGTTTAAGGGAAATAAAACCCCACTGTGCATGAGGGACAGAGATCGCTCACACGTGCAGAGCTGAATGTGCTTCTCAAATTAATCACACCTTGCCTGACACTCACCAGTATCATCGTAATTCAGATTCAGTGGAGCTTCTCCACCTTTTTCCCTCACTCCTGACAGCATCCCCTCCAGAACAGCTCCAAAGCAGCTGTGTTTTCTGCACCTCTATGTTACCCCTCTGGCGATGCCACAGAGCAACCAGCACCTCTCCTTCAAGTGTTAATACACCTGCAGGATTTATTACTGCCCAACATTAATGACAAGCCTGGCCAAGACATCAAGGTTCACCGACTCCAGGTTTTTTAGATAAATATCCTGCAATTGTGGCCTCTGATATATCACAGAAAATTGCAGTCAACTTATGTTTTCATTGCGTGGCACTCCGTCTAATAAGTTTTAAGGTACCCTCAATAAAATATATCGCACCTGAGGTTTATTCCATATGAAGTTAAGCAAAAACTATGTGACACATAATGGTGGGGGATACTGCGGGTACTAAGAAAAGGCTTATTAAGCTGAGAATAAAGATTCTAAGGGTAACAATTATAAGCCCTGTAAGCTGGTTAAGTCTCTTCTCAATACAAATCCAAGCTTTGTTTTTGCTTTGTGCAAATATATGAAATGAAAACAGTCCCCAGAGATTTAATAAAAAGCTTGAAGAATGCCACAAATTGTACTTTCCTGCTAACCCTATATGCCCCAAATTTTTTAAACAGCATTGCCAGCAGTATTTCAGAGGGAAAACCCCAAACAATGGTGAACCCTAAGGATTTAGAGCTTCCCATTGTCCAGAGGAGGCCATGAAGATGATTAGAGGGATGGAGCACCTCTCCTATGAGGAAAGGCTGGGAGAACTGGGATTGTTCAGCCTAGAAAAGAGAAGGCCCAGGGGTGACCTAACTGTGGCCTTCCAGTGCCTGAAGGGAGCTGACAACAAAAATGGGAAAGACTTTTTGCAAGGGCCTGGAGAGAAAGGACAATGGGGAAGGCTTCCCACTGCCAGAGGACAGGGTTAGATGGGATATTGGGAAGGAATCGTTCCCTGTGAGGGTGGTGAGGCCCTGGCACAGGTTGCCCAGAGAAGCTGTGGCTGCCCCATCCCTGGAAGTGTCCAAGGCCAGGTTGGACGGGGCTTGGAGCAACCTGGGCTAGTGGAAGGTGTCCCTGCCCATGGCAGGGGGTGGAACTGGATGAGCTTTAATGTCCCTTCCAACCCAAACCGTTCTGGGATTCTATGACTTTAAACACGCAGCTTGAAGAAAATAATTAAAAAAGCACCATGAAGAGTGGGGGAAGCTGGATTTCTGCTGAGATATGCAAGAAGAGACCTCATGAGAACCTGGAATACAACTGCCATGAACAACTCCCTCACACCCACCCTCTGCTGACCAGCAGGAAAATTGCTGAGCTCATGATCCGATTCCTCTGATATGCAGGTACAATATGCCAGCCAAGGAAAATGTAACCCAAAATGCATCACTGTGCTGGGTACCAAAAAAAAAAAAAAAAAAAGGCTAATAAGGGAGCTATCGCTGTGTGGTTCTAGACACACGAGTGGGCTGCTTCCATTTCTTGGGTGGTCACACTCGGGCACACCACCAATGTTACCTAAAAAAAGCCAAAAGCTGCTCTACAACAGTTGCACAGAAATGCTAAAGCCAAGGAGTATATCTGCTTCTTGCTTGTTTTCAGTAATAAATATATACATGCAGGGAATAGTAATTGGAAATATGCATCTAATGCATTTCATTATTCATGTGTAACCATACTTAACCTGATGTCTTAAGTGTATAAATCAAATTGCATTGTGCCAGTACCTAAACACAGACTGGAAATTTCAATTTGCAATTTGATATACAGTCACTCAGGTTAGAAGATTCCATTAATTTGCAATTTGTTAACACTAATTTTCTCCTATAGGAAGGCTATACTTAATGCAGTAGCCTTTTAAACAGAGCTCAAGAAATCATTACATACTTTTTTCCTTTTTTTTTTCTTTTTAAAGAAAAAAATATGGAAATCCTCTTGTACAGTATACAAATATTTCAGTGCATAAAGCTCAATAATCTGTGCCACGTGAGGGGTGGAGTGAGGTGGCCCAGTGAGGTTCCCCCACCCCTGAGCAGGAAACAGGGACATCCCTCAGCCCCACGGCTCCTCCCGTGCCCTGACCATCACGGCACATTAAGGACACCATAACACAGCTGATGTGATCTGCCTTGGAACAGATCCCAGCACAAACAGAGCAGAGAGGAGAAATGGAGCTTCTCTCCTCTGCAAATCATGCTGGAACAGGGAGAAGTGGCAGAAGAAGAAGTGCACCAGTGCCTCCTAAACAACAAGAGGGGAAACCCCTCCAAGGGCTGCCCAAAGGGCTGCCAAACCTGCAGAGTAGGCTACAGAGAGCTCAGATGAGGGCTTGCTTAGCACACAAAGGTGGCTTCAGTTATAGAATCATTAAGGTTGGAAACCTTATGACCTCTAAGATCGTCAAGTCCAACAGAAAATGGAAAAAAATGTATTGTGGGCCCCAGGAGAAGCCAATCTTCACCTGAGGGTCAAAAATTGGAAGAGGAGGGGCTAATGACAACACTGCACGAAGACCTCCCGAAATTTACTTGACAATTTTGATCCTTTGTTGGCAATAACTCTTACAGTTTGGTTTACAAGGAAAAACAAAAGCCCTTTCAGGGGGCTTTAATATTACCTTAATTCCAGCAGAAGCAATAAGATGATACTCTTTAGAGTATTTGGGAAAAAAACACTCTCCAACATTACACTGAATTTATGTAAGACATAAAAGAGAAAATACAAGTAATAAACATTGTATTAGAGCATAGACTGTGGAGAAAAACACATTTGGAGCAGCAAGCAAATAGAAACAACTGCCTGCTCTGCACAAGTCAGCAGTGGGAGGCAGCAGTGTTTGCAGTAGGAGGTCTGAGGGCTGGGGACTGTGGGCAGCATTTCTGGGACACACGTTCTGCAGAGGCTATAGGGACCCCTCCACTGTCCAGCTCTTCCCAGGTGACCTGGAACCCTGCCTCCTGCTCTGCCCACCTTCCAATGTCTCCTCACCTGCAATTCAAGAATCACAGAATTGTTAAGGCTGGAAAAGACCTCCAAGATCATCAGGTCCAGCCTTCAACCAAACACCACCATGCCCACTAAACTATGGCACCGAGTGCCAGTTCCAGTCGTTTCCTGAACACCTCCAGGGATGGTGATACCAACACCTCCCTGGGCAGCCCTTTCCAGTGCCTGACCACCCTTTCAGGAAAGAAATTTTTTGTAATATCCAACCTTAACCTCCCCTGGCACCACCTGGGGACATTTCCCCTTGTCCCATTGCTCACTGCCTGGGATATACATCCCATACTCTCCTCTTCCTCTCCGACACATCTTCCCTTTTGGGCTGACATGCCTATTCCACTACATCACATTATCGATTACTTCTTCAGCTGCTTTGGCTGCCTCTTACATCTCACTGATGATGAGGGCTCTACAGGAATTGTTCATGTCATCAGACTCTTCTTTGAGTTTCATTTATTAATGGCTATTTTTATTTAGTAAAAATGATGCCTTTCACGGGACGTTGGATCTGAGGTATTCCCTCTGTTCAGCAAGCGATGGGACCCCCCTCCACCCCAGTTTTACTGGGCTGCAAGTGTTTGATGCCTTTCTCCAACCACAAATGACAATTAGTTTAAAAAAAGGCTCTTGATAGAGCCACTTGTGTTTCTGAAAAAGTGAAGTGGACGAAAAATTAACTTAAGTAACTAAGAAAGACTTTAGAAATCCTCAGCAGTGAACATCCACAGAAATAAATGAGGTTCCTCTGTACCTAAAAAATGAGATACCAATACTTTTTTTTGTTTGTTTGTGTACTTTCAATAATGGGACATACAACACTGGGGTTGCCCAAATGTGCCCCGAAAGGTGGGGTTAGAGATGGACTTGGCTTTCAGAAGATATTGGAGTGCTCAGGTCCTGCTGAGGCATTTCTAATTGCACACCTCTGCCTATTAATCACTTGCAAACCTTTAGGCCTTTATGATTTACAAGCCATAACGTTGGTGCTTAACAGTGAGAAACCCACATAAAACCTGACAGCAAAGAAAATCCGCACTGGAGTCACCTGCCAAAAGTGATAGCAAGTTCCACTTTGACAGCAACTCGGAGAGAGGTGCTCAAACCTGAATTAAAGCCAGAATTAAAGAATTAAGGCCTCTTGCCCAAATGCTGTCGGTGTGTAAGTGCCTTCTCTCTCCCAGCTACTTCTCTGCAAATCCCTCTTTGGGCCACATTTGGAAATTATTTAAAAAAGATAAAATATCCCTAATCTGTTACCAATTAGAAGAAACATGTGAATATTATTTTCTAATTTGTGACTCAATCTTAAAAGCAAAGTCACTGAAATAATTACACTGGCTCCTGAATATTCCTATTGTGCTCCTGAAAAAAAATGAACAGTGGGTATGTCCTCTCCTGGCTGAGATGCCCCTGGGCCGAATGTATCAATAAGAGTCATCAAAGCCCTGAACGTGAACTGCCAAAAAACTGTGATTTCTGGTCTGTGGCAGCTGCAGCCCAAGGGCTGCCAAACTGATTAGTTCCCTCCTAATGGGCTTTGTGTAACTTGGGTTTGTGGCAAGGAGGTGGGACACAGGGATGAGCCAGGGAGGCACAAGTGGAGTATCAAACACACGGTGCTCCAGTGTCCACTTCACGAGTGACCCATTCCCAGCGGCCGTCGGGGGACGAGCCCTAAGCCAGGATTTATGACAGAGACTTCTTTTTAAAAGCCAGACGTGGTGTGACTTCAGTGACTAACTCCTGAAAATTGGTAATTTCCTGGTGGTTAGCAGGGGAAGGTCCACCAATGGGGAAGCAGAGGCTGCTAATAAATTTATAGTGCGTTATATGCCAATTAGACCCCTTCAGCCCTTCAAGAGGCAGCACCACCAATCAGGTTATCATTCCACAAATGTACTCTTTAGGGCTGATCTCATCACAAATCAATCCTGCATTTAAAGTGCAATTTTCATTAGTGTTACCCGGGAATGCACTTGTGAAACAATGCAAGCAGGTATCTTCCTTCTCCCCTCTAGGCGCCCTTCCTTGTGCAGAGCTATTTACTTCTCGCATACAGCCATGTCTGAGCCTCCAATGGTAAATAATCATTGTGAATACCACATTAATTCTGCATCCAGCCAGATTTATTACACACGTCATACCTGGGAGTTTCACTGTCACTCACAACTCCTTGGTGAAATTACATCCTTGTACCTGACCACGCACCATGGAAGATCCTGTCAATACCAGGAATCAGAGCAGATCCCTCAGCTTCCCAGCCCACCACATCCACAAGTGCTAAGACACCCGATGCTGCTTGTCTGGGTATTCAGAAAAAGGAAAAATGCAGAAATAAACAGTCTGTCCGGGTTTAGCACCTTCAGCATATGTACAGATCTACTTTTAAACCTCTGGCCAACAGCTAAAACTCCACCTTGGTGCTCAGAGTCTGTGCAAGCAACATTGTATTTTGGATGTTCTTCTTGGTCTTCATTTTTTTGCTGAACAAGGCCAGAAACAGCCTTTAGTTTCAGCTTTGTAACCTATGGCAGCACAAAGATGCCTCCTGGTCAGGAACACCAGGGAACCCGAGTCACCAGGAATGCATTTTCCTTTCCTTCTCAAGCCAGGTTCAGACCTTGGAGAAGCGCATCCAGAAACTTATCACAGAATCATGGAATATCCACAGGCGGAAGGGACCCCCAAGGATCACGGAGTCCAACTCCTGGCCCTGCACAGACACCCTAATAATCCCACCAAGTCCTTGAGAGTGTTGTCCAAATGCTCCTTGAGCTCTGGCAGCCTTGGGGCCATGACCAACGCAACCTGACCCAACCCCAGGTGGCCTCCACATATTTCACTTCCAAATTACCTCAAATTCATTCTAATTAAGGTCAACACTTTGTGATTTGCTTGTCAGCTGCCACAGCACAAGCACAGGAGAACACAAATGTCCGATGGCTGAGGTTGTTTTGACTCTGAGCACTATGGGATGTGCTTGTGGGGGCTCTGGAATCTTCTCAGCTTGTGCCATGAAGAACAACTGTAAACTTTCCCAGTGCTTTGTTCTCCTCCTCCTGTGCTGGGATGTCCAACAGCATTGAGATATGGCAGTCCATGCTGGAAGCTCACCTCGCTGCACTTCCTTGACAGACATAACATCCACATTACAAGAACTTAAGGAACAGGAACTCTCTAATGCAGGAATTCCCAAAGCAACCTTTACCTCCCTACTCCCCGGCCAGGTAAGCTCCTCTTTAGTCACAGTAGGACCAAATTTTGCTTCCTGAACTGCCCCTGCCCTTGCTCATTTTAAATTTTGTGGAGGCTCTTCACAAAAAACCCACAACATAGGAAGAGCAGTGCAATGCCTCAAGCTCTGGGCTGTCACCTGCATCTTATTTCTACTTAACCTCTTAAATAACATTGGAATTCACTTTGTCCCCTGATGGGCGCCGTAATGAGAACCACCTGTCAATCACGGCTCCATTAGCCTGGACAGACTTTCACTTCCTGAAACAATTTATTGGATTCCCAGAAGCGAATGGGCCTTCCTCCTTTTGAGCCGGGTTTTTTTGGGGAGCTATTCAGCGGGAGCGGGTCTCCCTTCTGTCCCTGCTGAGCGGGGCATTGTTTCCCCCGTTTGCTCATGAAAACAGTTTCCTGGGTTGACCCACCTCTTCTTGTCCTGGGCAGGCCGAGTGTTTGCCAAAAACTTCTTTGTACTGCTCAGTTCAGCGGCGCAACACAAAACCCACCAGCTGTTTCCAGCCACTGGGGCAGGGGAAGAAGCCAATCGTGCTGTTAACCCCTTCCCAACAAAGCCCCACTGCACATGGAGAGCTGCAGGAGTGTGAGCCCGTCATCCCTATGCCAGGGGAGCAGGACTCCAAGGGAGCTCCTTCTTCCTTTGGAAAAAAAAATCTGCTCTCATTCAGCATGAAACTAACCACAATTTTGTTTTCCTCTTGCTTTCTCTTGGTTACACTCAAATTGCAGCTCAAAGAAAAATCTTACTAATAGAGGCTAAAAGCACTTTCGTTGAAACATTATCTTGAGTATTTTCAATTCTCAGAATGTGTGCAAGTCCTTATGAGGTTCATTTGCAATGTGCCTATCTGTTTTGATGAGATAATAAAATGTATTTTATTTAAAAATATCTCCATTTCCCCCCAAAGGAATTTAAATGGTCAGTTAATCTTTCTGCTTCTGAACAAACTACCGAGTAAACAAAAGAGGGCTCAAGAGTATATAAACCAATATTTTTTCCATTCTAACACTGGTCTTGAAGACTAAAATAGAGATGTACCTGAGCATTGGCTGTGTGCCTTTTTAGTATAAATCAGTTTAACTTTTAGCCTGGGAAAGGAAAAAAAAATGGAAACAAGATGATAGTTATCTGCAGCCTTCTGTGATTCTCGAGTCAATGGTAAATGGGGGGACTCGTTAGTGCCATAGTGATCCAATCAGGATGAAATTACGCAGTCATGTAAGAAATAATATCTATTAGGCTAATTTAATCAACGAATACTTTACAGATGAATTAGAATGCAGAATCCAATTATTTCAAACATTTGGACTGTCAACCGCTGTGTTTTCGAAGCAGCGGAAGGAGAGAAAAGGAAGGTTTAAGGATCCTTTTGAGACAAGGGTGGCTGGGCTGTGTTTATGGCAGGAGAGCTTCTAACAGCAGAAAAGCCCACAACTACAATCAGCACCTTCTCTGGTGCCGAGGGCTCGAATCCAGCCCCTCTCCCTGCTCCTGGGGCACCTTCCTCTGGGATACTGGTATGGAAAGCTTGATCTGCTGTTTGCAGTGGTTGATAATTACTGTCTCCAGTCTTGGTAATTTCCCCTGGCCAGTCACCCTTTAAAAGGAAGGCTCACACTCTAATTACAATGGTTCTTTTGTTATTTGGCAGGGCAGACGTGTCCCTGGATTGGTGCAGGACACCCTCAACTCCATTGATCACAGGAGTGTTTGTTCCCCTGAAAACCAGAGGTTGCTTTACAACGCCAAGCAAAGGGAAATGGTGCACAAAGAATTACTACTAGAAGGGGAAATTGGTTTAAAACACAACCTGACTCAAAGAGGAGAGGACAGAACTGGGGCCTGTGAGCACACAAACCACATCTGTGATCCAGAGTGACTCAACATCTACTTCGCTGATGCTTTGTCCAGTCACAAGGGGATCAAAATACCTGCCAGAAGAACATAATTCCTCCAACAAGAAGACTTTTGGATTGGCTCCTTGCTATAGAATAAAGGCACAAGAAATCCCACATCCACTGCCTCTCTGTGGAGAATTTTCTCCCCAGTCCACTGGAATTGGTGTTTCATAAACAGAGTACCCACCTCTCTGGCTGGGATGTGACTGTGAGAAGTCTCCTCATGACTTTTTGTAGCTTAAGGTGGACTCAAGTTCCACAGCACTTCTCAGGAATAACAGAATGGTTTGGGGGGAAGGAACCTTCAAGACCAACTCATTCCAACCCCCTGCAATGGGCAGGTTCACCTTCCACTAGACCAGGTTGCTCAGAGCCTCGTGACACATCCCACACACACATCCACATCATGCAGTCTCATCACACAGGGCCTGCCCACCACATTCACTACCACAGCAGTTAATTCAAGAACTGAAGATGCCAAAGGAGTATGTTTTGCTCAAGCCTATGGCATAAGAATGGCCTTTGCCCGCTCTCTGATCATTAATAGACAAGCTACTCCTGAAAGCTATTGGCAGATTGAACACAGAAAAACAAGGCTACAAGAAAGGGATGGATACTTGAAACATCTTCTAGACTATCTTCCACAAAGAGCTTAAATGAAGTTTAAGCTTAAAAATTTCATTTCAGTCTGCTGGCCTAAGCATTTCCTTTGAATATTTGAGGGATATCCTGAAGAACAAGAAAGCCTGGAGCCTGCTGCAGACTGTGGATGCCCCACTGCTCCGTAAGGTCTATGCTGCGATTCCCAATGTACCTGTGATCCAAGCATTTTTCTGCCCTGTCATCTGGAGCAGTTAATGGACTCTCTTGCTTATTTAAACATTTAATGCTCTTCTGACGTCCAAATTACGCCTGTTTCACGTGATGGATTAGCACAGAATACAGCCGTGACAATTTTCTGCAATCTGTGGAATATCAGATTTTGATTACTTCAGGAGGAAAAAAGTAAAGTTCTAAGTAAACCGTTTTGATTGATAAGGAGCAGAGGAATAGTTCATGTGCTGGTTCATTGGGAGCCTTGATGAATGCCTGGCAGGACTATCATGAGTCTCCACAGAAGACATGAAATAGCTCTGAGAAGATTTAAGGTATTTATTGCTCAAATAAAACAAAACCAAGTGACACAAGTAGGTGAAGCAGCGCTGGGTGATTGCAATCTGCTGATCAGGACCAAGTGCAATTCCAATTTTCGCAGAGCAAAAACTAATTTTCCAGCTTGCCTTAAGAACACTGCTGGCTGTTTTAGGAATTTTGGATGCTGTCTTTCTCCAGTGAGGAGTGGGGATGGTTCCAGATTCAGGTCTTCCTGGCAGATTATCTTCTAGCTAACACTGGCAGTTGTTCTAGTTTTGGGTGGCAAATTATTTAGAAGTACCTTTTTAAGATAAAGCTATTTTTTAAATATATGTATCCCATAAAGCTAGAATATATATGTTCTATGTAAGGTTGGACTTGACCTTGGAGGTCTTTCCCAATCTTAATGATTCTACGATTCTCTCTCTCTATATATATATATGGAGTGTATATGCTCTTTCTATATGTACCCACTCCGTGGGCCCCATTCCCTTCCAGCAGCAGCATTCCCAGCTGAGAGACTTTAAGCTGAGCAGGTTTCCCACAGGAGCATCCCCAGCATGGTGATGTGGCTGCTGCCTGCTGAAGGCAGCACTGATGTCTAGTACAAGGTCTACCTTTTGCTGCAAGGCAAGGCGTAGAGCTCCTCTGAAGTGACAACCTGTCTTCTTACCAATTACAAATCCCTCTGATTCAGGGCTTCGGTGACAATAACACGTCAACAATCTCCCTGTGATGGCAGGAGCAGATGTGACCCCTCCACTCTGAAACAGTTGCTGAACTGCGTCTCTGTGAAAATCCCCAAAGCCCTCCCTGACTGTGGAGGGACTTTATACTGAAAGCATCTTCCCCAAACAGTTCAGACTACAGGAACCTTCTGAGAGATACAAGGAAGAAAAATGATGCACTTGAAGGGAGGGCTGCATCAGAAGCACCTTCTCCTTCAGAAAAGGGAGCTGCTCTGAGCCCACAGCGCTGTTCTGCTATTAAAAAAGGCAGTTACAGTTAAGCAGTGAAGAGAACTGATTTTTTTATTTTCAGATTACTATTGCCGGGCGGGGTTGATGGATGTTTTGGACAGAAGAGGCTGAAAGGCGGCTTTGTGAGCCAAGATGATTAAAACAGTTGTCTTGAGCAGAGTTTGTCTATTCTGGAAAGAAGTGGGGGAGACTCCAAGCAATCCATCAGCAATCCATGGCCGGCAGAGGAGGCACTGATTAGAAACGACAGCTTTTCAACAGGTTTGAAATCAAAGGGCAGTAAAACCAGCTGTGTGGTTGGAAAAGCTGCCCAAAAGCTACAAGGATCCTGATGATCTTCAGCTTTTCTAGCTTACCTCCTCCAAGATCCACCACGTGGTGTGATGGGAACACCAGTGGCTTTGCTGGCACTCCAAGGAGGATAAAGAAGATCCTGGTAATAAAATGAAGGATCCTTACAACTTGCAGTCTGACAACATGGTGGATTTGGAGGAGGTTTTGATGCTTGAATGGGGTGTTTAGGGGCACGGTTTAGTGGTGGACCTGGCTGTGCTGGGTTAACTCCATGATCCTGGAGGGCTTTTCCAACCTTAATGACTCTATGAATCTATATTTCAGAGGCAGAGTAGAATCCAATGGCAGGGTTTGTTATTCCAGGCTATCGAAAGAGACCATGCAAGAGCAAAGACTAAGGATCTCTTGCCTTCCCTGCAAAATGCTTGGACTTTCCAGGACTATTAGGACAAGTGTCTCAAACCACTTGTCCTCTGCTCATAGTGCTTAGGATGAGATTCTTATGCTGTAAGTAATCAACCCACTTTGTCTACTGTAAAAGGTTCTTCCCCATAGAAGAAAAAGAAATTACTGATTATTCTGAGATCCAAACAGTGTGACAGACCTGGCTGGTTATTTTGCACAGCTTTTATAGTGAAAAAAAATATGCTCCTATTATTGCTGTGATCTGGCAATTAAAATGCTTTCCATGTGACAAACAGCAGGCAGCTCCCACCAACAGTCAGAAGGAGCTCCACCACGTTCCCGAGCATTTATTTTCTAGCTCCTCGATCAGACCGTAAAGGATGGACCACTGAGAACTGCTGGGTCAGACCCTGAATTGCATCTTGGTGGGCATCTGATCCCAGCCCTGCCTCGCTGAACCTGTGAGCTGAGCACTGGCAGTCCAAGCAATCCCCCTGTTTGCTTTTGGGAATCGCGTCTGAGGCATACAGTAACCTGGCAGCTACCTCAAATCCTGCCTGGATGCTTGGAAAAAAACTATTGCTCCCTTAGAGATCAAGTGGGCAGCAGCCCCTTAACAGGAACTGGTCTATGAGCTACCACCACATGTCTAATTAATGACCCTGCCGGTCGCAGCTGGAAGAGCTGAGCTGGGGGTGATTAATTAAATTAGCTGGCAGAGGAAATTACAGTGGAAAAGCCAAAGTTTGATTGCTCCATAATTAACCACAGTGCAAATAATATCTGCATCTATAACTTCCAGCGATGAGATCAGAAGCCAATTGAATTTGGCACTGATTGAAGCTGTAAATATCCTGTGGTGAAAAATGATAGGTTTGTTCTGAAGGGAAAACTTACAGAAATGGACATCCAGCGGATGCAGGAGGGGAGCAGGGGACAGGAGAGGGAAGAGCACTGGAATTAGATCCTAATTTCAGCTGATCTCTGCAGTCTTCTGCAGTGTTGGAGGACTCAACAGGAAGAAATACTTCACAGTCTGCTGGAGCTGCTGGATGCTGTGAGGTTCCTGATCAGAGATTCAGTGAATCCAGAAAGCAAAGGCCATAGAGATCATTCAATCCCCTGCCTTTCCCCACATCCTGGGTTTCCTAGTGGTGGGATTCACTGCTTTCCCTGGGAGCAGGAGGACTGCACAGCTTAAAGTAACCAGTCCAAACACCTCCTCCCCAGTCCATCCCCTACACTCCTGGGAGCGCTTGCTTGAACTACAAGAATCCATTTTTCCAAGGACATCACCTCCAAATGCTTGAAAACCCCTCTATCCCACCCAGTCATTATAATTGCATTAAGCCCCGTGAGCATCTCCTTCTGAAAATCCTCACTGAAGACTTGAAATATTTCTTATCATTCTTCTCCCCAATTCCCTTTGTATTTTGCCAAGTTACGGTCATAACACGCCCACACCTCCACTGCTCTATCACGCTGAATTACTGTGAGTAATTCACTTTCACTGCTGCTGTAGTTCTGGCTTAAAGAAAGCTCAGGTTTTTAACTGAGGCCCAAAACACACCCCCTTCACACACCCAAATAAGCCAAGATTTATTTACGTGCTTCTCAAACTGTTATCCAATGTACTCTTCAATAAAAAAAGCATGTTCCAGAAAACACTTATTTTTTTTGAAGCACTGAAACCAGTTCTCCTGAACATTGAACTAAGAGTGAAAGGGCGCTATATACACATATAAAATATTTCATATTTTGTGTATTTTACACATTATCTGGAATTTATCAAGGATATTATACATATGCTTGATAGATTCTTGATAAATGTGCTTGATAAACTCTGTGTTTGTAGATATGTTTCCTGTATGTCCCACTATGGCAGTGAAATGATCTGTCACCTCTTGGCTGTTAAACATACAACCCAAACCCCTCTCCCCCAGGATGATACGTGCACCTTCCTCTTATAAAATATCATGTTTGAGGGTGAAAGGTATTTTCTTTGTCTTACTGTGACATCCTCCCTGACATCTCTTGTCCTCCTCTCTCTCTTATTCCCCATCTTAACACATACACCGATATCCACCTAGCTGCCTGACACCACAAAAATGCAAATGTGACAACAACCACCAGCTAAAACATCACATTTGGACATACATTAATTTCAAGAGTCCCAAAACTTTATCAGAAGAGTTACTTTCGGGACACTCTCCTTTCCCTTGGGGCATTCCCATCACGCATCCTGCACAACCCTAGGCCTTGTCTGCTCCCCCACGTACCCCAAGACCCCTGTAAAACACCCTATGTCCTTAAAAAAGGATCCAAAATGTTGGTGACTGATTTTTAACATACAAAACAGGTACTTCGCATTTGGCTGCTGAGTTTATCCAGCCTCCAAATATATTTTGTGGCAGCATCAGCACACCCGTGTTCCATCTCCACTATGTTGCACTTGTCTTGGGGCTGATGAGCCACAGGCCAGGGGCTTCACAAAGAAACCACAGCTGGGAGTACCCAGACCAACCAAAATTGCAGTTCTACCACTCAGAACTGCAACTGCAATAATATTTTAAATAATCATATTTATTTTAAATGCTATGTTAAATAATAATATAATTTCAAATAATAGTATTTTAACTTTTCACGTAGACTGGAAGTCCTAACAAGTAACGCCAATTAATTTCTGTAGCTGCTTTTCTCTTTTCCTCCTCTTTGCCTGAACAGAACAGGTGAATCCAAGCAATCTCCGGTATCTATTTATGACTGGTCTGAGCTGTGGGAGCTGCCCAAGTGGCCAAAGAAGATCTGGTCTGGAGAGGCTCAGACAGGAGCACACACATATGTCATTAGCAAAGGATTAGGGCTGCAGATTTTGGCTTCTTGAGATGAGAAAGGAAAAAAGGCAACTTCTGGATATCATTTTCATAAGACATCCTTCAGTTTTAGCACACAGTGACACAATCCTGTTCTTTCCACCTGCAGAGGAGTCTTAAAAGCATTAATGGGGCTGTGATTTAATTGTGTGTGCACCTCGGTTTCCCATGCCTGGCTGGTGCTGTAGAGAAGTGAAAATACAATAAAAACATCCCTTAAGAAATTCTGACCCGGAGGAAACCAGGAAAATGTAAATCTTCTGGGGGAAAAGCAGTTAGCTGGAAGATTTCTAGGCCATGACATAATCATCTGTTCAGCACGAAGACTTTTTGAAGCCTGTCCCATCTGCACCTTTTGAGGCTCCCCAATTACCAAGGGACAGTTCTTCCAGCTCCCCAGCCTCTCACAGACACACACAAAAAATGCTTCAGCGACAGGACTCGGCACCGTCTGCACAACCTCGTTAATAGGCACGGGGAGGCATTTCATCTCCCTCTAACTCCTGCCTCCCGTTCCTCACCTGTGCTCACCTCGACACATTTTAACCTGCTATTTAATTATTTGAATGTCTGATTTCTCCTGGTCACTCTTCTCTTTCAGAGTCCCCCTCCAGCACCCTGACACGGAAAAATGCAGCAGTAAGAGCATTATCTCCGAGGAACTGAGGATATGTGAGAGCTGTGGGGAACCTGCATTCGGGCTCATGTGTATCTCAAGTTTCAGTCCAGTCAAAAGCCAGCACCATCTTTTCACTGCTGCCCTTTTCATTTAGTTATCTTACTGAAGTCTCCTCTCCCCAGTCCCTTGCCATAGGCTACCAGCTTCCTGCAGAGCCAGAAACAAAGCTCAGTCTTAAACAAAGGGGGGAAAAAAGGGAAAAAAGCACAAAAGAAAGTTGGTCACAGTTACTGTCAGGGAGCCCTGCGGGTTCTGTAGCCATGACCAAAGCGAAGGGATGCTGCTGCTTCTGTGCCTCGTGTCACTGGCCAGCAAAGCCACCAGGAGCACTGCCTGTTCCTAAAGTACTACTCAGCACCCCCACAGTGGCTTTAGCCATGCTCTTCCCTCCCCAGGAGCTGAAACAAACCCATGAGCCATTCAAACGGCCCCTGAGGGCTGAGAGGGGCAAAACCAGCATACACTGACCACCCTTGCTAGTGACAACTACCAAGAGACTGCTGCCCATGAACACAACCTTCCTGGAACACCCTACCTGGGAAAAGGTAACCTGAGGACCACCTCCCTCCCTCTCAGCCTATCCAGCCTGTCCCCATTTTTAATCACAGTTAGTTTATATATCTCTTCACACCAGAAAACGCATGTAGAAAGAGTAAAAAGAATATATAACAAAGGTTCATAAGCACAAACCAGGAATAAACTGGTTTTAAAGCAATCTGAATTATGTTTAGTTAAACTGCTTTATGTGTGGGGAGAGCTGATGTACAAAGAGAGAGATGTGACCTCAGGGTGGGAAGAATAGGTCAAACACCAACTACACAGAAAAGCTCCAAAGGAAAAGAAAATATTTCACCTAAGATTTCTATCTAACAAAATAGAGTATTTCCTTTCCTGCTGGATGTTTCCCCTGCCAGCTCAGCAGCTCCGTTGAGTTTCTCAGCAGCAGCGAGAGCTCAACTCACAGTAGTTCCCAAAGTACTCACAGATGAGCCTTTGGATATGACCCAGGGGACCTCCTAATAGCTGATGCTTTTGGCATTTTTTTCCTCAATGGTTTTATTTTGGTCTTTTTATGATTACAAGTTTCAGCCTCACAAACAGCTGAATTTAAATAGCAACACAAGTGTTCAGTGCTCTTCCTTTTGGAAATAACTGATAAAATAGTTACTGTGAAAGAGAGTGAGGGCAAAGAGCACCTTGGCAAGGCTGCCCAATGCTTTAGACAGTTAACTTCATTTTTCAGTTGCTTTTAGCTTGCCATATTTAAGATGAAACTCTCCATACCTATTCCTCAGGTGCTGTGGAGTAGCAGATGTGTGCATGCACACATTTGAGCATGTAAATGATAAAAAATGGGTTCAAGAAAGCCTAGTTAATAGAGATGTACTCCCCTCCAAAACGCCTGGTTTTAGTCTCTGATCTCATTTCTGTTTTCTTTCTAAATGCTTATAAAAAACCCAAGGAATTTCTAGGGCAAGACTAACCCACAGTGGCTGACATCTGATTCCTTTTCAGCTGTACTTGCCTTTGGTCATCACCTTGATGTGAGCCACATCTCCCACCAATTTACAAATAAAATATCCAATTCTTTTCCCACTGGAAATTAATCTTTTTGTTCTTCCATGCTCCTGTTGCAGTACCGCAGTTAAACAGTGGTCCAAGTAGTTTCTAATAAACACTGTGATGGTTCTCTCTCTATTAGTAAGTTCTAAGTTGACCTTTTCAAGTAGCTTTTGGCCGAGCAGATGTGAAGTCCAGTGAAAAGACGTTGATCTTCAAATCTGAGATGCTTTCTAGCTCTGCCAGGTGTCTGGGAGAGAACTAAGACAAAAAGAGAAATAATCAGGCCGTATCTAAACCAGAAATTAAGTTTGAAGCCAAGATCCTACATGGTTTTGAGCCCTTCACAACAGGCACTCACCCACTGCACTGGTTCTTATTCTAGCAAACAACAAAAAAAAAAAATCACTTTTTGTACAGCTGAGTATTGACTTAGGAATACTCTTTTCCCCATCTCATCACTATTTTTACAACACAAAGAAAACCTCCTTGCCTGAGTCCTGAACAAAAATCCTGGATTTTTCAAAGTGTAACAAGCTCATCAACTTCTTATTTAGGGCATTTCAGCTTAACCTGGTGCTTTTCAGCATGGCAGCCAAAACCAACCAGGAGTTGAATCAAAGTTTGCCAAGAATCTCAGCTGAATAAAGGTACTTGGAACTGTACCTGACTGTACCTCCAAGGTAAAGCATTTCAGTCTCTATCACCTGCCCTGCCGCAGAGTCCTCCAGAGGCAGGATGTTCTCAAACAGCTCTGATTTGGAAGGTTAACACACCCAAGGGCATCTTTCCTTGAATCTTCTGGGTGTGCCCAGAGTGGGTTTCTCATTTTTCATACCAACACTGAAAACCACCTGCAAAAACAAGGGGTCAGTGTTTTCCACAACTCCTGGGAATGACATGTCAGGGAAGAAACGCAAATGTCTCTGCACTCGTATGAAAATGGCAAAAAAATTCTGAAATAGGGGCTGTTGCCTTTCTCTTCCTTTTGTTTGAAAGTAAAGCTCCTTGAAGGCCCTTCCCTTCTATTCAGCTTCAGTATCCAAAGCTTGGCCATTGCCTTTGGTCCACTACTCATGAGAGAATCATGGAATGGTCTGGGATGGAAGGACCCTAAAGCTCATGTTATTCTACTCCCTGCCATGGGCAGGGACACCTTCCACTAGCCCGGGTTACTCCAAGCCCTGTCCAACCTGGCCTTGGACACTTCCAAGGACTTCATAAAGTGGTTCTGATGCTATTTAGATTGAAAAGAATAACAATATTGTGGTTTTTACATGTCTGCTTTTTAACAAATGCTCTAATACACAGCTGAAGGAGACAGAAATATTTCCTTTGCAGGTTTCTCTTTCACCACCAATGAGAAAAATAAGGATTATAATAATTATGGCAAGCCGGGCTTCTGTTTACAAAGTGTTTGAGCTTTTATCAAAGGCAGATTTGCACACAAGGAACATGCAGTTGAACTGGAGAGCATTTTATCTAAAGCGCTCATTAACTTGGACAACCTGGGTTGAGGGTTTCGTGTTGTTGTGGTTGTTTTGTTTTGATTTTTAATCATCCAGGCATCTCCCCTGCCTGTACAGGCACCAGTGCTCTCCCAGATCAGCTCCTGGATGACAAGGGCTGCCAGGCAGCTACAAGGACAGTAAAATACAGCGCACTACTCCACTAACCTGCATCTCTGGAGGGCTGCATCTGAGCTTCCCAGGCCTCCAAAGGGTGAAGTCTGACCAGCAGCCACCCCAGCTGACATTCTATTTGCCTCACTTAGTCATTCCTATTAGATGCACTTCCTGGAAGTTACTGGTAAGTGACAAATTTTATTCTTGATTTTTTTAATTTGTTTGCAAAGCAATGCAGTGACTCCAATCTGGAAGCCCATGATCCAGCATGCGAGAATTGGTTCACTTTTACAGCTGTACAGGGGGGGGAGCTTCGAGTTTCCTGGCAGCAATGAATCAGCCTTTTTATTTATGCCCGCGTTTGAAAACGCAATACCACCGTAACTAATAATTTATACATTTTCCTCATTACCTTTATGAAATATCTGCTCTCCAAAACAGAGCTAATAGAACTCCAGCTCACCGGGAGCTGTGCTGCTCAGTGGAGTTCAGCCACCAGAAAGACCAAGAGTGAGTTACAACTCTTGGGCTTTGCTGGTGTATTTTTATTTTAATTCTTCCTATTAATTCCTTCCCAAAACCTCCCTTGTTTGCGGGACTTGCTGAAAGACCTTAAGTCAAACCTTTAAGTCCAACCTTAAGTCCCCCAGCAGCTGCTAGGTCGGCAGAAGCCCAGCTGTCTAAACACTACTGGCAGTAAATGTCACTCTTGCACACAAACCGTGTGCCTGGAGAACCCACAGGCACATCTTGGGCCATCACATCCCATCACGTCCCCGGCCGAGATGCGAGACCCGGAATGGGAAACATCCCCACAGCCCCGGCGTGGTGAGGAGCGGGCCCTGCCCGTGACAAGCGTGCTGCAATGACAGAAATGCACTTGGAGTTGCAATTAGTGGCACTGTCATTTTCGGGCGCTCCTGCCAATTAATTAAGCCTGTCAAATGGAAAAACAGCGGCATTCACATGATAATTTATATAGGAAGAGACTGGCCCAGCAAAGCTGCCGCTGCCGCGCTCAAAAAAAAAAAAAATTAAAAAAAAAAAAAATAAAAAAAATATAAAGAAGTAGAAAGGGGAGGGGGGAAGAAAGAAAGTTAAACTGTCCTTGTTATAATTGTTAACTCTGATCGCTCAAGTAGAAGACGGGCTGATTAAAACTCCAAACGAGCCCCCAGCTCGCTTAAATCTCAGAGTCCGGAATGATAGAATCAGAGGAGTTTATTCATACCATTAAGCCCCAGAGAACTTAATTGAAAGAAGAGCATAGCCTGGACCTTGACAAGCGGGAGGTCACAGTAATTGCTGCCGGACATATTTAACATTAAGATAATCAGGCCATTAATTACCCTTTGGATCATTAAATCAGCCAGTTGCAAAATGAAATTTCTGCCTCTATTACTCACTTGAGAGACCACAGGGGTGGCTTTTAATTTATCAGTGAGCTTGAGATACAAAGGACCAGGCTTGGGGAGGAAGGAAAAGGGGGAGAAAGGAGGGGGTTTGCTTCAGCAGAGGCAGGAATATCAATCCGCCATGCTTGGTGATCGTGGCAAATTAACTAGGTAAGATAACCTCGGCTTCTAAAGGCAGAAGCTGGGGGTATGTAAATAGATGAGGGCAGACAGGGAGATCAGAGCCTGCACACCACTTAGCAGGATAATAAAGGAAATCATCCTTGATTATCAGTGCTAATTTGGACACTGCCGGTAGCTTGTTATGCGTGTTCTGAGTAGCATTTAATTAATTCAATTGCTTGTTAATGAGGGAAGTGACATGTGGGGAGCAGATGCCACCCAACTGCAGATGGGTTCTGGTCAGCCCTTCACAATAAAATCTTCCTTTTTTTTTTTTTTAATTTATTTTTAAAAACCCCCTTCCCCCACCCCTGAAATGGGAAAGGTGTCAAGCGTGGAGGAGCATTGAAAAGGCACAAAACACTGACCTCATCAGGCCAAGAACTGCCAAGAAACCAGAGCTGACAATGTGGACAGAGAGGTCTCGATGCTCCCCCAGGCCCCATTTGTGACGCTGCTGCCTTATGCCAGGAATCCAAGACCAACAGGACCATAACAGCAGCTCCAAAAGGAGCCAGAGATGAGAGATGGATGGAGCAGGGCATCCTTACCAGACCCAGGATACAATTCTGGGATCCCAAGTACTCTGTTTCCCAGGGCCTGCCCTTTATTTGCACAGTCTGTAATAAAGGATTAATTATTTTTGCGAAAAAAGACTGTATGGGTGAATTTTTTTTCACAGAAGACATGGTCTAATATTTTTCATCAGTCATCAGTTATCCCCCAGAAACTAGCTCAGCCTCGGAACAGCAAGCCAGGCTGTAGTGCAGGACTGTAAAACTCAGCTAAATACAGTCGAGCTGCATAATGTTTTCTCGACACCATTAAATTCAGTTCATTAGCGAGCGAGGGATCAAACCGGATCTCACGGCACAAGGTGAAAGGCAATTCCCAACACTGCCGGCTCCCAACTCCACACTGCTCAGCCAGCACTGGATTTTCTTACCACCTTTGGTACCCAGAACAAACAGGGTGACTGCTGTGCAAACAAACCTGAGCACAACTGCTGCAGATGCTCCAGCTAAAGAGAAGAGCTTAAAACTACGCCCGAGCTTCTGCCACCCATCACTTTAAAAATACAGTTTAAATGGAATTGGACGTTTGTCCTATTTATGAATATTCTTTAAAAGATACTAAAATGGTGGAGCCTTTTAAGGTTTGCACTTAAGGTTAGCCCTTTAGGGTAGCTAATGCAGATATCTGGCATCACTTGAGTAGGAAAACAAGAAGCGGAGCTGGGATGGTGCCTGGATACGACCCTGCCTTCCCCCCGCTCGCCCTGCAGCTTCCAGCTGGTGGAGGTGACACGTCATCCCAGGGAGACAGAGATGGGGACACTGAGAGCTCAGAGAAAGAGGGTGAGGAAGCAGATAATCGTCTCCTGGAGTGGGCAGGGGCATGGTGGCAGCTTGTCCCATTTGGCAAAGGCCAGCAACATCTCAGGAAGTCGATGGTGGCAAACAAGTCTGCAAACGGAATCCACGTGGGTAGGAACAGTAATGTGGAGAAAGCAAAACCTGTGAGGTGTGTCCAGAAGGAAGGCAAATACCTGTAGGAGACTGACACACCAGTGCAGAACGCCCAGGTGACACACGGCACAGAGCCCCCAGGTCGGCTTCCCCACCTCTCCAACGTTCCCCGGAGCAGCTCTGCCCCACCGGGATACTCGTGTGCTGCACCACTCCGAAGCACTGCTGGCAGAGTGTGCTTAAACAGTATCAATAGCAATTAGAGGAGAGTCCTGATCTCATCCCCAGCCCCAGTTAATTGTCGCAACATTGATTTACTCTAATTTGACTTCTCACTCCAAATTAAACCCGCGTTACCGAGGGAGGGACCGCAGGCAAACTCTGCCCGCTCCCCCTCCCCTCCAAGACAGTAAATTTGATATTCAATACACTCACAAAAAAACCTGGTGGTTGTTGCAGGATCCATACTGAGAGATCTTTTCCCTTTTTTTCCCCCTTTTCCTTTTTTTTCTTCCTGCGAGTAATTAAAAGATGCTTTTCTTGACTAATGATGCCCCTGTTTGGAAATGGGAAGTCGATACTCCTGCACCAGCAGTCAGCTCCAATTTGTCACAGGGCTCCTGAAGTTTGAGCGGCGGCTCTCAGGGCTCTGGTAATTGCTGGAACCAATTACCAGCTTTCCAAAGCTGACCTAGTCATGGACCCACGGACACCCCTGCTCAGGGCCAGCTGGTCCCCGTTCCCTTTCACACTCAGGTTCCACCCATGCTTGGGTTTTCTGCTGCCTCTCCAACTTTTCCTGCTCACCACGAGCTCCTGTTTATTCCCTCTTCTTCCCTGTGATCACACCAACACCCTCAGCCCGAGCTCTGCCTTATCCTACTGCTTTATCCCACATTGCTTCCTTGGGGATTCCACCACACTTGTGCTCCCAAAATTTCCTAGGTCAATGCTTGAGGCCATCCAAGGTGTTGCGTTCGATCCAGAGGCACTGAACAACCTGGGGATCTGCTTACAGAATTCCAGAATGGTTTGGAAGGACCTCATCTCATTCCAAACCCTGCCACGGGCAGGGACACCTTCCCTGGGCAACCTGTGCCAGGGCCTCACCACGCTCATAGCCAAGAATTCCTTCCCAGTATCCCATCTAACTCTGCCCTCTGGCAGTGGGAAGCCATTCCCTGTGTCCTGTCACTCCAGGCCCTTGTCTAAAGTCTCTCCCCACATCTCTTGGAGCCCCCCAACACCAGCTCTCAGCTTTCTTCCCCTTCAGAAGGGGTTTTGCTAAATGCTTCTATCTTCCCTAATCTCCCAAACATCCTTGGTCTCCCTCTATCCCTTCTCCACCAGAACTCCAAAACTCAGCTCCTCAAATTATTTCTTACTTACTTTCTTGCCTCTTCCCCTAGTCCATCAGCTTCAATTGTCTCTCTCCCCTTCAATCTCCGACAACAAAAAAGAGGGGTTGTTTTAACCCTCCTTTCAGGTCCATTTTAACTGCTTCCAAAGGGATTCCTCATGCCAAACTCCAAACAGCACTGAGAAAATGGCACACACAACTTCTACCTGAACAACTTGAACTTATTTTCTTGCCACACCTCGGACAGAGGGATTGTGATGCTGGCAGAGAATAAAGTAAAGCACAAAAGGAGGCACACACTCGGAAAAATAAGAGCTTTGTGGTATTTATGTGAAAAATCTCATTTCAGTCCCTGCTGCAAACAGCAGAAGGATGGGAGCAGCAAAGGAAGATTACAATTGCTTTGTGGGAAAATTTTCACATCATCTTAATTCTACTTTTTCTAGCACCTCTTCCATCACACAACTGTGCACGTGGACACGGAGCTGGAAATTCCTATTTATAAAATGAATCTAGCCATTCCAAAATGTTATAGTTCAGGAAAGAAAGCGCAGTGATGTCAGTGACGATCAGAAGCAGCTGCATATAACCATGAAGATGTACAGAAACAAAGCAGAATTAAAATAAGCCCTAAGCATGAAACACAAAGGAACAAAGTCGATTTTCTATGAATAAAACTCAATCCCAAATGAATTATTTAATTCAAATGGATGGCGCTCTTTTTATCACAGTCACACGGATTTTAGATTTTTCATGATGTTTATTATATGACTACTAAAATAATGTGATCTTTCTTTTTTTTTTAAATAAAATACCAGTTGAGTGTAAGCCTTTTCCTTGCAAATATTTAGAACTGAGGCATCTCTCCAGCTCCTCTCAGCAGAAAGGAGCAACATATATTTGTCAAGTGCAAGAATATGAGAACTCTGGACTACAGTGATACTAATGACTGAAAGTTCATTTCAATCTACCTGATGAAATCATTATGTTACCTGTCTAATAAAACACACACCTACAGCAGGAACCCCCTTTATGTCTGAACAAACCCTCTCCTTAGGTCTCCCTGAGCACTTTTATATGCAGTGATTCATCTAAGTAGCCTGATTAATGTAGCGGCTTCATTCTCGAAGATGAACCAAAGGTGGCACCACAAATTCATTTTTCAGGGCTAACGAAATAATGCAACAAGCAACATTTGACTTGATCAGACACCACAGTACAAAACCTACTCCTGCACCACGGGAGGTGGCCTGGGTTCACTTATCATTTCACCTGGAAAAACCAGGATCCCGAGATACCCATCGACAAAGTCAGGATAGAATTCCCTCTGAGTTCTCTCGTGTGCAGGAGGCAACACCTCTATCCTGTGATGGAGACCCCCAGAGCTCCCACGCAGACCCCCTCACACCCTCCTGAAGCCAACTCCAAAGCCCGGCCCAGCTGTGCAGGCTGGTCTAGAAGGTCTTTCTCCTGCCTGAACCCTCTGCCTTCCCCCAAGCCAGTATGTTATAGCCAGCCACCTCAAACCTACTAAAACCACCAAAGCATTTTCAAAACATCTTTCTTTGACACTGAGCAGATAAAATTAAGCACAAAAACCTTTAGGTTTTGGTAGGACAATGGATCACAGACAGATTTTCACTGTGTGGAGCTAGGAGACGTAGGTAAAATGATGTTCTCATAGGAAACACCCCCCCACCAGCTCATGGTTTCACATATATCACACAAAAAGTAGTAATCAAGTCCATAGTGAGCAGGACTTTGAACATCTGTGAGGAGAACCCAGAGACCTGACAGCCAGGTACAAATTCCTGAGTGAGCTTGAACTTCTGAAGGCAGATTATTAATCACAAAGTGATAGTCCAAGAGCCAGGAACTTTGTGGCCGAGCGAGACAAAGAAACACATGACAGGGTAATTTAGGCTGAGGAAGAACCAGGCAGGAGGTTTCCATCTCCCACTGTTTTGTCGGTCAGTCACTGAACAAAAACATTGCTGAGCTGCTGAGGAAACCTTCACAAGAGGGAAAAAGTAACAAGGTCACTCGACTTCTGACACCCCCACTTGGACACCTGCTCTTCCTGGGCACACAGTGAAGATATAAATAATGATTTGTACAAGGCACACCGTGAAGGAGAGTTTAAAAATAGCAGCATCACACCCCCCCACCCTCCCTGCCCGCTGCGTGCCAGGGCGAGACGGACCCAGCAAACCCACCTGGTGGAGTCTGACGAGGGCTTCATGTGGCCTTGGCTGTTCTCCTCCCACACACTGTTGGCCAGCTCGTTCCCGATGGCCGACATCACCTTGATGAGCTCGATGGGCCAGTCGTCCAGGTCCAGGGAGCGCACGCGGGACAGGTGCGTGCCGAGGTTGCGGTGGATACCTGAGCATTCGATGCAGATGAGGGCTCCCAGGTTCAGGCTGGCCCAGTCAGGGTCTGCAGGAGGAGGGACACGAGCAATTAGGACAGTGGCACACCCAACAGAACTCCGCAGTCGATGCTTGTGGATAAAGAGCTTGGCTCCAGGGGTGTCTTGTCCAAAAGCGCAGTTGGGAGGTCTGGAGTGGGGTCAGTGGAGATCCCAACCCTTCTGAGAAACCCTCAAGGAGTAAAAAAACCAAAAAGTGGAGTGTCTCAAAAGATGTATCACTCCACCTCCAGTCAAAAGAAAATTATGAATTAGAGAGAGAAGGAGAAACAAAGAAAATATAACTGCAGTGATGGCCAGCGGGTGATGAAGCAGTGGAGAAAGGCCCTCCCTGGGGATCCTGAGCTGCTTGGAGCCAATTATAAAGGGAAAAGAAGAAAAAAAATTAAAGAACAAAAAGCTCAACAAGAAAGTAAATAAGGAACAACAACATTCTCTCTTGCTAATCACATCAGCCGCCTCAACACCCACCTATATCATCAGCTACACGTGGCTCTTACACCTGACACACTCCGGCGGGTGTTTCCATCTCCAAGATCAGCACCAAGATGGAAATGGGACACTTGGAACAGTCCCAGTTTTAGTGCTTGAGCCGGAAGGATTCCACCCACCTCAAATAACCCCACAAACAATAGGGCTGGGTCAAACCTGATGCAAGATGGGAAATTCCATTTCCCAGCATGGTTCAACTCTTTTGCCATTGCCCTGTGTGATTTCAATCCAGACTTGTAGGAATCGCCCTCTCTCCAATATTCACAAATGCAACTGAAGACACGTGAGAGGAATGTTTGTTGTTTTTTTATCTCTCCCCCGCTGTCAGATCTTCTCTTCATGCCTGTGCATCCCAAAGGACTATCCCAAATGCCAAGCAGGAAAAGGGTAATTAACTAAGAGGGCAGGCAACTCTTATACCTGTCTAAATAAAATTTAGAGCTGATAGAAAATGAATTTCCAGCGTTACCTTCCTTTCAGGAATATTTAATCCAAAGACTCATTTTAACTTTGTGTAACCCAAAATTGAAAAGTTATTTTTGGCAACCAAAATACATGGAAACAAAACATTTTGTAATTCTCCACCATGTCATGTTTGGACGAAACATAGGAAGGGAAAGCAGGTAATTTTAATTGAAAAGTCCCACATTTCACTGTGGGACTTTGATTCATTGATTGACATTTTTCAGTAAGTCCACAGAAATCCAAAAACATCCCCAACAAGAAAAATTTCCCATCTTATTCCACTTGAGCAGAAAAACACATCTTTTGTTTAAAGGTTTCTGTCCGTAACAAGTCTTATACTAGAGATAATATAACATGTGTATTATACATATACAGCATTCCAGATCTCCAAAAAATAAGGTGGGACTGAACTCTTGTCGTGCTTTCCAAGCTTTTGGTGTGACAACCAGGACAAAATCCTTTCCCGCATAGTTCTTCAGATCACCTCCAGTGTTCTTTTGGCAATGGAGGAAACAACCTGAAACACACTAAAACCCCGCCAAAACAGTGATTTGTTGGTATAAACTTAAACACAGCAGATAATAATTTAAAATTTGCAACCTGTGACTCAGAATGAAATCCCTGACCTCCAAGGGTCAGGGTTATCCTCACAAAAATCAGAAGTGCAATGAGCTCTAAGAGGCACGAACTCAGAATGAAGCAAGAGAATAAAATACTGGTTTATATTATTCCAATTATTCTGACAGAACTGATGTTAAGGACCTGACCTCCCTCCCAAATACCTGTCTGCTTGAAGCATATCTGGTGTATTTTGTACTGAATAAAGTCTTTAAATATTCACCTACTTCAGGGCATCACAGAATGGTTTGGGTTGGAAGGGTCCTCCCAGCTAGCAGCACTGAAGGAGTCCCCAAAGCCATAACCAAGAAATGTTGCCCAGACACTATTTTAAATTTCAACAAGCTGAACAACACACAGCTGAGTGTGAAAGTGGCAGATGAGGAAAGGCAAGGGTTGAACTTGTTACAGAAGTGAAAATTGTTCTCACCAATTCATACCACAGAAACCACACACGGTTAACAAGCTTTAACTATTCAACATGTTTTTGTTTTTTTTTTTTTTAAGAAGATGATACAAAAGCAGCTCCCTTTTCCTGCTGATGACAAGAGTAATTCTGAACTGGAGGATGCTCAAAATACTAACAAGCACAGGGCAGCTCTGCTCCAGAAAGGACATCCAGGTTTGATGGTAAAAGGAAGAAAAAGCCCCCTCAGTGCAGCCAGAACATGCTATAAAGCTACTTTCCCCTCTTTTACTTATTTACAATTTGTCAATCGAAATATGAGGGTTTTAGCATCACTGAATATATCCAGATAACAATTTTCAGCTGTCCATATTCTCCAAAATGTTTGGCTCTCTCCTTCCCCAAAAGCCTCCTCCCCGCTGTGCCTTGCACCTCAATCAGGTTGGTCATTTGCACGCAAAAGCTCTTTTGGGAGAATAACTCCTCCCAGTGTCTCCTTCATCCCTCTGGATGCAAGGAGGCTGGTGAAAGGCTTTCCCATGCTAAATCTAAGTTCAGCAGGTGTCAGATGGGCTGAGCAGAGGGAATCCCTGAAGGGAGGAGCAGATGAGCCAGGGTAAGAAGCAGCAGGGGTGAAGGCATCTTGAGTCACAGCAGACAGAGAAAAGTCTGTAACTCCCCTGTTCCTTGAGAGGTTTGGTTTTTTTTCTATTCTGCACATAAAACTGTATCTTGTGATGGGCAGGACAGGATTGCCCAGATTATTACTTTGGTGTTTGGCTCTCAAATAAAAAATACCCCAGAGTAAGTGATGAGACTCCTGGGCTCGAAAACTTATGATGAGACTCTGTTTTTAAGCCCTCCCTATTCTCCTCTACAGCAGCAAAGACCATGTTTTCCAGGCACCTCGAAAGAGTGAACTTATATTTATCCTTTCATCTGTGTAAGACTGGAAGAGCCAAAATCCAGAAAATTTAGCTGCGTTTGCCTAAGTAATTTAATTTCCTTTAGTGGCTTCTCCAGACAGAGAGAGCGCTCTGGGAAAAGGCACCACCAGTTTCCTTCTGAAATATGAAACAGATCTTGGGCAAAAACTTCAGCACCTAAAGAGCACTTAGCCTCATCTCTTGCTCTAGGATGGGCATGTTAGAAATAAGAACTTTGACTAACTAGCTGGAAGCTGCCAAAGGGTTGGGATGCTGGCAGCACACAGCTGCTGCTGGAATAACATCCAACAAGGCAGAAATTCCCTGGGGAAACAAAGTGCTGCATGAAGTGCTAAAAAGGCAAAAGAGCTCTAGAAAGAGGAAGAATGAGAATTCTGAAGTGGAAGATTGATGGCTCTTGAACAGAGCTGAAGGATGGCAACATCTCATATTCCTTTGCTCCCAAACATCTGGCTCTGTGGAGATGCAAACTACGTAAGCGTTCCACAGGAGAGCTGGGGCTTTTGGGGGTGAGGACCTGCCAGGCAGGGCAGGAAGGGAGAAAAGGAAACAAAGCAAAGCCCTGCAGAAAAAGCAGCAGGCTGAGCTTCACCTCCTCTGTGTGTGTGTTTACACTTTAAAATACATTGCTTTGGAAGTATCTCACATTTTTCCAAAGGAACGACTGCGGCCTTAAAATCAGGAAGGTCAAATGGCAAGACGAGGGCATAAATCACCTCTAAGAATACAAACAGTTCCAGTTAGGATTCCAAAATCATCCCCCTTCAAAAGCTGCACCACAGAGTGTTGCCAAAATGGGCCGTGCCCCCCTGCCCTCTCCCTACCACGTGTTCCTGGCACGTCCCTCCTGCTGGCACCACGCACGGGTGGCCAGCCTGACCCACGGAGAACCTGGCTGAAAACCAACCTGGCCGCAAGGGGGACAAAGATAAAAATGAAAAAAAAAAACCAGTGTTGCTTTCTTGCACCGTCATTTTCCTGATTAAACATCCAGCCTGGCTGCATAAATCCTGGGATACGTGCCTGACTGGGGATAGCCGGATTCTGGGTAGAGCTGAGATGGATCACAGGTGCATCAGGAGAATGTGTGTGGGTGTGGGAAGTTGTCTGCAGTGAAGGGATTGCACGTTAGATATATAAATTACAACCCCCATACGTATATATTTATAAAATATAAATATGTAGTCAACATAAAATTATCAGAAATATTATTTACAAAACATTTATATTAGAAACTTATATACTTATATAATATATAAAATATTATATAGCTAGTTAGCAGGGTCTAGGAAAATGCCACCTGCTGCTGAACAGCCAGACTGGAGCAGGAATGAGCTCCACTCCCCCCGTGCTCTGCTCACAGGCAGCAGTGAGTACTTCAAATGAGCTAAATATACACGTAGGTCGCTCACAGACCCCATCCCTCTCCTCCACAGCACCACCACCTCACCTGCTTTCTACCTGCACCACATCAAAGCTCTGGGGGAAATCTCAATGACCACCAGGTCTGTGTGAAAGAACACTGATAAATAAGAGTGGCTTTGGGCTGTGGGTGTTGGAATACCAGCCAAACCCACACGGTCCCTTGTTATCACGTGCTGGGTTACCCTTGAGTGGAACATAAAGACCAAACCGTGCAAAAGCACTTGCACTTGTGTATCAATGTCCATTTTAAACTGGGATGTCAGAATGGCTTAGACCAGTAGTCAAAACCCTAAATAGCAAATCTTAAAAAAATACATATTTATATATATACTCAAATAAATGAATATTCTTCCATTTTAAACATGTGCAAAAATCGCAAGAAAAGTTCTCACTTCCCAATATCAAAGAAATAAAAATGCACAAGTTCTCAATCCTTCAGCTCCCACAACTAATTGCTTTAGAGCAAGACAACTTCCTTTTTGTGGCTTTGTTGCAAACCCCTGGAACTAAAGAGCACCAGAATAATGACCTGAGCTGGGGTTAGTGAGGTGAACCACAGCTCAAAGTATTCTTGAGAACACTCTTCTGAACACTAAGTATATGTTTTAGAAAATAAAAAAAAAGAGAAAGAAACACAAAGGGGAAGAAAAAAATAATCTCAAATCAGTTTTCTAGTATCAAGATATAATGAGCAATGACTTTGGTTTCTTCTGACAAGTAACCCTAAAAACCAAACCAAAGAAAGACCAATCAAGCTCTGCCTCTTTGAAAATATTACCATGGCACACGTGCCCTCAAAAGAGGAAAATGGAAGTAACTGATGTCAAAAAGCAAACTTTTTTCCTTATTCTCAAAGGAAAGTACAGAAATGCTGACATTTAAAGTGGCACGTGAAACAACAAGAGGAAAAAATTAGGATGCATCTGACGCAGCATATATTAGGTATAAATGAACATCAAATAACTCTGATTAAGCAAACTCCATAATGAAGAAGGAACGTGCAAACAGTATCTGGGATGTAATACCAGAAAGGACAAAGCCCGTGGTGGGTGTTCACACGAGTCTTGGCCAAGGAGAGCCTTGGCCAAGGAGAAGAGGTCGGTTTGCTCAAGTCAGTGGCTGTACTTACTCTGTGCTTCACAGTCCACGCAGTGGGAATTGCCTCTGATGTTCCTGATGGACTGCAGGGCCATGGCCTCGTTCTGACTTGTCAGGCGGGACTGAGGAGAGAGAAGGAAACACATCAGCAACAAGGCAGGACCCAGCACAAAGAGGAGAGACAATGTCAGCAAACCCCCAGTTCAGAGCAAGGTCACAAGAATGTGAGCAAGAAACCTCAAGTCTTGGATTTGTCTCTCAATAAACAGTGATCTTTTGGCACCTCGAAGACTTCTGGGGGCTCCGGCCTGGATTTTAACAAGAGTGAAGACTGCACAGATGAAAATCGAGTGTGGAAATGAACCCCGTTCCCAAGAACAGCAGTCACAGTGCAGGTTTGCTTCTGGAGATGAATAAGAACAGTATTTCCTGGGATCAATTTCATTTATTGATGTGCATGCTTTGCTAATGAAGACTAAGGGGTGGTTTGCAAAAGCAGCTGAAGCCTTTTTATCATGAAAAGGTCAAGATTTCATCCAACGGCTCCCATTTGAATTCTCTCCATGATGACCTTCCAGTGACCTCTACCTGGACCTGGGGAGGCTGCCACAACATACAAGCAGTTCAGCTTTACCCAACTGAAGTGTCTGGAGGGCTCTTCGAGAAGCCAACTGTGACCTGCACCAAGGGCTGGACTCTTGGTGACAAAGTGATTCAAGCAGGACAAGGACCAGGTCCTGCAGGTGGAGATACCTTCTCCATGGGACACCTCCTAAACCTGCCCTTTGCCGTTCCAGCCAGTTCTTTTGACATGCTTTGAGAACCTCTCTGAGCCACTTACCAGCCACTCTTTATCCTCTTTTGTATCAATATTTCTGTGTAGGTGTTAAGGTGCAAAATTCCTGTTCTGTGCTCCTCAAACACACATCACAATGTGTGAATCCACAAAAAGCAAGAAAACATGTACACTGTGATTTTCCTCCACCTCAGTAACACATACTAGAAATAAATACACTTTTTAAAACAAAACGGGAAGTAAATTATATTGTGATGATGGTAATGACTGGTGTTTGATCTACTCTGGTACCTCAGGGCAAGGAAACAGGGCATTAAATTCAAACTATGAGTCTCCTCCTTGCAATATAAAATCATGAAAGACAGCTGTTAGATGGGTAATATTAAAGGATCTACAGGTCTGAACAGTTATTGCCCATTTCTCTCCCTCAAGCACCGCTCAGCACCTTGCACTCTAACTGTGAAGCATTTGCAGACATTGACTTAGATGCAGGAGTTCTCCCAAACATTAGCATTGGCTGAAGATGTCTCAGATTTTAAACATTTATTTTGCCAGGAAAGGAGAACAAATCCCTCCTGCTGCCATACAAAAGCATTTCAAGGTGGAAACCTGCTCCTCTTAGGCCATGATGTCCCCAGAAAGCCCCAGTTCTGCTGTGGGTGTAACACACACGTTCCTCTGGGAATACTGGTTTAAAATGCAGAGTTCCTGATTTTGCTTTCATCTGAATGATCACCCAACCCCCAGTTATTCTCAGTGTTGCTCTGTGCACCATACCTTGTTCTTGCTGCTCTCACACGACTGTAAACTGGCCAAGATCTGACTCTCTATGGCTTGGACCCAGGCGTCCCTTTCCTCATAGGTGGTGGCTTCAAAGTGCCAAGTCTGGCCGGTGAGAGAGACGATGATGAACTCAAAGTTTTCTTCTTGTTCTGAACAAAAAAATCGCAATAGAAAGAAAAGATTGAATTAAGGATATTGACAATTAGCTTAAGCAATCTTGGTTGATGAGAAGGAGGGCAGGGTTAGGTGCGATATTGGGAAGGAATCCTGGGCTGTGAGGGTGCACAGGTTGCCCAGAGAAGCTGTGGCTGCCCCATCCCTGGAAGTGTCCAAGGCCAGGTTGGATGGGGCTTGGGGCAACCTGGGCTAGTAGAAGGTGTCCCTGCCCATGGCAGGGGGTGGCACTGGGTGGGCTTTAAGGCCCCTTCCAACTCAAACCATTCTGGGATTCCAGAACACAGATGCAGGGCTGAGGTTTGAGCCTGGATCCCTGCACAAGGCACCAGGAAACAACATGTGGATCCGCTGCTTTTTCCCTCCAAATGTTATGTAGATAAAGCCCTGGTTTGGGAAAATACTCAGTTCCTGGGTGTGTTTGTGAGTTTGGTGTCACGTTTGTACCTTTCTCAAACATGAAGTGGCCAACAAGCACTGTCTGGATTTAAACCTGAGGTGCTAAGAGCTACATAATGTAAAAATCAAACTGTGCCACAAAATACAAGATGAATGGACTATAAAGAGCTGACAATACAGAAAGTTTAACAATTTACCTTCTTCTTTCAAACAGTTTTTACATGCACAGATATATTAAAGCAGATGTGTGCATTTTCTCCTGTACAGCATAAATACCGGGATAATACTACTACTACTAATCACTGGGATATAATACAGGATTAAAATCAGTTCAACCTATTCAACATTCACGTTCGACACAGGAGACGAGAAAATGATCTGAGCAGCCAGCAGAGAGGGTCAGTGAAATATCCTTAGGGCTACTGCAGGATAAGGACAAGTATTCAGGCCAGAGGAGCGGGACAAGAAAATACCAGCAGAACTGAAATAAATGGACACACACTCTACCTACACATGGGACACCAACAGCAAATTAAAAAAATCAAGGAAGCTGAAAACAGAGCAAGTGAAATTGGGAAGAGCTGTCATGAAGCATGAAAGAAAAGAATAATAGAGCACAAAACTCTGGTGAACATCAGCCATAACGAGCTTTAGAAAGAGCATTTTGTCTGGTAATGACTTATTATACATTCAGAACCACGAACTACCCTGTTCCCTCGTCATCCCCAGGCATGTACAGACGAGGGATAAATCCAGCACGAGCTTTAAAGGCAGCACTGCTGCCACTGCCAGTCATCTTCCCAACCTGTGGGGTTTGCTTGGATAAACTCCATGTTAGCAGAAGGTTACTTTGCATCTTGAGGTGGAATAAATATGGAGTTGAGGCTTATTTTCAGGTGCAGGAGAGCACCTGAAGCAGCAGTTTTACTAAAAACATAGTGTGTGGAATAAGTGGGAAAAGAAATCATTGAATCCCAGAATATCTTGAGCTAAAAGAGACCCACAAGGTCCAGCTCCTGGCCCTGCCCAGGACACCCCAACAATCCCACCCTGTCCCTGAGGGTCCAAAACCTCCTGGAGCTCTGGCAGCCTTGGGGCCGTGCCCACTGCCCTGGGGAACCTGGTCAGTGCCAACCACACTCTGGGGGAAGAACCTTTTCCTGAGATCCAGCCTAAATCCCCCCTGACACAGCTCCATGTTGTTCCCTTGGGCCAAACATGAATGATCCATCCAGCTGTACAGCTACAACTACTTTTCTTTTTTAGCAACACTGTGTTACAAACAAACAGGTAGAATCATTATCCAAAATGTTACGAATAAATCATGGGAAAAGCCTCATTTATCAAACAGAGCTCTCCTGTTCCTGAGGAAGATGTAAGAGGAATTACTCCACAACAAATGAAATTCTGTTCAGTCCCGTGCAGTCTCCTGTAGGATCACACAGTTAAGGTCTTCTACATGTGATCACCCACCACGCCACTCCCCTGTACGCCAAAGGTCTGGTATAAGCTGCAGGAGCTGCCTGCTAGAGAAAATGGTCATTTTGCCACCTGAAGGTAAAAATTCTCCACACTTCCTCCTTTTTAAGCAGGCACAAGACTCTGTAGGGATGCAGAGACTCAGAAGAGGACAATGAGAGGGACTTCTCCAGTGCGCAGCCAAGGCTGACCTCCCAAAGAGTAACAACTTGAATACAGGGTATATAACTAACATTCAACAGTATACATGGTGTATATTAGAAACTGTCTCTGTACTACTCCTGCACCAATCCATCCTGCTTTTAATTATGAGGCGACTTCCTTGCCAGCATTAGGACTCCAAACCTTGAAGGAGTTATGCAAAACCAAGCTGCAGCATCACTGAATCCTCTGATCTTCCACTGAATAATGGTGATCACACACAGGGAGCTGGTTTGCCCAGGTGAGATATTGGTGTTGGAGCGTGTGCAGGGAAGGGAACGGAGCTGGGAAGGGGCTGGAGCAGCAGGAGCAGCTGAGGGAGCTG
>VZRE01005592.1:357805-384473 GCA_013396775.1 Cephalopterus ornatus | reverse complement strand
CCCCTTGTGGCGCTGCAACTCCGGGAGAGGAGGGGGGTGCCGGGGGGGGTCGGGCTCTGCTCCCAGGGAACAAGGGACAGGAGGAGAGGGAACGGCCTCCAGCTGGGACAGGGGAGAGTCAGGACGGCCATCAGGAGGAATTTCTACCTGGAAAGGGTAATCAGGCGTTGGAAGGGGCTGCCCAGGGAGGTGGTGGAGTCCCCACCGCTGGAGGTGTTTGAAAGACACATGAGTGTGGCACTTGGGGACATGGTTCGGTGGTGAATATGGTGGTGCTGTGTTAATGGCTGGACTCCACGATCCCTAAAAAGCTGTGCCCATTGAATACACCTTCCCTACACCTTGCCTGCTTAAACACACCAATTTGTTTTTCCTAAGCTCCACTGTGAAACAAAGCAGCAGTGCCTGCTCCACATCACCCCCAGGCAATGCCTACAAAAGACAAGGAGCAAACCTGTACATCCTTAACCACTGCACATGGGAACAGGAGAATCCAGGCAGCAGGATGAAATTGTTCAGTTTTACTCTTCAGTCAAATTATAGGTTGTGCTATTTAAATCCCTGTGAGCCCAATCACAAAATTTTATTAAACAGTTTTCCGTGTTTAACAGTTATTCATGGAAAGGTCCACTATAATAGTATTTTAGCACCATCAACCTGTCGAAATCAACCTGCCCAATTACTCCAAACTACATTAATAACACCAGATATTACACTAATTGTGTCCAGTTTCTATGCAGACGAGGTCCCACGGGGCTAATTCTGCATCCTTAGGGGCAAGCAACTCAGCCATCAGCCTGATTTCACCAGGAATCCCTCCTCATTACACAAGTTCAGGCTGTCAAACTTTTTTTTTTTTTTTAAAAAAAGGTTAATGGGCCAATCAGTCATCAATTATTTCCTGGAAGGGCAGCAGAGGAAGGGTTAAAGTGTGAAGAACCAGCTGCCACTGACTTCCATTTGGAAGTTATTACCAACAGGAGATGTCTGAAATGTTGTTGTTGTTGTTTGTTTTGCCTTTTTTATTAGAGTGGGAGGGGTGGCTGGGATGGGAAATGAGCCAAAACTCTGAGATTGTGATGGCATGGAACCTAAAGCATAAGGGATTTTTTTCTATTAGTGGAAGTGGGTGTGCACTCCATGAATTTTAGGAAAACCCCCACACCACCAGAGCCACCACAGCACTTCCAAAAAGTTACACAATACCACTGCTGATGCTGCACATAAGGGTGGGGAGGCCCTGGCACAGGTTGCCCAGAGAAGCTGTGGCTGCCCCATCCCTGGAAGTGTCCAAGGCCAGGTTGGATGGGGCTTGGAGCAACCTGGGCTAGTGGAAGGTGTCCCTGCCCATGGCAGGGGTGGCACTGGATGAGCTTTGAGGTCCCTTCCAACCCAAACCATTCTGGGATTCTATGATACTCTTTTCACCATCATCCTTCCATAGTCAAGTTACTGCATTTAACCTGAGTTCACATTTATTTTGTTCTGCCAAAGGCCAGACATTGCCACAGCCCACCCACTTCTGGAAAACCAGAGACACAATTCCTGAGAAGCAAAGGACTGTGCAAGAGAAAACAAACCTAGGCACAGCCTCACTGCCTGTGTTTGTAGTGTGTGACAGAGATCAGATTTAGAAAACTACACTGAAAATTACCACAGGATACAATTAGTCTGTAACTTGTTCCAGAGAACTCAATTAAGTCAGTGAAAATGCAGGGAAAACACATGTCCAGAAGTAGTGACGCCTTGCGGTATCTGGCAAGAGCTGTTCTAAAGAACGTGCACGAATCAGTTTGATATCAAATTCCACTTCCAACCTATTTTATTCTCAATATTAAGAACTGCATAAATAGCCATGGACACCTTGCACCAGTGTTTGAACAAGCACAGTTCAAAGTCACAAAACCATCAAGTATCAGGTTGGAAGGGACCTCAAGGATCACCTGGTCCAACCTTTCAGAACTGAAAGTCAACATAAGGAAGGGCTCTTCTCTGCCAGGCACTGTACAGTGAGAAAGTACGCCCATTACACCCATCCCAAAAGTCAGTTTTTAAACAAAAAAATATTCCTGTTTTTCATAGAATCATAAAACTATAGCACCATTCAGATTGGAAAAGATCACCAAGTCCAACCATTTTCATGGGTATAAATCAGAGACTTGCCAGGCTCGGGGCGTTTCTCATAGGCATTCAGCAATATTTTGCCAGAATCAGAAATGAAAATAAATAAATAAATAAATGTTCTGGCTTCCAAGCCAACCAGACTTCGCCCAATGTAGTTGTCATCAGAGGGTGCTGGTGCTGATTAATAGTAACCCACCACACACGCCTGGTGGGCGACGCCACTCCCACAGCAAACACCTCCCAGAAACAAGAAGTCAAGTGCAGCACCCAAAGATTCTCAGCGGTGCGTTTCAAACGCCCCTGAAGCCCCTTCAAGGGCTGAGGTTCCAGCTGGAGTCCCAGTCACTCCTGCCTCCAGTAACACCCAGACCTGGTTAAGCTCCCTTTTAGCACGCCCTCCTCCCTCTCTCAAAAAGCTCTTCTGCTCAAGCACCATCCTCATAACCCTCCATCCTTTCAAAAAGGTGGCAACCAGGAGCTGCTGAGGAGCCCTGCCACGCACTGGGAGATGTTTACAACACACAGTTTGTGTTATTTACACCCTGTATAACGTTAACTCTCCTCACCTTTTGCCACTCGGTGTAAATTACCCCCCTAACTTGGCAGATAAGTATGTTTATTAGCAGCCTCAATTAAGGAAATATTTGTGCCATGTCCCACTGGGCATGGCTATGCTAATACTTCTCTCCCCTTTCCAAACCCAATGTCTAAATCTAATTAGTTTTGAAAATCAACCCTATCAGGACAAGAGAGCTCTGCTTTCACTTGCCCACAGCTCTTGATAAAGGTTGTGTTCCACTGAAAGAATTTTTATACTGTTTTATATTGCTACCCGTGAGTGACAAACTGGCGATGAAAGGCACTGAACCCACCTACCACATGGACTTGTTATTTTATTTGGGTGCCAAGACTTCTAAAAAACTTTAAAAATTCAGTTTATACAGGATTTAACTTCCTGTACAGGCACAGCACCATGGCAGCAAAGGCACCACTAACTCTGAAACCAAAGGGAGTTTGGGGCTCCATGAATATCCAAACTAAAGGTTGCCCATCACTGCCTGGCAAATCTGACCCAGCACTGTTTGAAATCACATATATAACTGTGAAGAGTGGGAAAATGAAGATTTAATATCTTTATGCAGGTTAAACCACGGCACGCAGAGCACAGGCATTAAATTCCATAAAGATGATCCTTTCCACTCTGCTGCAAAATCATAAAATCACAGAGTCCCAGACTAGTTTGGGTAGGAAGGGAGCTTAAAGCTCACCTCATTCCAGCCCCTGCCATGGGCGGCGACACCTTCCCCCAGCCCAGGCTGCTCCACGCCCCGTCCAACCCGGCCTTCAGTCTGTTGATACAGGAGAAATAATTCTGTATTGTAATAGTACTACAATGATAGCAGGTCCAAGTGACTCCAGCAAGTCTTAACACCAGAGTGGAGTTTGTTTTAAGCATAACTCACTGATACTAGATATTTTTTCCCCCCTGGAGAATCAAAGGATTGCTTAAAGTCTGGTTGCCTGCAATAGGGAACGGGTGGGACCTTTTCAGTTGTCAGTGGCTCCCTATAGAAAAAACCCAGATCTAAAACCGAAGAGTTTAGGAAAATCCTAAAATTCACGAGAGTAAGATTTTTTGCAATGATAAAAACTGATGGAGGACAGAGCTGTGAAATTTTTACCTCTCCACCTGACAGGAGGGTGGAGCCAGCTGGGGTTGGCCTTTTTTCCCAGGGAACAAGTGACAGGACAAGAGGACAAGCCTCAAGCTGTGACACGGGAGGTTCAGGGCATCAGGAAGAATTTCTTCCGGAAAGGGTGGTCAGGCATTGGAAGGGGCTGCCCAGGGAGGTGGTGGAATCTCCATCCCTGGATGTGTCCAAGGAAGGACTGGCCGTGGCACTCAGTGCCCTGAGCTGGGGGACAAGGTGGGCATCGGGCACAGGGGGGACTTGGTGATCCCGGAAGGCTTTTCCAACCTAAAGGATTCCGTAATGCCCTCAGAAGGTAGAGTACTTCAGGGATCTTACACCTTGTGAAAATCCCCCCCTTGCCCGGCCCCAGCACTACTTTTGCTGTCAAACAGCCAAGAGGGAGGAGCCCCACGGACGGAGGATGTTCAGCTGCGCCCAATGCGCCGGGTGCCACCAGGCCGGGCACCCTCACACGCCCACAGCACAGCTGCAGCACCTGAGCTGCAGACTTCTCCCCCCTAAACCTGAGATTGGCTACCTAGAATACCTAAAAATAGCGTTAAAAATCACTGGAGAGGCTGCTTTCTGCTGCAAGCCTTTAGAACCCGGACTGTACGGATGGAAATATTTTTGGTGTGTAAATAGGTGCAACTGAACAAACATGAGCTGAGCACCAAAGCAGATTTGTTATCCTGGACTGTCATTTCCCATCATCGTTCTCTTTTCTGAAGGCACAATTATCTAAGCACGTGGCTTTAATGCCCACAACGCTCATTAACTCGACATTTGCCCGTCTCACCACTGCAGCTCTCACACAGAGGCTGCAGGGACCAGCTCAACGCTGTGGAGAACACCGAACCTGCAGTTTTTAGGGGGAAGAAAACATCCAAATAAAGATTCATTTCCCTAATTTTAGAATTTCATTCTGTGTCTCAAAACTCTCTGGGCCACGGCCAGCAGGACTACATTCCCATACCGTGGTGCCTTCGATAGTTAGTTTGATGAATAAGATAAAAGATCCCTCAAAATAGACATGCCCTAAAAAAATCTTTGTCCGTGAAACGCAAGGGAATTCTATATATTTGTTTCCCTGCTGCGATTTAGTAACAGGTAGATATAAAATCACAAGCTTCTCAAGCAGTAAACCTGGAACAACAAACATGCTGATTAGAAGAAAAATTTGGCTGGGAGATAAAATCCAGCAACTATTTGGAAAATTAAAAATTTCTACAGAGGAAAGAGGGGGGAAAAAGCCCAACCAAAACTTATGACTATCTGACAATCATTTTCTCTCATTTTCTATTGAAAACACAAGAAAAGGAACAAAAAAGACAGTTTAGCAGCTCTGAAAGGTAGTAATTTTATGTTTAGACTGAGAAACAAAATAAAATCATATTTTAAAAAAGCTGCCTTAACAAGCTGGAATAAAATCCCAGTTTTGTTTCCTGCCCACACTTTGTTTGGCAGGGAGAGCAACTAGCTGTAATTGTGCAAAAAAAGGAGGGTGATATAAATCACCAAAGGTTAATGACCAGGATGTGAACAGAGGGACTTATTTACAGAAATAGCTCGCAATTTAAAATTTACAAGAGATTTAATGCCACCGCTTGGCAATCACTAAAATCAACAGCCCAGAAAACAGTGACATTAAGAAAAATATTACAGTTATAATCATTCCAAAATAAGTCAATTAGTGTTAGGGCAGGCGCTCGCCATTACTTGACCCATTTGGTTTGCACTTAAGTGAAGAGAAAAAAAAAAAACCCTCCCTTCCAGCGAGATTACTGAGTTGTGACCTATTTTGCATTCCCTGTTTCTTACACCATCCCTCTTCCATGCTGCTGGAGATGGTGGTGCTGGAGTGGGTTTTTTTTTCACCCCCTCTCCTTGCCTGGTTTCCAAGTAATTCTGACCTTTGACATTTGTAATAATAATAATAATAAAAAAAAATATATAAAAAAAGGCAGTTTATAATTGTGTTGCTCAAATGAAGGTGGAGGTGTGGGAAAGGGGCAATAAATATATAAAATTCCATGTGCTATTATACAAAAGGCATGACGGCTGTCTTGGGTGGGAAAAAAGCAATGTAAGTCAATTTGTGAACTTTGGCACCAGGTGACCTTTAGAAATACAACAATATCCAGAATTTACAAGCAAGAGCAGCACATGCAAATGACCCGGCACTGTCTCGCCTCTGGATTAGAGCTGCAAAGAGCATTATGGAGAAGGCTTGCACAAAACAAATTAAGATTGTTACTTAAATGTCACGGCACACTATTGTATTTGGCTACAGATCATTACACCTGATACTAACACTTTTAAAAACTGTAATAGCTTGGGAAATATTACATTGAGTGCCCACATGGAGAAAGGGAAAATATATATGTATCTCCTAAAAAAAAAAAAAAAAAGGAGAAAATGGGTTCCTGAAGTAATTTAAACATCACCACTCCACGACTAGAGGGAAAGGTCAAGATTTAAGTAAGCTGAAAGGAACACGAATGGCAAAGTAAAAGGCACAACCAGAGAGATGAAAAGCCCAGGTGGAATGACTCTGCAAACACGGGTGGGACACGCATGCTTGGGGCAAAGCTCATTTCCATGCCCACACTGGGGAAGGGACAGAGGCAAGGAGCACGAAGTTTTGGAGAAGAGGGTTAAAAAAAGGGGGAAGAGAGGAGGTTTCCATCTGGGACAGGTGGGTTTGTTACCTTCGGTGTTGGTGCTGCTGCTGCTGTATATATTTCGCAGGCTACCAACACGGTTTAGTTTCCAAGCTTTGCGTTTGGCTGCGTCCAGAGAGCAGGAGGGGAAGAGAAAAAAAAGAGAATAAAAATAAAGAAAAAGAAGGGGACCAAAAAAAAAAAAAAATCAATGAAAAAGGGGAGAAAAGAAACATCAAAAAGCATGTGAAGTAAAATACAAGCACGAGCCTGTTAACACGTGAAGAGCTCCACACAGAAAATGCACACAGGACCACTCAGCCTCTCCAATCCACGGCCCAGACAGAAAAACTCTTGAGAGGGATTTTTCTTTCAGTCTCTACAATGTGACATGACAAGATTAAATGGATCTGCTATTGGAATGGACAAAAACAGACTAGAAGTAAAAAAAGGCAGGAAGTATTTGTGCAGAGGATACAAGACTAGACAAAACAGCTACTTTAAAATGTGATTCAATTCTTGACAAAACAGCCTGACAAGAGTTCCTTTTCCTCCAAAAGCCTGTAGGGATCACTTGGTGCCTGGAGTTCACCCTTAAACCTCCTTTTTACATCATCACCTTTAAAAATTGAAGTGATGATGTAATGACCTTAAATCCTCCTAACAACAAATGCTATCTATAGTGCTGAGCTCAGAGGCATTAGAATCATCATAGAATCACAGAATGGTTTGGGTTGGGAGGACCTTAAAGCCCATCCAGTCCCACCCCCTGCCATGGGCAGGGACACCTCCCACTATCCCAGGTTGCTCCAAGCCCCTCCAACTTGGCCTTGGACACTTCCAGGGATGGGGCAGCCACAGCTTCTCTGGGCATTACCTAAATATTCTGAAGAATGTCAAGCAGACATTGATGCAATCAATGTTTGTGGTCCTCCCTTCCTTCCCCCCTGGCAAATCACTGCAAAATCGAGGTGTTTATTTGGAAAGGAAAAAAAAAAAAAATTGACCCTTTACACAGAATAGTAACATCCCTGCTTTATTAGAATTGACCCAAACTTTGAGATCCTCTGAGCTCCCAGCTGCTGTTCCACAATTAGCAGAAAATATTGCTCAAAAACACTCCATTCCTGTGCTCTAATGAGAGCACATTTTCACCTTCTTTAAAATCGACGTGTTTTGCCTCAAGAGTGAAATCCCAGCGTGAGAAGGACGTTCAATCAACAATATGTTTAGGCTGCGATTCATCAGACAGGAACTGCATGAAACATCCAAGTACACCAGGACACTGCTGGCACCGCCAGCGACTGAAAAAACAGGGAAGTGCTGGGATTACCATCTCTGGAGGTGTGACTGTGGCCCCTGAGGACATGGTTTAGTGGTGAACACCGTGGTGCTGTATTAGTGGTTGGACTCGATGATCTCAGAGGTCTCCTCAGGGACCTTAGATCCTCCCCTCTCCCACCACAGATGCTCCTCACCCTTTGGGATGGCAGGGACATCACACGACATACCAAGTACCGGGATACAATAATTTAAACATTTTCTTTCTGTATTTATGAGGGAACTTCTTGAATGCCCTACAAAAGTCAGACCAGGGAAAAGGAACAGTGACGTGAAGTCATTCCAATCTTTAACAAAAAGCCTGATTTTCAGCTGAAGAACTAAGGCTGTTCAGCTGTATGTGGTTTTAATAAAGCCATCTGAAGGCTTTTATGTCATATACTGAAAAGGAGGACTGGATTTGCAGTGACATCATCAAATCTGAAAGTATTTTCACTGGGTGCATCCTTCAAGCTGAAAAAAACCTTTCATTTTAAGACCTGTTTAACAAGTCTCGCACCTACAGAGGCACAATTGCCCAGTAGAAAACTTGTTTTTCCTCTAAAACATTTACATATAAATAGGCAAAATCGAGGTTTGGCACACCTCTGAAGGGAAGATGGTCTCCAGTGCACAGAGACCCTTTCCCAGTCCCTTTTCCATTTTTCACACTTTAATGGCATGTTTGAGTCTGGTTGTGTGAGCAGGAGTGAACTCCCAGCCTGGTTTTCTATTAACCTATTGATGAAATAATCCATTTTAATGTGGTAGGTGTCAAGTCTTTCCCTTCTCTTTAAACAAATGGACTTTTCCCACAGTGATGCTGAGGTCCTGATACATCCCAGTGTGTCCTTTCCCATCGATTAGGCTCCAGCCTGTTTGCTCCAGGTTCTCTCCCTGGCTTTGAGGATTCAATAGCATTATCAGCAGCAGGGTTTGGGCACAGCCAAGCGCAGCCTCTGTGGGGTGACTGATGGGCCAGGACCTAGGGGAGCCTCCTTTCCTGCCTGCCTTTGGGATGGCAGTGTTGTTACTGACCAACAAGGCTGCAACTGGCATCAGAGGTCATTATTTGCCTGATTTGTCTTTGACTTTTAACCCAGGATATTCAGCCTCTCTGGTCTGAGTTCACTTGCTGGGTCCAAAGTTAATTCAACAAAAGCTCTTGCTGCCAACTCTAATCTATATCTAATCTATATCTATATCTATATCTATATCTATATCTATATCTATAGATCTAGATCTCCATACTATATCTATCTATATTATATCTACAGCTATTACCTATATCATATACACACTTAAACAATCAAATCAACCCCACTGGTTACCAAGAAAAAGCTGCAAGAAATACTCCATTATTTAACAGTAAAACTCACTAATTACAAAGATCCTTAAGGCAGATTGATTTGAAGTATCTTCTGGAAGTGTATTTTCTTCCAAAAAAGCCACTAAGAAGCATCTCTAATATGAGATTCCAGAAAAAAACCAGAAACACACCTATCTCACACATGAAATACCTGGAATGAATTTAACTATATATAACCATATCACCAAGTGCCACATCTACTCAGTTTTTGAGCACTTCCAGGGATGGTGACCCCACCACTGTCCTGGGCACCCCTTTCCAATGCCTGACCACCCTTTCAGCAAATAAATTTTTCCTGATGTCCAACCTGAAATGGACTCATACAAATTTGGAAGGGTCTGAAGTGTTTTTTGCTGTGGTTTTCCTACAAAGAACCTTAAACTGCTTAAATCAAACACACCACGACACTTGTGAGGTGAGGAACTGCTACAGACTGGTTGCAGTAAATGGGGAAATGCTGCAGAGCACACAGAGCGTGGAGATCGTGAAAGCCTTTTCCATGACTTGGTAGGCACTGACTGGGCTCACTGTGCTTTTCCAGAGGCAATTCCACTCCTTTATTTCAGCTTTCTAGGTCCTGAGCTGCAATTTTTCCATTTGTGAGGCAGGGACCGTGATGCACACACTTTGAAGTGGGAGCTGTACAGGTTACTTAATGGCTCTGCAGGTCTTTGAACATCCAAAAACAATCAAAAGAGAGCCCTAAACACTGAATCCAAGCAGAAGATACTTAAATCCAGAGGGAGATGATACATGTTGGGTCTCTCTGTGACAATGGAGTGCATGACAACGCAGCTCTGTGAGGAAATCCAGCTGGATCTGGAGGCACAGGGAGGCCTCGCTTTGCTGATGTCTCTGAGGACTCCACTGTGAGCTGAACTATACCCACCTAACACACATTCTGTATGCAAAATAGCCTCTCACATCTTAGAGTGAAAATAGGCATGCTGGTATCACAGAAGAAAACCAGGCTTCAGAACAACCCTTTGCCAAGATATGGAGTAACTGGGAATCAATTCAACTTGATCACTCCCAATTACGCCCTCTCTTTGTATTTGTGCAGGTAATAACTTCACAGCTGTGACCGCCCCCCTGCAGACAGAATCTCTGTGTTGCTTTCTTTAACAGGGCTGCTACTCATTCTCTGTTAATGAATCTACTTGTCCAGTTTAGATTAGTTAGGTTCTGTAGTAAATACGTTTACTACCACTATGATCATGTACCATTATTTCTAAAAGCAGTAGATGTTTGTAGAAGGAATGTATCCACATGTGATCTGAGGATCCATCTGTTTGGTACCTGAGAAGTTCTCTAAGGATGCTCAAGGTACTATACTCAACAAAACCTCATATTAACCTCTTTAAACCTGCACTAATTCAGTTCTTCTTACATTTTGCTAAGCAGAAGTATGTTTTTACTCTTAGGAGAGTCTTCATATTTACGGTCTCACCCTAGAAGTCTTCCTCCTCTGCTCTGCTGAGGAATTCCAGACATGCTGGTCTGCCTGTGACACTTTGTTGGTCAGTCAAAGTGCTCAGAAAGCTGATTAAAACCCGATGTGGCCACTGGGTTGTGTGCCCAAGCCTTGCCAGCCATGGTGGGGGTTACAGGGTGCAGGAATTCCAACCCTGGAGTGTGCTGGGCAGTGCCCATTGAAAGGGGCACGCACAGCCCTCAGCATCCATTACCAGGAATAATGGGATCTCTGCTCCTGCACTGGAGGAAGGCACTGGGGCCACGGGCTCCAGAGCATCCCCAGCACCCCACAACATAAGTAACCCCAGCCACTCACCCAAGGAGGGCTGCTGATTTATTGCCATTGCGCAACTATTAAAGCTTGAGAAGATGTAGGAGGAAATCCCTTCTCCCAAAGCACAGGGGAACTTCTCCACGTAATACCTGTCTAACACCTACCTAGAGAAACGGATACATAAGATCTGGATGAGAGGCAAAGCTCAGTATTTAAGGATAAACCCCAGGACCAGCTGGGGAAAGGATTCTGCACTTCAGCCCTCCCGCTGCTCTTTCTCAAGTCTTTCTGCACCATGTGTGCTCTCATCAGGGGCAGGTTGGGGATTTTTTTCCTTGTCGATCAGCAGAACAGGAATTTGCCCACCACCACCACACTCTTCGGTAGGAGGATGGAAATGATTCCATTAAGGTGCAACTCAGGAGATTCTTAGCCCATGTAAACTTGTCTCTGCGACTGTGAAGGGGCCTGACATTGTTTTACCCTATGTGAAAGCAATGACAAAAATTCCTCCAAAAGGCTTAAAAAAAAGGCAGCCCAAACCCCAGGCATATGTGATATACGACATTTAGAAAGTAAAACAAACCGGAAACATTGTGTTTCTAGACCTGCCCAACACCTACATTTTAAAATAAAAACAAAAAAACCCACAAAGTGCATAGAATTTAAAAATCACAGAATCATAAAATCACAAAATTCTCAAATGGTTGGAAGGGGCCTTAGAGCCTGTCTTATTCCAACAGGGATGAAAATGTGTCCACCAATTTTCCATAATTCCTAACAAATACGTACAGCTCATCTATTCAACCAGATTTCCGCAGAAAACCCGAACATGACTCCAAAGTTTCCAAACATACCTGTTTGGTGCATGGATGTTACCAGGACATACATCCCAGGGGACCAAAAACACGGATCCAAGAGATTAAAAGGATTTCATATGGTAAGAGTCCTTAATACGCTCTTTTTGGACTCCAGAATACTCGAAAAACAAGCTGATGTAAAGTAAGTTAGTAAAGTAAATTACTAAAAGTGCTGAGTTACAGACATTTCCCCAAACACAAGTAAAATTCTCTGTCTGGTACAAAAACCCCACCCCTTTCCTCCAGAACTGAAATTCTTCCCAGTGCTCTATTTTAAACCCAGAAAACACTCTAAAAGTAATACTTCAAATCCTATTAATAGTTAATTATGTTTGGCTTCTATTCAGCTTTGAACATTTCAAATGAAGGGAAAAAAAAATGAAAACACATTCATACTTCTGCTCGTGACAGGGGAAAAAAAGTTACTCTAATTAAACATTCCTAAAAAATGTTTTTAATTCCTTTTTTTTTTTTTTTCCCTCCTTGCAATATTTCTCCATCAAAACTTCTGCAATAGGTAAAGGACCCACTAAACGATTTCACTGCCTTTCCAATACACTATAAACATACAAGATTCAAATCGACAAAACTAAATGGTAATTGGAAACATTTTTCTCAGTTTTTCATTATCTGAAGCAGAAAATTATGGTCCTTTTCTCCACACACAAAAATCCTTTTCAACCACCTAGAAAAATTGTCTTTTAATAAAAGCTTTAGATTATACTATCATATTTCAAAGGCAACGAGCAGTTGAAGCAGCTAATCAAAGGTGTAATTATTTAATGAGCGCTCCCCCTGCCACGGGGTGGGGCTGTAAGGGCCTGGCTGTGATCACTGGACCACCAGCTCCAGAGCTGCAAAACAGCCCTTTGCTCGCAGCACTTTTCACAACCCATTCCCAGGGTTAGTTTCTCCAGTTTGGGTTGACTCCATGAAGCCAGCCAAGCTATTATGGAATTAAGAGAATCAGTTTGTCACTCTGCCACGGACTAAATATAAAAAAAAACCCCCAACTGTAAGAGCTTTTTCTGCAGAGGAAAAGAAAATACTGCCCTGACAAAATGTGGTTTGTCAAGATCATCGCTGATTGTTTCACTTTTAATGCTGCATGACAGTTTCCTGTAAAGCCCAGCTGCCCCACTCTAGTAATTCACATGTAAAACCCACCCCAAACGTGCTGATTGAAAATTACGTATTTGTCTTAACTGCACTTTAATATTTATATTCAAATAGACCCATATTAATCTAGTCCAGAAGAGTGAAGCACTGCACAAGCAGATGTTGAAACTCCATTCCATTGCTTATATCATGTCTTTTACACCCAGAAATATGACAAGAATAACCTATAATCATCACGCATTAATTACCAGACCTATGCACAAGTTAAGCAAGTGTCCAGCACACCCTGGCTTATTTTTGGCTTACAACAAAGCAGTTTATTATATCTAAGCCTCAAATGCTAAACATGAACTACTCCTATTATACTTCTTTTCTGGTACTAAATTCCCTTTTTTTGGCTACACTATTAGATTTCACAGAATCACAGAATCGCAAAGGTTGGAAAAGGCCACCAAGATCACCAAGTCCAACCTTCAACCAAATACCACTAAACCATATTGCAAAATGCCATGTCTACTCATCTTTTGAACACTTCCAGGGATGGTGACTTCACCACTTCACTGGGCAGCCCCTTCCATTTGATCCAAGATATCGGCCCTTCTGGAATTTCAAAGGTATTTGAATTTCTACCCAATTATCCAGATTTCAAGATCAGTGTCATGCGTGTAATTGGTATCATCAGAGCTCAGGTGACACCACCACCTGGGATGCCACTGGAAACCAGAGCTGGTGAGGAAGCACTTCCCAACTCTGCAACCTGAAGCTAAATATGACCCCAGGATGAAAGGGAAGACCTACAGAGACTTCTTCAGACCACTACACCTGGCCAGAACGGCACCTGTGACAACAAACCCTGGTTGATGTGACACCAAAAGAGCTCAGGTTTTGAGATCCTTATTGGCAGAGCTCCCATTATCATGGAATGGCTTGGGTGGGAAGGGACCTTTTAAAGGTTGTCTCGTCCAATCTTTTGTAATGAATAATTATCCAACACAAAATGCACCACCACTAAATCCAGCTCAGTGTATTTGGAAGGAGAGCAGGAAAAAGCATCTCTGAAGAGGAAACAAGAGCATGGGTGAGGAACCCAGGGACATCAAGGAAAGGAAGATTAGCAGAGCAGGACTGTGACATACGGGGGTCGTGTGGGGTTATTTACCATCAGCCCACCTTCTTTCTGCTGCTTAGACAGTACTGACTCTGGGAACAGAGACACTTCCTTGCTTACCCCATGAAGCACTGCCTTTATGGCACGATGGATTTATCCGCGTCTCGGCCCATCAGTTCCATCCACGGACAAGGAGACGACAATCGCACCCGTTACAGGCTGATAAACCAGGGGCACTTAAACCCCTTCAGCATTGATGCACTGTCTGCACCCTCCTCCCTCGGAACAAAAAGCTGCCACGTTCTGTTGCTGGTGCCAGCAATTACTGTCAAGAAACCAGCCACAGAACAACAGGAAGAGCTGCTGCTGCTCCTCACTGCTCACTCTTAAAGGATATACTCAGTGCAGGCATCTGGAAATTCCCACAGTTTTTGGCCACAAAATTTCTGATCCAATGTACATTTCGTGTCAGAGTGGAAACACTGCACACTCGAAATAAAATACACTACAATAACTAGTATAACTGGGCTGAATTAATGTGAAAAACAGCATGCTTGGGTTTTTTTAATGTGGTAGAAAATCTGTAACTTGTTTGAAGATAAAAAATATTTACATAAGAAGTGGGATGGGAAGGTGCTCTCTGCACATCAATGAGCTCCACAGCACCTTCTTGCCAAGGTATCTTATAAGAAACAAGGGAAAGCTGAGCCAGGACATGGGCAGGATCAATGTTTATGGAATTCCTACAGTTCTCATTTATTTGAGATTTTTTTTGTAGCTACAGATGATGAAGAGTTTGATTTTTCCAAAGACCTGCTGTTTATCTTGCATGTTTTTTGTTCAGCATTTATTATAATTATTTTAAAATAAATAAAGGAGACTTTGCACTACCCTCTGATAACAAAGGAGGCTTGTAAGTCATCTGTATTCTTTTAAGATAGCAGAAAGGTACATTAGGCATCAGTGGCACTTTGGCATTCCAGCTTTTACTTAGTTAAAAAGAATTGGAACATGGAATAGAAACGAGAATTTCCATTCCTACCCTCTCCCACCTTTCTCACTATTTTCTCACTTATTAAATTCGTAACATCCACCTACTGTAAAAGGTACGCTCGTACTAGGCAAATAAAAACTTAAATAAAAAGATGTTACAAGCTTTTTCCCCTCCTAAAAAGGCGGGTGCTGTCCCTGTCAGCTCCTAAGAACCACCAGACGCACCAGACTATAAAGCACAGACGACGTAACTTTGGTAGAAGATCCAAACCTTGCTCAACAACACAAGTCACTTCAGGTCAAGCAGAAGAACACCTTGTGCTACACCATTCTGGGAAGGACTATCCACAAGGCATCTCATGGATCAAACGGGCTCAGCTGTTGCCCAGAGAGATTGTGACTCCCCATCCCTGGAAGTGTCCAAGGCCAGGTTGGACGGGGCTTGGAGCAACCTGGGACAGTGGAAGGTGTCCCTGCCCATGGCAGGGGGTGGAACAAGATGGTCCCTTTAAGGTCCCTCTCCACACAAACCATTCCATGATCCTACCATATCATGCTTTGCAGAGACCCACCCCTGATCCAGGCTCATTAGCAGTCTGCCCTCCAGCACGGGCACAGATGAGGAACACGCACACACAACCCCCTTTTGTTTGTTCTGGGGGAATCACATCCATATGTGAGCAGACACAGCACCGCTTTCCACCGGAGCTTTAGATACAGAACGTGAATTCTTCATTAATTTTCATCACGTGTAAAAACAAACAAGAGCCAATCTTCCAGAATTAGGTGCTTAATAGTTCAGCATGTTACTCAGTCGTGGTGCAACTTCCCACATTAGCATAGGGATTCCTTGCTGGAGAAATTCTACTGAAGAGATTTATTGTGTCAAGGTCTTTTTCAACAAACTACTGAGCCACCTTTAATGATTATTTCTCCATAAACCTGAAAGCTTGTGCTAGAACAGGATGCTCACCCTGGAATCATTTAGGTTGGGAAAAAACCTTGAAGACCCTTTTTGCCTGAGGTTCTACATCATCCTGCACTGACAGAGAAGGCAACTTCCAGTTCCTTCCCTTGACTACATTAGAAAATGCTGACCTGCAGATGTTGGGTCCTTAACTGCGAGGAGGACAACCTCAGCAACCTGCTCTAGTGGAAGGTGTCCCTGCCCATGGCAGGGGGTTGGAACTGGATGGTCTTTAAGGCCCCTTCCAACTCAAGAATCTATAAATTTTGCATTTTAGGACTCCTCAAAGCCTGAAAAATTAAAATTAAATAGCTTGCTCAAAGCAGGCAACGGGATAAAGCAGCATGGAATTTTCACACATATTTTACAAAGAAGCCAACATATCTTCCCACACTCTCTGCTCAACCAATGGTTGTGCTATGACCCAACATCTGTCCAGATGCTGCTTTGTAAAAATCCCACAAGCTCAGGGTTAACTTGTGACTCTCTGCGGCTGCTCTTACGTGAAGGTTATCAGTCCTGTAATTTGACTTTTTTTCAAAAGCTGCCGCTGCAGAAAATCCCTGGGGAGATGCTGTGATTAGCTTTGGAATGAGGTTGGAAAAAGGAGGTTGCAATTTGACATTTGCATGTTCGAAACATGGTGTGTTTTGGCAGGGACACGCAAACACCACGTGGCCGCCTGAGCGAGCAATGAATTAAGAGACTTGCGCCGAAGCCGCGCTGCCTTCCACTTTCCAGGAAAACCCTGAGGAACAACTGCACTTGCCCTGGGAAGATAAATATTAAATCTTGAATTTACATCAGAATCTGGTGTCACAGGCTCCCTTACAAGCCACAGCTCTGAGGTGTTAACTACTAACTGGCTCAACCACAATGGCTGTTACTAATCGCTCACTGAATAATGGAAGTGACACAACTGATAAAAGGTTTCAATCCTGGAAAAAAGTGATTTATAGTATTTCACTCTACTGGCACTGTTATTTGTATGATAAATGGTCAGACAGACACCAGTTAATCTCTGCACACCTCCAAGTCTGATGTGGCAGCCTCTGCCGGAGCATCCAAATAATCAGGAAGCGCTCATGATGCGGCCATGCCGGCGCCAGGGGCCAAAGGCTGGGATTCTGTCAAGGCTGAGCCCCAAATCAATTTACCCAATGGGTTGTTTTTTTTTTTTTTTTTTTTTTGGTAGCAGGGAGGAAGAGAAAGGAAAGAGGAGTATCATCATAAACCAGGGAAGCTGCAGCCTTGCAGCGGGAGGGACAGGCCCTGCTCCTCTAGCGCAGAAATGAAATCATCAATACAAGCACGGCATTAATGATTCCACAAAGCTCCACGTTGTTTATGGATTTTCCTGGATGGCAAAAGCCGAACTGCAGAGTCACACAGAGCTGTCACAACTGGTATGGTGCAGCGTAATATCCCCCCCCGCTGTGTACTGCAAATCCCATCTTCCCCTTGGATGGGAGACAGGGATGGGGCCGCTTTAGAGGGAGTAGGAGACAGGATTTCCCTCCCTTGAGAAATGAAAGGGGTTTTATATTTACAAGCAGCCCATCAACAACAGCTTCATCTCATTGGTCCTCTTGGTATTATCCCACTCCCTGCAGAAGTCACACCTATTTTATCAAGCCAGTCTTTCAAAAGCAGCAAACCCCAGTGCTGAGCTTCCCTGAGTTTGCTTTATTCCCATGCACTATTTTTCAACTTTGTGCCCGAATTGTGTTATTTTTCTTAAAAACCAAATATCCACTTCTATAAAACCAATGCCCACTTCTCTTTAATGAAGGGGGTGGTTGGAACTACATATTCTTTAAGGTCCCTTTCCAACCCAAGGCATTCTGTGATTCTAAGATTCTAAGAAAAACAGCCCAAGGAAAGAAAACAACCATGCACGGGGAGAATAGAAGCCAATTTTGCCAACTTGACAAAGTGATGGACCAGAGATCTGTGTATTCATGTGACGCAGTCGGACTGGTACGTACGTGGCTGTAACTCACACTTTGTAAACAACTAACTACACCCCCACACAGTCTCATCAGATTTACAGGCAGGTTCACAAGCAGTACTAGTAGTAGTTCCTCATCTCATTCTGCTGTTAAACAAGTGAAATTTAAAATAAACAGCATATTACAATCCAGCTAAGCCACAATAAAAGCCAGCTTTTACAGGAACGCCAAAGGGTCACACATGATATTTAAAGGTTACACAGCACTTGAAGGGTCCATTTGGATTACAGCCCACACAGGCAAGGTCTCATTGCCTTCTCCACTATTTGCATATATTATAGGCCTCAATGCAGAGCAGCCCTTGGCAAGCTGCAAGATTTTTTGGGCTGCAGGAGGCCAAGGGTGAGCTATTTTGATCCCCTGCATTTAACCCATGAAGGAAGAAAACTGTAATAAACAGATGCTGAGGTTCACACAAACAGACACCAGCTGGTAAAAGTGCAGCAGCTTTTGGATGGAAATAACGTATTCCACAGTCATCAGGGCCAGGAAAAAAAATGCTGCAGCAATTCAGAAAGTCAAAATGTGAACACCAGATCATGCACTTCAGTGACACCCAAAGAGCTAAGGATGACATTTTTCTGTCACACTGACGTGGAAGGGACATAACAATCACAGAATCCCAGAATGGTTTGGGTTGGGAGGAACATTACAGCTCATCCAGTCCCTCCCCCTGCCATGGGCAGGGACACCTTCCACTAGCCCAGGTTGCTCCAAGCCCCGTCCAACCTGGCCTTGGACACTTCCAGGGATGGGGCAGCTACAGCTTCTCTGGGCAACCTGTGCCAGGGCCTCCCCACCCTCACAGGGAAGAATTCCTTCCCAGTACCTCAGCTAAACCTGGATAGGGAATACAAAGCCCCAGCAGATCAATCTCTGAGTTGGCCACAGGAAGGCAAAAGCTCGGTTTGCACGTGCCCACGGGAGAACGTTCAGAGGAGAGGAGGAGAAGGGGGCTGACAAACCAGGAGCAGCAATTCTGGAATTTTCTCCAGAAGGCTTAGAAGATCCCTGGAGAGGTAAAAGTCTTCCAGGCTGCACTCCCACTTGCAGCAGAAATGTGGATGGAGTAGGAAGATGACTATCATGGGAATCAAGTTAAAAAGATCACCAAGAACACCAAAGAGCGCGTGGTTGAAAACAAACCCCAAAAGTTAACTCCTCCCTGGGGCTGGACGATGGGCACCCAATAACTGCTTCCTGTGATCTGAGGACTAACTCAGTGTATTTGCTCTTGAAAGATAACCATGATAATGTGGCATTAAAAACTGCTCAGCTTTTTATCACTTGACAATCTCCTGTAAGAGATTTGGACAGCTCTGTTACTCTGCCAGTGGAAATTACTTTCTAATCATATCACATATCAGCCTTCCCATTATTTCACACCGGATCAGTGTGAGGTTAAATAATACGCAAATTCTTCAGGATCCCTTCCCTCTTTTCAGCTACAAGCATAATATCCATTTTTTTCCAGTTCTCTGCAATGTTACCACTGCTACAAGAACCCTTCAAAATTATGTGACAGTTGATTAGAAAGCTCTTAAGTCAACTTTGTAGGACTCCTGCCCACAGCTAATCTGGTTGTGCAGATATAAATAATAAATAAAAAACCCCACACACTGCAGAGGAAGTTTAGCTGTCACATAACTGTTTAGAAGTACAAAATTAAGGTGAGATGAGTTCTTATCTCTTTTTCTCAGTGATAGCAAATTTCTTGCTTTTCCTTTCTGAAATCAGGATTCACTGTTAGAGTCTTTCATCAGGCATCAGTCGTACCATGGCTAGAATTTATTTGTTGCTGATAAATTTAAGGCATTCCTCTTTCCTCAGCCTTACAGACCTCACATTCTACAGACCACCAATTCTTTTCAAATACCATTTTTTAAGACATTTTTTGATATCTAATATCTTTAAGTTCCTTTATCAAGCAGATCAAGACATTTTCTATCTACTGATTCATATTCACCACCTTTGCTATCCTTCCCACTGATACTTCCCTACATTGTTTCCTGCACTTCCTCCCTCAACCACAATGCTTTTTAGAACACAGGCATCCTTAGGAGTGCAGAACTATGGGGGTTTGTGCACTTCACCTTTCCTAAACATTTCCACATTCTTCACCTAATTACGTCCAACCCACACAACTTCTCTCACTGTTGCTCAAGATTACAGAAAATGTATTATAAGCTTTGAGTTTGTGTACATACATATGTATTAATGAAGAGAACTTTGATATGTTTGCTCAAGGCAGAGGAATTCAGCTCCTCTTGTACCACCTCAGCTTCGAGCACACGACTTATTGCCCAATTATTTACTCTGCATCTCCCAGGCATTGTGAGGGATTTCCACGACCCTGCTGTAATTTTCTAACCCATCAGTCATCTCTCCAAAAGGAAGCACAGGCTCTCTCTCCCTTCCACGTGGAGTTAACGTGCAGGTAGTTGCAGTAATTGATGGCACAAAAAACCCATGACACAGTGGTACAAAACTACTGCCAAAACACTGTGCCATCCAATATAATAAAGGCTGATACAGATTATTTCCTTTAGGAGGCGTATCTGCATGTGCACACGAGGCTGCCTGTTTGGTGGGCAAGAACAAATGGGTTTGGTAAAGAAACTAAGCATGAGAAACCAAAAGCATGGTGCAATCACAGGAAATATCAAGGTCATGAGAAAGTCAGAGCTATCAACCAGACACTGACCTGCTGGGTTTCCTCCAGAGCAATAAAACATTGTCCTCAGGGAAGTCCTAATGTCACTGAGAGGATACATACCCCTTAAAAATGCTGTAACCCACAAGTGGTACTCTCAGGTTACTATAACTGGTGGAGAACCTCACCCCACTGACTGATGTAGTTCAGGGAAGCAGTTTCACCCCCAAAATGGAGGGAAAATAATGAAACGTGTCCCCAGAGCCATACAGCTGAGATATAAACAGGGATTTAAAGGGGAATTTTTCTAGTTAATCTCTCAGCATTTTCCCAGTTCTCATTTCAATCTAGTCCATCCTTCCCAGCCCCTTGCAAAAGCAGCTGGACTTCTGACTGATATAACCATTACGGAGGCTGTACGGTGTTTTGGCAGTACCTTTAACTTGCAGATAAAAATCTCCATCTCCTCTTTCCACAAAGCTTCTTAGGGGGGAAAAAAGGGGATAAAAAAAATTGATTTTGGATTTCTCAATCAAAACCTCAGGCTCCAGCACACTGAATGAAATGACAGAACCCTTTTGTACTCAGCAGGGTCTCCATGATCTACTTTGCTTCACGACTGGTATGAACAAGAATCCTCCTAATGTCTCTTGTATATTCTACATCCTCCTCCAAGCAGGACCAAAGCCCAGAATGATTTGACAAGGAAAGACTCAGAGAGACTCAATGTGGTGGCTCCTGCATTGATCAGAAATTCCTCTTGGGTTTCTTTCTGGCTCTGGGGGACAGTTTATGTCAATCTTTCCTTCTTTTTTCCAAAGTGTGGCAGGTTAAACTTCGTGCCTAACAACCTCGACAGCGTGCCTTTACGTTTTCTAGACAAGCCATTGAGTAGCATTAGGACAAATTATGGGACCTGACGATATGTAACAGGAACATCTCCTCCAGTCAGAGGCCGTGGAGGAAGTAAAAAGCCTGAAAGAACTATTCCTGGCCAGAAGAAGGAAACTTTATCCTCTTCACTGGTATAAGGAATTGCAGATGGTGAAATACTTCAATGAACCATAGAGTTTCCTTGTATGATGACTGTACTGACTTCACACGACATGCAGAAGACACAAACCCTACTTTGGCTTGTGGAGTCACAACATACAATGTGAAAACCTTTGAAAATCATCCTATTTATAAGTAAAATTGCCTTTCCCAGGTACTTTCTGTCCTTCTTTGCTACCAGACTTCTCTATGGAATAATCTGCATGAAATCAGTGTTTCCACTGGAGCCATCCTGCCTCTGCCCTTATCAGCTGCGGTGCCAACAAGCTGGGGAAGGAGCTGTTGGGATATTTTGCATGTGGAGAAGCAGCAAGGTTCATTGTGAATAGATTATTTATGATTAAAGAGTTCATTATTAATAGATTGATTATTTACAAGTATTTTCTAAGTGTTGTCAGCTGTTCCCCTGGGAACAGCTTTTCAATAACATCCACAACTTAAAGAAAAACTGATGAACTATATTGGTATTTTTATGAATAAAGGCAGCAGGTATTCATCAATATAGTTAAAAGCAAAACTCTACTTCCAACCTCCTCCATGGTTATTTTTTCATGTCATAACAGTTCTTAGCATACCCTGTGCTCTTCAGTTAGTAATAAACCAGAGTACTGCACTTAAAACCTTTGCTATATACAATTTTGTAGAAGCAGATCCTGATGTTCTAAGACAGTGGGATTCTATGTAGACTTGCTCTATTAGTCAACTGTTAAAAAATAAAATAAAATAAGGTAAAATAAAATAAAACAGTGCCTAAGATCACACCATAAGTTGAAGCCCAGGTCTTCTTTTCCGCAGTGGAAAACCTCCCCACCATTCCAGTACATCCCATTCCTCGATGGGACACTAACAGTCTGCTACCAAAGCTCACCTCCTCTCTTCACATCTGGGATCCAAAGGTTGAAAATAAGAAATAGTGACCTAATTAGTAACGAGTTTTGCCTCAACAAACTGGTATCTAATGGTATACAGAGATACTGAGAGATAAAGATTACAGTTGACAAAGCACTAAAAATTAATCAATTTTTGCATTCTCCTTATAATTACTCTGGATCTTCACACCAGAGTCTTTATGTAATCTGGTGAGTATTAACTTACATTTTACCTTATTATTACAAACATTAAGCACATATTAATCTATGATTTATTACAATTAGGTTTGTTCTAATCTAATTAAACACTGAGGCCTCTTAAGTATTCTATGAAACTCAGGTATGTTGCCTGGCAAGTGGGGATTTTCTGAAAATAATTTTTCAGGAATCCTTGGTGATCTTTTAAAGCTCTCTGAATGGGGACTATCTGTCATTGACGAGCGCTTAGTTTTAGGATGGAAATGTACGTTGGTTATTTCATACAATCACAGAAGGGTTTGGGTTGGAAAGGACTTTCAAGACCATCTCATGCTACAGGGCACAGACCATAGGCCTTGTGAGGCTCCATTAGATCACACACGGTGCTGATCTGTCCACATGCAGAGGATCTCCCCTGCACACCCTGGAGTCAGTAACTTGCAGATGAAGTCAGAATATGAAAGTCAGTGTGTAAAACTTTCCAGCTCATCTTACTGGTTGTGGCTGATCCTTCCAGCTGGGTGAAACTGTGTTAGAAAGACCCCCATGTTTCTGTGCCACAGCAGATGAAGTATGGCAAGGATGCACCGTGAGCCCGAGGGAACGAGTCACTGGAAATGGAAAATACCTTGGAAAACTTCATATTCAAAATACTTTTCTAGTAATAACTGGAATGCCAGCATTTCCCTGAAACAAACATGATCCAAAGCTAAATGATCTTTAAGGTCCCTTCCAATCCTAATCATTCCATGACTCTAAAAGAAACATAATTTAATTAACACTAGTGAGTGAGAGACACCTCCAGAGACTGCAGAAAGCTTTCTAAATCATCACTGAAGAGCAAAAAAACACATATTAGTCATTGGGTAAGTATTGTCAGATTTCCTCCGCTACATCCACCTTTCCAAGCTCAGACTTCTACACCATTCCTGTGATAAACACCATGTCTCACCATAAAATTTGAGGTGGTTTCTTTAAAAAAAGGCAAGCAGTTCTTTCTATCTGACCATTCCCAGCCCACTGACTGGCAGCACCCAACCAGAAAGGGATTATGTGTATGACAATGCTGATATTAAGCCCAATGTAATAAGACTGCTTCCAATTTTCAGGTTAAGTAAATGATGAACTGTACTTTTTATAAATATGATGGTTAAAGCATTCAAGTTGTTTGGAAATTGGCCGAATCCCTTTGGTGTTTTGTTTACCACTACAAAGTATCACCTGGGCTGAAAAACCCTGGCTTTTATTATTATCATCACAAACCTGTCACCATCACTAACGATTTTCAAATGAGGATTTAAATACTAAAATGTCCTTTTTTTCCCTATTTTTCCCTTGAAATTCTAGCCTGCAAGACAACTGCACACTGAGCACACAGCCACTGAAGGCCCAAAAGGAGGAGCTTGGGAAAGGAGAAATAAGAGAGAGCTGAAACTGTCTTGGAGGGAGCTGCCAATTCCTTGTCAAATGAAGCAGAGGCAGAAACACTCTTTGTAATCCATCACCACAAACTGCAGCTCGTCCTCCCCAGATTAAAAAGACAGATTCAAAGCACCGGGGAATGAAGCCAAAGTCAAGTCAATGCCGTGTTGGCCTGAAACCCCAACAAGGATAACACAGGGGCCACAGCACCTCTCCTGGGATGAACCCCTGGGGCCTCCGGGGGGAGAATCAGGTTCTAACAAACAGTATTTTTTTTAGAAAAAGCACACAGATGTTTCCCACACTGCAGCATCCCATTCAAATGGGAGATCTGCTGTGATTTAATGAGTCTCCCAGGAGCTGGTGATGTCACTGCGTAAGTCATGCTGCTAAAAAGAGATACTTGTAAGGTATCACCTGCTACTAAGGAATCTGTTCCATCACTGCCTCCTTCCAGCTCCTAGATAAGGAATCCTTTGGGAAAAGCACATATTCCCATAGGCTGTGTTGGTAGCAGCCTCAAACAACAGAGTTCACACTCAAAGAAAGTCAACAGAGCCAACAGAGAAATTTCTCACCCCTTCTTAAAAGTTTTCTTTTCCACAGCCTCCTTCATGGAGTCAAATATGGCAAACTCAGAGCTGCCCATGGGCCTTCTGGTTTATTACGACTTAGGCACTAAAGGTCTGGGTCAAAACCTCCCAAAGATGCACCAAGGCGCCCCAGACTCAAGAAATCCTCCCTCAGTGTGGGCAGCAGGAGGCTGAGGAGCAGCTGGCACAGGGATCGAGCACACACACACACACACACACACACACACACACACTCAGAGGAGCTTCTCTCACAAAGGAGGGGAAAAAGATTCCCACTGCTCTTGTGGGCTGCCTAGAAGTAGTAAAACATTACTACAAAATACATATAAATCCCCCAAAACTAGGATGTGGCATTTCAGACAACAGGTGAACCTGAAATGACTGGAAGAAAACCCAACAGCTCTGTTTCAAAGAAAAAAAAACCACCAAGACTACTTTTGTTTTGCTCTTAATTCTGGTCTGGCCCCTAAGTGGGAGGTAAGAACTGATCTTAAAGAAAGAATTTAAAAACAATTAAAGCTGCTTTTTAAAGGGTAGGACTGGCCAGCATAGGATTGATCTTAGGGGAAAAAAACCCACTCACAATCCAAATAAAAGGGAAGCAGTAGAAGAGGGGCAGTACCATGAGGGAGGCATTTAGTGCCAGAAACACCTTCAGAAAAGGCTGAGAGCCTACAGGACTGCAAAGATTTCAGGCAGGAAGAGAAAAATAATACCGATTAGTGGAAAAAAACACTTGGGGTGATACCAGAATATATTCACCGCATCTTTTCACCGCCTGTCACAGCACATTCCAAGCATCAGCTCTTCATCTGATGCAGGGATAATACTACATTGTACTTCAGCCTACTATAGAGACCTGCTCTCATCTCCTTAAACTGCACAAGCATCCAAAAATTAGGTACTGTAAGATATTCAAATGTGAGAAACCAGAACCAGAAGCATCACTGACAATTAAGTATTTCCTTATCTGGTGCTTGGAGCTCAATACGAACAGCTTTAATGATTTTATTTTCATTTGAAGGGATCTGAATGAAGACAGGACATTTTTACAGGGGAGAAATTAAAAGCAGCCTAATCAGCCTCTGAGACAAGAGAATCTGAGTGAAGGACCCAGTTACCAACCCTTTGCTTCTTTTAATGCACCTGGATTTATCCTCATTACGAGATGAAAACAGCCCCTGGCTCTGCTTGGGAACATCAGCTTTGTACCACTTGCAGACAAATCCAATGTCTCCTGGCACAGGTGCCAAAAAAGACACGTTCTGGCAGCCTGAAGGTTAAACTGGATTAATTCCTAAAACCTGAATACTGATCCGCTGTCATTTAACATGTGCTCAACATGTGTGCTCAGCAGCAACTGGAAATGAAATATCTTAAATATTATCAAACGGTACATCATTAAATATAAATTAGATGGAAACAGGGGAAAGCTAAAAATTGACTAGGAGTTCAGCTCCTCTAAATGGCTAATACGGCCATTTTTCACCTGAAGCCCTCTCCAATACAGTTTTGCCATTAAGCAAAAACCCAAAGAAAGGTAATCAATTCCAACTAAAAAGCACTTCTCCTGGAATGACTGCACTTCAAACCCCTGGCTGGCTGCCAGCCCCCCCAGACAACAGCCATCAATGTTTCTGACTATCACAGGAGCACGAGGGGCCATGCATAATTGACTAGAAGATGGGCTAAAACTGTGCCCAATCAGTGTGTGATCAAAACCGCGTGGAATATTCAGCGCCACTTGATTACACGGAGGCTCGTCCTCCCGCTCTCCTCATGAAATCTCTTCAAGGTCCAGAGTACTGTAATAAGATCATTACTGTCAAGCGGTACGAATCGCAGGCAATGAGTCTTGGGATAGGAAGTCATACTTCACAAGCTCCTCTGGTCTTCCTTCC
>VZRE01005592.1:314429-357798 GCA_013396775.1 Cephalopterus ornatus | reverse complement strand
CCCCCCCCCCGCCTTTTTTTTTTTTGTATTTTAGTGCGTGTTGAGGCAGCAAGGCGACGAGGTGACAGATAATGATCACATCACTGTGTGGCAACTAGAAAGGCACTTTTAAGAAGGAGCACAGAGAAATCAGCTTAAGAGAAACTCAAACAAATTTTTTTTAAGGGCTTTTTTTTTTCCCCCCTCAAAAATTAAATAGAATTAAACTGTGCGGTATTCTCCTTTCATGAATTGTGATTTAATGTCATTGAATTTAATCATTTGATAGATTTTCATATTATCCCAAAGCCTATTACCTCACAGACAAATGGCCAATTTTCTCCAGCTCACGCTCACAAAAGAAACCTCTATTAATTTTTTTTCCCTTTTTTTGGAGAGGGGGGAAGTGGTGGAAAATGTCAATGACGAGGCCTGTTCAAGTTTTCTTTTTACCTACTGCTTCCTGCTGTCGCACACTACATACGATGCATAACATCTATCACAAGTAACGGGTCTGTAAGGAGAAAGGTGGAGGGACAGAAAACAGGAGATTAAAGTGCAGGGTATAAAATCAACATGCAGCAAACTCGATGCTGAAACCTCACCCATGGCACGTGGCTCTGCAGGGACTCAGACGGGCAGACACCGAGTATCTGCTTGCTGAATTTGGCAGCACGGAATTAATCATCAGCAAATGGGTTGGGTGGGAAGGGACCCGAAAGCTCATCCAGTGCCACCCCCTGCCTGGGCAGGGACACCTTCCACCAGCCCAGGTTGCTTCAACCTGGCCTTGGACACTTCCAGGGATCCAGGGGCAGCCACAGCTTCTCTGGGCAACCTGTGCCACCCCCGTCACAGGGAAGAATTCCTTTCTAATATCCAGTCTGAACTTACTCTTTCAGTTTAAAGCCAAAATATGCATATTCAGCAATGTATTTAGTAAAATTGTTCATATGTATCGCTACCTCCTCAGTTCTGTTTGGAACTGCTTTTAGAAAGGCATCACAAACATTCTGACAAAGACTCAAAATGAAAAGGGGGAAAATATTCTTGATCAAAAATAATTCTTGATCTATAGATTATTATTAAATCCTAAGGGGTCTAAGAGAGCTGCAAAATAATCCCACCAGCATTAAAAGGGAGCAGAAGAACTATCTGTCTGCAATGGCAGAATACAGAGAGTATGTGTGCACCTCTTGATCATGAGTTCTTTTGAGTCAAGAGCATGTTCATAACCCCAGGCTAGACTAGACCTACTGACACAATCCCCCTTGTATTCCAGGTTTGAGCTACCCGTGGCAACCCTCCACAATCAGGCCTTCTGAAAGCAATTACTTAGGACTTCCACCCTTTAAAGGAAGCTGGTTCCCACTGTCCCTCCTAGCTGATGAGTCCAAGTGCACAGGCACCCCTCAAAAACTAAGTCTTCCGTCTATACCAAAACAGCTTGTTGGTCTAAACTGTGACACTTTGCCTCATGAGGTCAGGGATGTGGTGAACAGAAGGAACAAAGCTTTTACTGAACACAATGACCTTACTTTAGTATTTTCATTCACCACAGCTTTATAATCCACAGCCATCTCATTTTCATTTCATCTTAACTTGGGTATACAGATTCAGAAGGAAATTGCATGGTCTTACGCTCTGGAAAAATGGGAACTTCTAGAGTAGATATTCTTATTCAAGTAACAAAACAGAACTAACTTTTCTAGTAGGATTAATATTTGATGACATTTAATTTTGAAGAAATTTAAAAACAATTTAATTATTTAATATTTTACTTCTTGCTACCTTGTAAACATTCTCTGGTGGACTTCAGGAACCTATTCCATAACCAAGGTCTCTGTCTCAGGCTGACAACACACTGCCAAGGACACTAACCACCTGAAGCCACTAAAATGCTAAGGTGTCACTTGTTTTCATTCAATTACAAAGCTACTTAAAACTTCTTTCTTCTGCAAAAAATGAGGCCAAATCCCAGCACAGCACTGGCACGAAGGATGCACAGCGTACCCTCTGCGGTCACAGTGCTCAGTGTACTAAGAGTGGGGCTAATTTTTAGGGAAATGTAGAAAAAAAAGAAGTGTTCTTTTCCTGTCACTCTCCAGATGTGCCGGCGTGTACAATCCTGGGACTGTTCCTTCCCAGAGCCCCTTTCCTGCTGACCACCACTGCGACACTTTTCCTTTCAACCAGGTAGGCGGGACCCGCAGCCTCTTCCGACCCCGAGCTAAGAGAGCTCTTAAAGGGAAGAAGGGATCTTTCAACTTGTTTAGCCTGCAATGAAGTAGGTTAAAACAATAGATGAGCTTCACCTCCCTTGTCTTTCACTCCTCAGCATCAACATAAAGTGTCTGTCAGCCCCAGCCCTTTCATGTCGGGCAGGCTGTGCCGGCCGAGGCTGAAGGATTCCCAACCAGTGACCTTTATGCCTTGGTTGAAAGTCAGGCTCTGAAGATTCGGGCTGCATTTTATTAATTTCTGCCCTCCTGCTTCTCACAGCCATTGGCCAGGACTGGGTCTCCTACGAGGCAGTGAATGGAGTCACAGATGATCAGTGGAATTACAGCCAAAGAATGTTTTGACAGGGAATAGGTGATAACCTCCCTCAAACAAGCACCTGGTATTACAGACAACAAATACAGGCACATATTGTTGGTTGGGGTTTTTTAAGTTCTTTTGCAGACAGAAAAAAATACAGCAAGGTATTTGGCTCATTTTTAATGCCAGCTAAACCCTAACACATGTTTTGTTTTGTCTTTTTTTTAAAAGAAGAAATTTTTACCTACAAAGCAGCTACAGCTTGATCAGGGAAGGCTTTTAACTCTTCCAAGACAATCCACAAAATCAGGGCGTACTTATCAAACCACGCTCCCAAAATCTCACTAAAAGCAAGCTCGTTAAACTCCAGGTTTAGTACGTTAAGGGTTTTTTGTGTCCAGTACGAAATTCAGCAAAATGTGTTTCATGCACAGCAGGACTACAAGAATGACATGACCAAATCCATATGAAGAGAATTCAGCAGTAAACCTGAATAAATCAGAAACCTATTTAAAAACCCTCAACCCCAAGTATTCTGCTTATCCTGTCCACCCTCCAGCTCCAAGTAAATGCTGCTTTTCTTCATTCAACATTCCAGTCAAAATGCTACTTTTGTATCAGCCTCACTTGAAACACTGAATATTTTTTAAAACTATGGAACCATTACTTTCTACAAATTCAGGCACATAAAGAGACTAGAAATGGAAACAAAACCTGTTCTCACTAAACCATCCACCTCAACATGCACAGAAACAGGGGAATATACTCCTCTTCTGTATGACATTGGTCTGCATTTGGAGGTTTTAATTTTAGATAGGTATTTAATTTTTTTAGAGGGGAAAGGGTTAAGATATCTCTTACCAATTTAAGGAGAGGACAACTGCAAAATGAATGGGCAGGGATATAATTAAAGGAACGACTGTTTTCCCCTCCTGATTCATCCCCAGACTTTGTGTTCCTGCTGTACCCCAACACCACTACATGGCAGGCCGTAATTATTGACAGTTGATTTACAAGGACTAGCTAAAATAATTGGAATGACAAGATCACCAGGGATAACTTTTGTGGTGCTCCTACATGGGCAGCACCTGTTTGCCTGTACCACCACGGACACACACTTAATTATCCTGCAAAGGACTGGAAACAGCTTTTACTTGAAAAAGTTTTGGTGGCAGCTTAGCTCTGGGCACAACTTCAAGCAACACAATCCACACAAGAATCCTGACATCCGATAGATTCGATTCCAAAGGTTACACACTCTTTAAAAGCTGAGTAGTTTTGCCCTTGCTGCAGGTCAAGATATTACATTTCGTATCTTCCTTCCAGAGAAAAGGGAGTGACGACGCTGGGACTTTTTGTGCTGGAAAGGTCTGTGAACATGCTGTCCTCTGACAATGTCAGGAGGCTTCTGACAGACCATAAAAAGCCAAAAAATTTAAATATATATAATAAGAGCAGCAAGTAAAAAATCCCCTCCTTCATCACAGTGCTTAATTCAGCGTATTATAAATAAGTATTAACATTAACAATGTCAAGTCCATCTGTCAAAGGAAGACTCTACTCTCCCAAAACACTTTTGCTCCTTGAAGTGTTTCCATTAAATTTCAAAAAATCACAATTAACCCTTTTTTTTAAACACATGCTTAGAGAAATGGAGGGTTTTTTTAGTTCAGTCTGGCCACAGCACTCACTAAACTGCACCTAAGGAAACGTATGTTAAAATTGCATGGAGGAGACTGTGCACAGAGCCAAGAATGTTTAAATCACTTCAGGATACAATGGCAGCAGGTAAATCACCAGGATGCTCAGGAAAGCTGAGGGTGAGAGGCTGCAGGGAAAATGCACAGAGGCTTTTCCACGCTGCATTTCAGTGATCATTATATTGCTTCTGATTCATTCATTTAAAATTGCCAAATTTCTCTGTTACAGAGAGAACTAACTGCATTTTCTAATTCACGTTGTCCTTCTGGTTTTCGGAGGGCTGGAAGGGACACAGTGACAAAACCACAAGAAAGCAGGGATGCTTTTGCTTATTGCTACAACGAGAATTGTGACTAAACCCTGTTTTTCCACCCACAGAAAACAACCAACCATATTTTAATTTCACACTTAACCAGAGCTCATCTTCAGTGCTTCCTGAGACTGGGAACAGCATAATGGCTTCAGCCTTACAAAACACGTGTGTGAAGAATAAGAGGTTTTTAAATACCTTTACCAGTTCACCCCAGGAAAATAAAAAAAATTAGCATTTCTCCGTAAACTGTGGTTCATCCTCAGATGAAAAAGTGTAAACCTGGAGTTGGGGAGAGACTGCACAGAGCAGTAAAGCACCAGGAAAGGCAAATACTTCACAAGGGGCAGAGAAAAACAGCTTTGTGTTAAGAAAACAGTTCTAAAAAGAAACATAAAAGGTCCTTCAAAAGTTCTTTAGAAACAAGTGATGAAGAACATGGATTTCAGAGAAAACACGGAGTTTGGAAAGTTGCTGATGACATTTACTACCCTGTCACCAAGTCCTGTCTCCCAGCTCCACCTGTGTGCCTTGGAACACGGAGCTGGGGGTGTTCTGCCCATGGTGCTGACAGAGGACAGAAATCCCAACCTGGGAGGGTGGGGAGGCCCTGGCACAGGTTGCCCAGAGAAGCTGTGGCTGCCCCATCCCTGGAAGTGTCCAAGGCCAGGTTGGACAGGGCTTGGAGCAACCTGGGCTGGTGGAAGGTGTCCCTGCCCATGGCAGGGAGATGGAATGAGATGAGCTTTAAGGTACCTCCCAGCCCAAAAGGAGGGGATGTCCCCATCCACCTGGATGTGGCCAGGCTGGCCCCATCACAACACTGGCCCCACAGACCAGAGCTCTTAGTCAGTGGAAGGCCTGCAGAGCACGGATGATCCCAACACCAAAAGACAGACAGACCCTGGGCTTTACATAGCTCCTAAAATCTCAGGGATGGATCGAGGAAAGGTTGGTTTAAGCTGGCTTAGCTATGAAGCTTTAAAACTAATAAGACAAATAAACACTGGGAATGGTCTTTCTGTGAAGAGTATTTCCAAGAAAACTTTTTAATTTTTCTACTTGTTTTCAAGCTGAAAATCTTTCCTGTTATCACTGGCTGTTCCAGTAACTGCAGCAGCACAAGGGTACCAAAACAGATCAGGCTCTGAGCAGCTATTCCTCTTTGAAACATAGCACTGTCTAATCCTGCTCCGAGCAAGTTTAGGCAGCATGGTGGGAAAAAAACCTGCTGGTTGCTGGCACCTTGCCTAATGTAAGCATTCCTGCTGTTACCCTCAAAAACACCGAGGGACTTTTTTCAGTGACAAGTTCTGTACAGAGAACTAAAAAACTTCTCCCTGGGTTTCACTGCGCTGGAAAAAAAATTTCACAAGAATCTGATTTTCCAATATAGGAAGTGAATTTTAATTTTCATCCAACTGCAGCACAGTTGCTTTAGTATTTTTGTTGCTGTGACCATTGTCTAAGAAAACCTGTAGAAAGACAAACCAAGTGAGATGAAAGAATCCATCCCAGAAAGAGAGGGCTGTGCATGTGCAGATAGTGTGGAGAAAGAAGAATCAGCATGACCTTTATGGAAGGGCATAAAAGGGATGAGCATCAGTCCTTGGAATTGGTGAATCACCCTGAGCTCAGTGTCCATCATCGTGATATCTGAATACTTGGGCAGAGGTCAATGATCAAAGCAGGCACGTTCAAGGAGGAGAAAAAAAGACTGCAAAGTGCTGTAAAAATGCTCGAGTCTGCTGAAGACCAGATTTAAACCTCATTGAACACCTCAGCTTTGGTACAGACAAAAATGAAGGAACCTAGAATTCCTGTTTGAAAGCTGACACTTGAAACATGCCCGGAGCCAAAGGAAGGCGACATAAAATCTAGAATTACCCCCATCACTTGGCTCTGATCCATTGTACCTGCCTGAGAACAGCAACTGCAGGAGGATCCTCCTCCTCTGCACACCGAGCTCAGCATTTCCAGAAGGAAGGAAGATATGGTTCTCCCACGATTATCACCACAGGCTCCTGTAGCCCATTTTCAGCAAGTCACCTGCTGCATCTCAAACACTTGATCAAAGTCACCAAGGCAAAATGTGCATCTCCCAGAACATCTTTGACTGCTTAATTTGGATTTGTGCTCTTCAAAACCCCCTTGAGGGTTTAAATCTATGCTCACGGCAAGCGTGGGGGGAGAAAGATCCAAAAGGGAATCTTTTAGGTCACTGGACAGATTTGTAGCTGCATGCTGGGGAACAAGGAAATAAGCCTTTTCCTGAGGAAAGGCTGAACTACTGAACTGGAAACTGCTTTGAAGTACAAGACAGATATGAAAATCATAGAATATCCTGAGCTGGAAGGGACCCACAAGGACCATCCAGTCCAACTCCTGGCCCTGCCCAGGACACCCCAACAATCCCACCCTGTCCCTGAGGGCATTGTCCAAACCCTCCTGGAGCTCTGTCAGCCTTGGGGCCGTGCCCACTGCCCTGGGGAGCCTGGTCAGTGCCGAGCCACCTTCTGGGGGAAGAACCTTTCCCTGAGATCCAACGTAACCCTGCCCTGACACAGCTTCATTCAACTACTTGGAGAAAAACCCGTAACAGCCCGAACTATGTGGGACACACCCCACAGCAGACTGGCTTGTGACACAGGTTGTCCCAGGACCGGAGTTATTCCCATCATGCAGCATCATAGCAAGCTCAGGGATACGAACAGTGTCTGGACAACCACAAACACACCAAATGTACCTTCCTAGGGTCACAGGTCAGTGATGGCCTTGGCAGGGCTGGGTTAACAGCGGACTCAAAGACCTTGGAGAGCTTTTCCAACTTCAGTGGCTCTGTGATTCTGGCTTGCACCAACACAAGTCCCAGAAAACACAAAGGCTGCCAGTGCCCACATGCCAGGGTTTGGAAAGAGCAACCCCCAGGCTCTGTGAGTCTTGCCAGAACGCACTTACCAGGAATCTACAGCCACCATCACTCTCTGTGAGATGCCCTTCTCCTGAAAGGACAGGAGCTCGAGCACGGCTCATTGCCTCCTCCCTCAGCCCCCGCTGACAGACTGTCCTCGCTGTCAGCCACCTCCTCCCAGCCTTGCTAAGCACTCAAGGACCACTAAGATGAGCTGTGTGCTGAAAGATGCCCAGAACACTGCGTGTTCTTGTGGCCAAACCACTGCTTTTCGCTGGGCTGTGTTTGAAAAGAGATGTTACAAAATTTAAGAACTTAACAACCACTGTAGCCCACCCAAGACACAACTGCAGGCCCCAAACACCACAGAGAGCTCATCTCAGAAGACATGTGAGAGGAAGCAGGTCAGAGGGCTCATGCAGAGATACAAAGTCTGTACAAGCAAGTGCTGGCACTCACTGTTGGAGCACATCCAGGGAAAGGAACGGAGCTGGGGAGGGGCTGGAGCTGCAGGAGCAGTTGAGGGAGCTGGGGGGGCTCAGCCTGGAGAAAAGGAGGCTCAGGAGGGACCTTCTCACTCTCTGCAACTCCCTGACAGGAAGGGGGAGGCGGGGGGGGGGTCGAGCTCTGCTCCCAGGGAACAAGGGACGGGAGGAGAGGAAACAGTTTCAAGCTGTGCCAGGGGAGGGTCAGAATGGATATTGGGAAAATTTCTTGCTGGAAAGCATGGTCAGGCATTGGAAGGGGCTGCCCAGGGAAGTGATGGAGTCCCCATCCTTGGAGGGATTTAAAAGACCTGTAGATGTGACATCTGGGGACACAGTTTAGTGACTCAGCAGTGCTGGGGGAACGATTAGAGGGCTTTTTCAACTTAAATGATTCTAACGCTTTTAAGGCTCCCTATGTCTTACTTAGTTGCTGCCTGTCAGCCCTTCTGGAAGCACACTTATCCCACTCATATGAGAGGGGACCATTTTGTCGGGTTATTGCAAAAGGATTTCAGACTAACATGGCGGGACGCTGGAAGACAAGGAGAAGAGGAAGGGCAAAGAGAGGAGGATGAGGGATGTACTTGCCACTCCAATCAGAACAGGGACATCAGGGACAAGATTCACAACTGCAGACCCCCCTACAGCCGAGGACCACACAGGCTCCAGCTCCAGTGACTTGTGAAAATAATCTCCCCAGGAGAAAGAAAACATACACCTATTAAGTACTTAGAAAGAGGTTTTAAAAGGCTCTTGATATCCAGCTGGTCTTGATTCACATTGACTTCAACAAAATAGTCTTGGACCAATGGTGACTCCTCTGAAAAACCCCCTCTGCAACTTGCCATTGAGGTATGAAAATAAGTGGTATAAAAGGGCTTGTTTAAAAAAAAAAAAGGCAAATTAAAAATGAAAGGTTGAACTAAAATTTGGCTTCAGGCCATAAACTAGGGGGAAACTAACAGCAAAGATAGTTAAATGACTGGAAAGAGAACACATCAGGGGCTGTTATGAAAAAAAGCTGATGGCTTTTTAAAAAAGGATTTGTATAGATAGCTGGGGAAATAAATTCCGGATGTGAGAGAAGTGCAATTGAGAAATTAAATAAATGGAAAATAAGGATGACTAAGTAGTAGTTAACATGCCCCTTCTCAGTTGTATACTATTATCACATCTATTTTTAATGTCTCTTCAGCTGTCTGCAATTGTCATCTTTTTTTCAGAACTTGTTCCAACCCTCTTTGATACTGAATTAGCTGTTTTTTATTCTCCCATGCTTACAACCACATCTTTTTCTTACTCAACACTCCCCTTTTCCCACAATGTTATTCCATTGTCTCTGTTTTTCATCTCTCCTTATGTGTTGACTCCCCAGTTTCTGAGCCTTCCAACTACCCTTGTGCATCCTTTTTTTCTGGAGCTCTTTTGGTTGAATCCTGGCATGTTTCTTTTCTTCTTTTCTAAAGCTACAAGCATGTTTTATATCATACCTGGCTCCTGTACACATTGTTACCCCTTCAGAAGGGCATTGAACAGCTAGAGCAGTGTTCATGTTGGAAACAGTAAGCTAAACTAAGGGAAAAAAAGAAGTTCTTTTTGCCTTTTGCTTTCTGGCTCTGAAAAAAAAAGAACCCAAACATTTAAACTCTCCCCTTTTCCCTTTTATCCTCAAATAACACAAGCTTTCCATGAGCAGCTGAATATTCAAACAATAAGTGGCATCAGAAGTGTTGGTGATTCTAGAGCTCAGGATGTGCCTAAGGAGATGTGATAACACAAGATTTAATAATACTGAAAAAATACACAAGTTCTAAGGCGATCTATGGAGTGAACCTGAATTTTTCTTCCTTGTTAACCTTCCAAGTTTGCCTCTTCCTTACCTTTATACCTAATGATGCTCCACTTTAACTTGGGGACTCTTATTTATTAAAAAAGCCCTTTCCAAACACATTTCAGGCAGTTGAATTCACCATTGTGATGCCTCAGATGATTCAGCTCCATCATTAAAAACTCAGTCTTTAATTTCTCCACTGCAGCACAATTCCCTTTACCTTCTGGAATCAGAGCCGACGTGGAGCTGAGTGAACAGCACCCCTCGCAATGGTGTTCTGGGAGTCGAGCCCTGCCCCAGGGAGCAGACTTACCCTCAGCTGTGCCCGAGATCCCGTCAGCTTTGAAGTTGCTTGTGCTTTTCTTCCGCCGGTGCTTCTTTCTGTTGGCGTGAGGGGAAGGGGGGGGGTCCAGCTTGGGGCTCGTCGTACTGGATATGCTGGGGCTTGAACACACAGAGTCTCCCAGGCCCGTATCTGCAGTTGGGTGGGGGAAGACAAGGAGATGGAACTAAAACCACCACGTAATTTAAATGAATGATTGCTACAATCCAAGGTATGACCCTTTGCTGTCTGCTAGCAGCTACGTTCTTGAGCTCGGTGACTTCCAAAGGCTCCCAACAACATCCATTATTTTCTCAAAACGGTACAAAAAAGCAACGTGGCTGAAGTGCTGATTCAAGTCCTACTCCATCAACGGGACTCGGTATCGATTTTGGAAGGAGCCCAGCTGGAACGCACCAAAAACAGCGGGAAAGCTCTTTATTCCTTCCAATTGCTCCTCCTTACAAAGATCTTCCTGATCCTCAAATTAACTCCTGTAACGCCTGGACATTTTAATATATAACGGACCAGAGGTACTCCAACATCCTCTGGATGTACCTAGTGTCATTAATATCCGACACACCCAAAAGGAGGTGATGGCAATAAAGGTGGGCAAAGAAGGTAACCAATGTGCACCTGGTACAGGTGATAACTGTGATAAAGGGTCACTTCCTACCTGCTGCCAAGGAAAGAAAATAGCCCATGCTTAGTGTATTCAGTTTCCTGCTGTATTAGCTCTGGTAGCCCAACATCCCATCATTTTAAGACTTAATGAGAGTCATTTTCTCCCCTTGCCCAACCATTAGTTCACTCAACCAAATCAAAATTAAAGGCAGAAGACACCCCCCCTCTAATGAGCAGAGACCCACAGTCTCTTCCTTGGCCCATGGAATGGCTGGTCATACACCAACAGCTTCTCTTTGAGTAGTTCTTGTTTTCAATCATGAAACAAACAGCCAAATTTAACACAAATTTAGGAAATTAAGATGTACTTGAAATGTCTCCAACTGGGTCCTTTCACACAGTAAATATTCAAACAACCTTAATCCAGGATTTTCCTCCAACATTGCTAATATGATTTTTGTTTACTTACTAGTCTGGTTGTGATTTTAATTATAAAACTTCACATAAAACCTACATTTTAAGGAAAGTGTTTGCTATTATGGAAAGTGAAGCCATTTTCAGAACCTTGTTTAAGTACTGTATTGCACTTCAGTGCACTTCCAGGGCTGCATTTATGGGTCAAATCCTTAAAATCTCCTATGCAGATATTCAGTACGTATACTCCCACAACTGCCTTTTGGGGTTAAATACTTGATGATTGGTTTCAGAATTGTGGATATACGGAAAAGAACAAAAATCCTTAATATAAAGCTTATGTGCAGTATCAGCTTTTCACTTATGATTAATTAATATGTCAGAAAAATATCAAGACAAAGATTATTTCAAAAGCATCTTTCGGGGTTTGTTTTGTACAGTTAAATTCCCACATAGTTGCCTATTTGATAAAAACCAACTTACTTGTTTTTTTTTTTCTCTCTCATAATAAAGTTTATTTACTAATTACCCCCTAAGCACAGTTGTGCTGTAAGTTATTAGTGGGGGATAAATTATGTAGCTAATTGCCTGGCAAGAGAGACCAAATCAAACATTAATCCTTTTATTAAGGACATTTATTCTTTTCCCTATATCCACTAGATTGAAACTTGTCCTCAGGTATTTAACCCCAAAAGGGAATCATGGGAATGTATTTACTGTATTATCTGTATAAGAGATTCTAAGGATTTGACCCATAAATGGTGACAGTGGCTCTCCTGGAGGGTTTCCTGTCTCCATGCCAATGCAAACCCTGATGAGAATCCACGACATATACTCCTGGCCAGGGAGACACAGATTCCTTTGGCTCCCTGATGCTGAGAGAACAGGTGATGCAGAAGAGGATGCCAGCATGACCATGGATGCAAGTGGGTGTTACTTCTAGTCCTAAATACTGACCTCCAGTTTGATTCTGAAGGTTTCCTATGCTGATACTTAAAAAGAAGGAGAACGCCTCCTCCCTCCCCCTCTTTGCAGCAATGATGTGAAAATTCCTGTGTTGAGTCAAGACTGGTGAAGAAGGAATCCGGCTGTGGCACCAAAGTGTGCCATGGGGCACCAAAAGGCATCTCACTGATTTCCACCTGCTTGTGAAAATCCAGAAAATATCTAAATATCATGGAGAGATAGCAGAGCACACCAGCCAGGAAGGTTTGCTCACACCTAACACAGTTTCTCAGAGTCCTGACGGACGTCAGGGATCAGTGATGTCCTTGGGCATCCGTACTGGGACCAGTGCAAATCGATGTCTTCATTGGTGCTGAGGCCCTGGCACAGGTTGCCCAGAGAAGCTGTGGCTGCCTCACCCCTGGGAGTGTCCAAGGCCAGGCTGGATGAGGCTTGGAGCAATCTGGGCTAGTGAAAGGTGTCCCTGCCCATGGCAGGGGGTGGAGAACAAGATGAGCTTTAAGGTTCCTTCCAACCCAGGCCATTCTGGGATTCTATGATTTAAAATGCTTCACTTTCCCCCCCTCATTCTCATCTTTCATTTTAGAAAGAATTAAACCCATCTGTGTTCATCACCTCCTGCAACTGCAGCATCAACCACGATGCCCTGGACCCATAAAACACTGAAGAAACCACAAACCTGACGCAAACCCCCAGAACATATTCTGTTTAAAAACGTGACGGTAGGTCCATACGTTCCCTGTGGCTCTGTCTAATTTCGAGGCCATAAATTACCCCAACAAAACCTGCTCTTGAGCCCTGAGAAACGAGGGCCATACGATCGGATGAGCGGCATCGCTGAGCTGAGCAACTGACCTCCTCTGGCGAATCCTCCTCACCCACAGCCTTCTCCAGGTAATAACCTGCCAACCTTGGGTCAAACGTCTCCGAAGCGAGAGCCCGGCGCTCTCCCTGCCCCTCAACCAGCAGGGAAACGCCAGTCGCTTGTCAGCGGTGCCAAGCCCGCATTGCTGGTGTCTCCCAGCCCTGGATCCTCGGCTTCTCAGACCACCCTTTGAAGATGGGAGTTATTTAACATTCCCCTGGTTTAAAATATGAGCAATCAAAAGGCGCTGGGCTCACACGCTGCGCTCTCCCATTTCCCACTCCTTCTCTTGCCTGACAAGGTATTCTTCAAATTGAAAAGAGGGCTCCTGAAAGCCCGGGCTTCGGGAAACTGTAAATGAGTTCAGGCTTCAGCCCGCTGAATGCAATTTCATCCTCCTGACTGAATACAAATAATGCATTTTATTTGGTATCAATTACCACGCCTGAGAACAGACGGCCACTGCCGGCACTATTAAATATAGGGGGGAAAAAAAGAAGGGGAAAAAAAAAGGCAAGGAAAAGGCATGGCAAATTAAAAAAGCAAGCGCCTCATTACTCCCCATCTCAACCAGCTTTGACAGAGGCACTGGAACTCATAAGCCGCGTTTCACTGGGCTGGGATGGGCTGTTTTCCAGCCATCCCGCACGTTCAATGTCAGCCATTAGTTCTTCCCAATCGGGCATCAATGTTCAACACACACCCGAAAAAATATATAATACTAGTAATAATAATAACAATCTGCAGCCTCTCCGAGCTTCAATACTTGAAGTATGAGTCAAAGCAGCAGTTTCACTTTTCACTCGGGAGGCTGACAAGCATGACTAGAGGGGGAATAAAATAACATTCAGCTCGCATAAATATCAAGCGGGCTGCTTGAGACTGATGGGCCAGGAATGTATTCTTAGCCATCATTCTGGCAGACAGGCCCAAGGACACTCATAACTTATTTTACAATCATTTAGTTTCAGCTCAAGTGGAAAACGTGACAACTTATCTCTGCTGACAAGATGCCATATCGAACCTTACAATTAACTCTCCCCCGATTATCTGCCCAGCCCATCATTAGCTCTGAGGCTTTTGATGGACTGTACGGGCACAGCTTCCCTTGATGATGGTCATCATTTGCAGGGTGCAGAGCTCTATTATATGACATTAAGGACAAAACTCTCCCCTTGCCACGGAGCTGGGGTTGGCCTGACCGGCACATCCTCGGTTCTGCAACTGCTAGGCCACGTTTTGAAGTGATGTGCAATAATACCTGCCTGAAAAACATCTTCTCCTTCAAAACAGAGTGTCCTCATGTTTCAGCCCACATCTGCTGCTGTCTACGACCTACAGGAGAGAGCTAGACAGGCCCATGCCCTCTCCCAGCAGCCAGGGAGCCTTCCTCCCTTGCTTGCCCTCTTCTCCTTCCCAACACAGTTGCTAACTCCCTCAGCTGCAAGGGAGAGCTGACATGAGCCACATCACACAATCACAGAATCATTTGGGTTGGAAGGGACCTGAAAGCCCATCCAGTCCCACCCCCTGCCATGGGCAGGGACACCTTCCACTAGCCCAGGTTGCTCCAAGTCCCATCCAGCCTGGCCTTGGACGCTTCCAGGGATCCAGGGGCAGCCACAGCTTCTCTGGGCAATCTGTGCCAGGGCCTCACCATCCTCACAGGGAAGAATTCCCTCCCATCTTACCCTGCCCCTCTGGCAGTGTAAAGCCATTCCTCCTTGTCCTGTCACTCCAGGCTCTTGTCCAAAGTCCCCTTCTGGTTCTCCTGGATCCTCCTTAGGCACTGGAAGATGCTCTAAGGTCTTCCTGGAGCCTCCTCTTCTCCAGGCTGAACAACCCCAACCCTCACCTGTCTGAAACCCCCTCCAAACCCAGCTTGTGCTTCCTTCGTGCCCTGGCACAGAATAACAACTAATGTGCATCCCAAATTCCCAAGCATCTGCACCGCCCGTCCGAGATGTGACTCGAAGCCATTTCCCCTTCCCCACCTGCAGCACCTGCCCAGCAGAGCTGCAGAAGATGCCAGCACTGGAAGCAAGCAGGCCAAGGAAACAAGGGATAATAAGCCAGTATGAGCACCCCAGGCCAGAGTAAAGGAGCTGGGGGTGCAAAAAGCAGGAAAAGAGACAACATGTAAGGTACGGGAATAGCACAGCACAAAGGCTGGGATACAAAAGTCCAAGAGCGGAGCGTCGTTGTTGGTCCACGGTTCCTATTCTCTCTCACACAGACACAACCCTCTCTCCTGTGTAACCATCTGCAGTGGAACCAAGGATATTCTGACCCCTTCTATCTTCGCGTCTTTTGATTTATTTCATATTTTTGTCAAATCACCTATTTACAAAAACTTGAAACAAACTCAACAGGTGACGCTATTCTCCACAGACCAAAGTCGAGCTTGATCTGGTTTACATTTTTCTTGCATCTTCTTGTTAAAATTTTCCAACAGGCTTTCAAAGTGAAATTAGACTTTTTTGTCAAGCCCAGCTCCCCAACACGGCCTTATTCTCAAGTGGCTGGAGATTGATTAATTTGGGTTTTTGATTTGCCAAAGTGACAAGAAGTCAGACGTTACAAAAGCGGGAGCGGTGAATGGGATCAATTAAAGAGCAGAAGCAGCAACACAATTAATAGCACCAGGTTCAAGAGGAGAAAGAAAGTGCTGATGACGAAAACAACAGCAACAGCTCTGCCTGCAGCAGGAATCTTTGCTGCGACCCAAGGAAGGCTGGATCCAAAGAGGGTGTTTCAGAACATTCACTATGCCATTAGTGTTGAAATGAAATAAGGCAAAGATGTCGGTAGCTGGTGGACTGAATAATAAAAAAATAGCTGGACACTTTCATCTTCTACACATGTGTTTTAAATAAAGGTGAGAAAAGCAATCCTTTTATTTAAACAGGGGAAGCAAGAGACGAAAACCATCTGTAGCTGTATTTCAGACCCATTTCCCCGAGCTGAGATTTTTCTGGCTGTGAAATCCACTGCTCTACAGCTTCCCTTTACAGCTATTACCATAAATGTTCTATCAAGTTCTTTATCTTCCTCCTCTGCCTCAAACCGAAGTTAAAGGGATGCTGCAATCGCACAATGACTGCAGAAGGCTGGAGTCAGGCACGGATGTACAGGACTGACATTAAAATCCTGACAGACCTGCAGCTTGGCAGAAGTCTGCGGATGTAATAAACACTCAGGAGTGGGGGGGGCTGGGGTGGCACGAGATTACAGCCTCCAGGATAATAAAAAAACCAGGCAAATATTTGTCGAGTACACAGAGCTTACACCTTTGGTAGGAATTAGGTGCATCGGCCATCGTTGAGCAGAGCTCAGCTTGGACACTCAAGCTATCGAGGGCTTAAATGAACCTGCTGCACTGAGCCAAATTAAAGGAAGCTCTGAGCAGAATTGGGGATGGAGATCAAAGAGTCTCGGGAGCACTCTCTTTCCACAGCATCTCCCATCTTTCCAGCCGTGTGCCTGGAGTCTGTAAATCACAAAGCTGCCCTGTCAGCTACAGAGAGCCCCACCGAACGCCCGAGTCGCTGCCTCCTTCCCTCTTAGAGCAGTTTCAATTAAAGAAGGAAAACAAAGCTTCCTTCCTGACAAAAAAACCCCAAAAACCAAACAGGGATCTCCCTGCTTTTGGAGGGTCTGGCATTGCACCTCACCTCAAGGCATGTCTGGGCTGACAGCAGTGCTGTCAGCCCGCAGCCTCATCACTTTGTGACAAGTGAGGGACATCACCCACAGGCTCGGGAGAGAAAGTCCATCTCATAATGGTCAGGCACAGATACTGGAAGGCTTCAGTAATTTTGGAGACAGTAAGACCCTCATTAAGACAAAGTTATCTCTAGCTCATTCCCTACCCACACACAATGTTTGGCCATCACAAAGGAAGCATTAAAGGAAAAATGCAATGTAGTGTTTAAAAAAACCCCACAAAAGTACATTTTCCCTCCTAAGGAACAACATATTACAGTGCTGGAAAAGCAGCACCCTGCTCCCTGGAACGTGAAGGACTGGCAGCAAGAAAAGAAGCAACCATGCCCTGTTAACTCCATTTCAAAGCACCCTTATTGCGTAAGCTCCTTGTATCCAGGAGAAAATTACCAGCTGACACAAGGAGAGGACATTTCCATTCCTAAGTGACCCTCCTGTGCTGCCAAGATGGTGACAAGTAAAGCAAAGACTGTATTTTACAGGACCTGCAACTTTAGAACAGGAACTGGGCATGAGATGTTCATTCCTCCTCTGCACGTCTTGCCTACAGCAGGTTTAGGTCAGGAGCAGAGATGACATAAACCACTCCCTGAGCAAGCACAGTTTGCTAATTTATCTTATCCCCCGTTCCACCTTTGCATCCCCCTCCTTCGCGCTGCTTGTGCTGCATGTGAACGTGCCCTGTGGAAAGATCAAACCTGACAAGTTGTTTGAACACATAAGGACAACAAACCAGAAGGAGATGCAAGTCTGGGATGCTGCAGGATGCCACCACATCCCAAGGCAAACTCCACTTCGTGGCTCCTGCCGAACAGATCTACAAGGATGCACAAGGCACGCCTCTAATCCTTCTGGCAGAAGGTTTTCGCTGGCCAGCATCAGCTCTGTTGAGAGGATGTGATTCTTACTGCTGTCACCCTGCACTGCCACCAACTGCTGCGTGAGCACACCAGAGGAACACACCCGGCATGAACAAGTTGCACCACGGTCAAATGCACACAACAGGGACAAATCCTATTTTATATCCTTGGACAAAACCATGTGCATAATAAATTCACCTCAATTACACAAAGAGAGGCACAGCTCCACCCTGATCTAACCCTCAGCATTGTCTCCTAATTGCATTAAAAATCCTCATTTAACAACACTGTGCTTTGAAATAGAGCCTTCAGGTCTCAAGGCACTTGGAAAATAATGACCCTATGGCTTACTGAATCACTTCCTACTAAAATATTTACCTTATGTTTCAAGATAGGCAAAGTAAGACGGAGAGGAAGAACTGACTCCCTTCAAAGAGATGCTCAGAGACAGAAAGACGTCTCGTCTCTATGCCTGTACTTTAACCTTCAGTCTGTATAACCTGTGGATAACTTCAAGCATCAAACCCACTCAGTAACGGAGGTTAGGAAACTCTCCACTGTCAGTCCATGAGACTGCAGTGACAAGCCCTAATATCAGTGTTTTGGAGTAAAAAAACCCATAAATCAAGAGACTTTCACTATTAACATTTTCCAATTACGGCTGAATAATCACTGTATAGCAAACTGGCTGCTAATTGCACCATGCTAGGCAGGAAAAAGCTAAGGCTTTCCTGGCAATGTATGCCATGAGCACCAGTGTCAGAAGGGAAAAGAAGTAACGGAAGCAACACCAAGAACACTCTTAATCAAACGCAAAGTCAAACATTCTCCTATTGCAGAAACCTAGAGCCGAAAGATAAAGCTTTTAAAACACAAAGCTCTGTGTTTGCTGCCCTTTATAGGTGTCAGATGGCATAACTGTCATCACCAAACTTTCTTTTTAATTTTCCAATTTAATCAAGCCTCTTTCTGGCTCCTGCCAGCTCTTCTGAGGGCTCAGATAACCAAAGCCTGGGCCCTCCTTTTGCTCTCACAAAACCCGGGCGTCAGAAAAGCCCCTCGTAAACTGGATCCTCCTCATCGACCCGGCCTGTGGGTGGCACAGCCAAGGCTGAATGGAGGGATGAGATCAACTGTGACAAATGAAGGGCCTGGACACTTGAAAGGAGGTGCTGCCCCACCTGGGGAAGGCCGGGTCTCTGCGCTCCAGCTGTCCCCCAACAATCAGCAGGTTGTGGCCGAGTCTCGGCTCGGAATGAACACAGAGGCTCCTTTCACTCCTTGAACTGCAGACACTGTGAAGCAGCTTTGAAGTGTTGGATTCCATAGGTAAGGAATACACAACATCCCTGGACCCCTCGCTCTGTGATCTGGACTGGAAAGAATCCGAGCCTGCCAAGAGCTGCGCCTGATGAGACACCTGCCCCGCTCTTAATTGGAACAGAAACTTCATTAAAGCTGGAGAAGAAATAAAAGCATCGTGTGCATTTCTTGCACACACTTCATCCAGATCCTGCAGAACAAAGCACTGCACTTCTGGTGCACATTTAACAAGAAATGTAATTATTACTATTTGAACTTCCAAAGTGTGGATGTACAAAGAAAAAAATCCTGAAATCAGGAACTGCTCCCATGGTGGTTATACATTAATTCTTTACTTTCTCAACATTGTGTTTAAAACACTACAAAACTTTATATGTAAATTTAGAATTTATATTATTATATAAATTCAGATTACTTAAACTGAGATAAAAATATTTAGAAAAAATGAAAGTGTATTGACTTGGGAATCAGTACCCTTTTTACTCTTTTCCCTCCTTCAGGTCTTCCTTACAGAGTCCTTAAATATGGAATGCACTGGGCTTATGAGATTTTTAAGCCACATTATTTGTATCAGAGTAGTTCATAAAGTGTCACATTCTGCTCTTGCAGCATTATGTCTTTCCTCTATGCTTACTTGAGAATGAGTCTCTTGATTTATATTCCTCTTGCCAAATATGACTCTATTTTTCAAAGTCCATAAACTCCTGCAGGATTTTGTGTGAATCCAGCTCATGTACTTATTTCCTTGCAATTACAGCAAACATTTCAGATTAAAGCAACTTTAAATTATAAACATACAAAATAAAAACCCTGGAAAGATTAAACTCTCTTTTGAATACAAAAGAGGTTTCAGGATGGCCTCCCTGATGAAGAACTTCCCTGTCCAGGGGTACAATCATCAATATTAAACCTGACATTAAGGGTTCCACCTTCCTCACTTGAGAAGTCCTGACTTTTGGACAGTGTCTCCCAGCCATGAGCCTAAAGAGCTGATGAACAGAACATTTTTCTCCTCACTGCCCTGTCAGGGTAAAGTTTATGCTCCAAAAATAGAAGTAAATTGCTTTGCTTTGAGGTATTTTCCCCCTCCTTTCTCCCGAGGATAACAGAGGTGTGACAACCAGGCCCAGCTACAGGCAGAAAAAGCACTGATTTACTGAACATTGCTTGGCAATCAAGTCAGATTAATCAACATCACAAAAAAGAAATCATCTTTTTTTTCCCCCTATCACAAGGAACACGCCATTTGCATCCCTACTTCAGTGCAAATCCTAAGCAAAGCTAAATGCAAAATATGTATTTAAGCATCCATAAGTAAATGTTGGGAAACACCAAAGCTTTATAGTTTCACTCAAAAAGTTAAGTTAGTCACAGAAACAATTTACTGACACACAGCTGGCACTTCAGGCTGGGAGCATCAGGTCGCCAATGTCAAATTATCTGAGGATGCAAACTCACATTTCTTGCATTTGGGAACCAGGCACAGGACTGACTTGCTGAATGCAAAAATTCTTTGTATTTCATTCAGGGGAAGAGGGAGAGCAGAAAGAAGAGGATCTTCAATGAGAAACACAGATGGAGAATTGTCAGTCCATACAATGTGGCTCAGGATGTAAACAGCAGCACCGGATAAATACAGAAATAGCTAAAACTCAGCAATGCTGGGCAGAAATGCCCACAGACCCAAGGTTCTCCTTACACCAACATCACGACAGCTGAAACCTCAGAGCTTCCTCGGTGCCATCTCCCTCATCCCCCACAGACACAGAAACTGGAGAACTGCTGTCAGATCTTTCATTCTTCTACCTCCCTCCTCTGCAGGGCACAAGGTCCAGGGGGACCAAATGGCAGCAGCTCATCCCCAGCTTGGTGTTGTCTAAGCTGCAGCCACAGCCTGGATGACCAGCACGAAGGCACAGAAATTATTCATAGAGTAATTTAGGTTGGGAAAGATCTCCGAGATCACTCGGTCCAACCCTTAACCCAGCACTGCCAAGGCCACCACTAACCATGTCCCCAGGTGCCACATCCGCAGGTTTTGGAACACCTCCAGGGATGGGGACTCCACCACCTCCTGGGCAGCCCCTTCCAGAGCCTGACCACCCTTTCACTGGAGAAAGTTTCCCCAATATCCAATCTAAAACTCCTCTGGCACAACTTGAGGCCATTTCCACCTGTCCTGAAACCCTTTTCAGAGCATTTGCCACCATTCCTCTGCCCTGCTTGTCTTATGCTATTTTGGGGAACCACAGGCTGTCAAACTGCCTTTTCCCTGCCTAAATTAAAATAAATATGAAATCTAAAATCCTGCCGGATCAGCAAATCTGAGAAAATAACAGTTTCTTATTCCTTGGACATTTCATGGAATTTTTAAATATTTCTAGTTGACTGGGCTATTTCACGTCAGAGCTTGTCAAGGATGTCAACTAAATTTTAATCCTGAAAGCTCCTAAGCACACAACCTCATGCTGAAAGGGGATGGTTTTCCAGAAATTGCTAAAAAGTGGTGCTTTATAACCCGAGTTTCCTCAAGGTATGTTGACAAAGCAAAGGCAATAATAACTTGTTGTTAGCAGAGTTTCCCCAGCTGAACTGACAGAGTTTCCCTCTGGAACTATTTGCCGAAAGCAATTTGTCTGTTGATCACAAAAGGGCATGAAAAGTGGATGAATGTTCTCTTTCCCTTCCTATTTTAATGGCAATGTAAACTATGTGCACATACACCGTCGTATACATGGTGAATTTTACTATATTAAATATGAGGAACTGCAGGAAACCCTAGAGCAGCTAGGAAAAAGAAAAGGTGAAAATGACTTTATATTTGCTTTTCAGTCATGATTTCCAGATTTAAAAAGGAGGAAAAAACTCTTCTGACCTAAACGATCTGTATACACTAAACATAAATAATTCTGAAATTCAATAATCTATTTGAAATTACGTAATTGATCCTAGTCAACAATTTGCCCATGAAACTACAACAACTCTAAATGATTCACTCTTCTGATGTCAGGTTCAAGTTGAACTGTTTTCTTTTCCAAAACAGCGCAGAAGGTTCCATCATTTAGTCGTTCCAAGGGCTTAGGATCAGACAAGTAAGGTAGGCTGCAAGGTCTGCATTAATATCAACACTCCAACAACCTCTCACACCCCACGGCGCAGTGAGAACTCAATTTTACATCAATAAACCCCAACACCAAACTGTTAGAAACTCAAAAGACACCAGGTATTACAACTTCCATAAATTACAGCCGGGCTCAAATGGCCCGTACAAGCAATTGTACAGTGATAAAGCCTAAGTGGATGATATTTAAACAGATATTTGATTTACTGCAGAATTTTACATCATGCTAGAATTCAAATGACAATTTACAAGTCTAGAGGAGAGAAATCCCTGTCCCATGCAAAGTACTGTTTGCAGAGCTCTGCCAGAACAGTTTAATATTGGGTCTTTAAGGAAGGAATACTTCCCTCTCATAGTCTCAGGACACAGCCTTGGAAGCCAAAGTATAAAACCTGACATTTAAAAGGAGAATGAACAAGCTGCTGCTTCATCCCCAGGTAGGAAATAACATCCTCGGTCTTCTGTGAGTGGAGTCTCATGAAACTCATTTTTGTGGTTTCTGCCATCAAAAAGAAGCTCTGGTGGCAAGTTTGAGGGTCTGTCTCACAAGTTCTTTAGGGATGTACAAACTGTGAGCAGTGGCTGTCTACGATTCCACTGCAATGCACCAGAAGGGGCAGGTTGGACATCAGGAGGAACTTCTCCCTGGAAAGGGCTGTCAGGCCTTGGCAGGGGCTGCCCAGGGAGGTTTGGAGTCCCCGGCCCTGGAGGTGCCCAAGGAAGGCCTGGCCGTGGCACTCAGTGCCCTGGGCTGGGGGACAAGGTGAGGATCGGGCACAGGGGGGATCCATGGACTGGGAGGGCTTTTCCAACCTTTACAATTCTGCGATCTTATGGAAATAAGAGCTGAATTTGCAGAGGAGGAATCATGGGATGCACATTGTTGAAACAAACTTCAACGCCCGAACAGGTCACAAATGAGACCAGACAACCCTCCTGTTCCCCAGCAATGAGTAACTACAGATAATTCTCTGTGGACTAAAAAAAATCCATCAAGGAAAAGATTTATCAAAGACAAAATATGGCAGGCTTCCAGCAGGATCCAGGAAAACCTCTCAGCCAATAGCTGGAGCAGCAGTAATTGTTCTAAATCTATCAATAAAGCTGAGCTGCTCCTTCATTGACTGCAAACACCAATTTCTTTCATGGAGGATTATAAGTTGATGCTCATGGTCTCTCTAACACCATTAGGGTGATAAACAGTTGAAACTACATCAGGATCTGACACGTAGATCAATTCTGGGTCCATAAAGAATCTACACAAGAGGTTCCTGGACAGGGATTTACTGCCCCCAGTTTTTATTCTCTCTCGCTGCTAAAATTACTTCTGTCAAGTACTTACAAGAGTACAGGGGGAAGAAAAAAGCAAAAAGAATTAATTTTTCATGTGCTGCTGGAACAGCCTTTTGAAATTTCGGGAGTTTTTGAGGCAAATATGTTGCTGCATTGCAAATGATGCTGAACAGCAGGTGGGATTCAGCTAAACACTGATCCAGCCTCACGAGCCACTCGCCATCCAGAGACAGCAATTTAAGCACCAAACTAAGCTGTCAGGATTTTCTCCAAGGGCAGTCACAGGCTTCACGTTACCAGTGCCAAATTATATTAGACATTTAATTTTAAACCTCAGGTACTTAAATGTAAAACCTTACCACAGTAATAGTCATAAAGCAGTGGGGCATTCCATTTCAGAGAATGGATTTTTCTATTTTTCCCCTTTAATTTAACCAGCACCTCCTGTTTTGTGGCTCTGCCCACTACAAAGTAATTTATCTAATTAGGAGATGTTCACAGCTGCTTGAAAGACAGAAGCCCCAGGAAACCAAAGGTCTGGTTTGGAAGACTTTGAAAAGTTCTCCGGAGCCACACAAAGTATTAATTTAATGTGAAAAAAAGGTGCAGAGAAAAATTGAATCCCAATATGTTATTTTGTCTACAATAAAACCATGTGACAATAAGCAGGATATTCTCCAGTACATTGGCATTTGAATTCCAAAAGATGCTTAGCTTCTCACTGTACCTGCTGCTTTCACAGTATTAGCTTTTTATGACTAAAATTCAAAAATCTTTTAAAGGAGAAAAAAACCCCTGAAATTAAAAAGGGTTTTTCATGCGTCAACTTGCCAACATAAAGGACATTTCTGAGCTTACCCAAAGATGATACACTGAGAGCAATCAATTATTCTTGAGGTTCTGCAGCAGCTTTATCATAATACTTCTGATTCTGCTGACCTTTAGTTGCCTAAAACTCACTGTTAGTCCAACTTTCTTCCTTATTTATAAAACAATCTTTTTTTAATTTTTTTTTTTTTTTAATATATTGGAACACCTGCACGACATTATTCCAGTCAGGTTATTCACAAGTACCCCCCCGTCACCTGCAATTTTAAAATAAATATTTCCTAGGTAATTCTAGCTGTCGTCTCTCCTGAGCCATAAGTAATCACACGTGAGTGTCAAGTCAGAAGAAGGAACTGCACATACGTGGGAGTGCAGAGCTGGGGAGGAGAACAGGTTCCCTTCCGCAGGGGTTCGGAACCAGCTCCAGCTCAGCAGCAGGAGCAAAAGACAAGTCCAGCAAACACAGCATTACCAAAAGAAGGGGCAGGGAAAAGGCAGGAATTTAGGTACTATTTCTACTTTTTAACATTTTATTTCCACGCCACTTGTGGGAATTCAGTGAATTCTGCCTTTTGAAGGCTTTTCTCTCCTGCAGCCTGGGTTGTTCCCTCTGGCACGGGGACGGCACGTGCTCCCCTGCCTGCAGGTGTGTCAAGGGGCACAGCAGAGCTCCCTGCACCTGGGCCTTCGCTTGCTTTCCTTCTAGAGTCAGCACCCAACACTCTCCAGCCTGCCTTTGAGAAGCTACATGATAAAAGAAGGGTGCCAAAAAAAAAAAAAAAAAGCCCAAACTTTGGCCTAACCTTTTAGAAGAGAGGCAGAATTGGGGCCGGATTAAAACGACAAAGCAGCTCAGGAAAGAAAATATACAGTCTTAACTGGGAAAGCAGTTCAGCACTCAAGCAGGGCAGTGCTGCCTGCCCTGCTCCAGAGGAGCGGGAGAGCTGGGTGGACACACAAAAGAACAGGGCTGAAGCATTTAATTGATTTTACAGCATCTCTGCCTTTCAGTGAGGCTCCGATCAAGCCTGCTTGCTTTAGAAAATTCTTAGCCAAAATCTGGACTATTTTAGTGCAGGTGTCCCTCTCCTGAAGGTGCTGTCCACGTGTTTACAGCTCCAGAAATGCATGTGCTTCAGTAACTAGGACTTGGACAGTTAATGCCACTCAGAAACAACATAACGGCTTTAACCCCTCTGTTCTCATAAGGTGGCACTGAAAAGCTGTTCAGAGCTGCTTAAGAACCCAGAGACAGAATCAGGGGCATACCCAGATTCAAACCTTATACACACACACGTTACATACTGGCACAGGTTGCCCAGGGAGGTTGTGCACGGCCCATTCCTGGAAGTGTCCAAGGCCAGGTTGGATAAGGCCTTGAGCAACCTGGGATAGTGGGAGGTGTCCCTGCCCATGGCAGTGGGGTGGGGACAAGATGGTCCTGAAGGTCCATTCCAACCCCCCAATATTCTATGATTCTAGAATCTATCTGTATCTATATGTATGTATGTATGGGACATGTGCAATAGTTCTCATATCCCCCTAACTCTCCCCATTTTAGGGACAGCCATCAGAACCAGCTTTCCTTCCCTTCCTCCTGTCTTATTCACATTTCTCCCTGCTACCCATATTCTCACTTTCTTCTCAGTTTTTTTTCCACACACTTTTCTCCTTTTCCCCATTTCCTGAACTTTCCAAGGTTTCCTCACCCGCTCTTTAAACCCCACACTCTCAGCCAGGTGTGTCTTGCTGGTCTGAGCCATCTCTGCTGCACACCTGAGCCCCAGCCCACCCACTTGGCTGCTCCAAGGATGCTCTAATTTGCACCAGGTCACTCACAGGTGACCAGCATTACAGCTCTGCCCTTCCCAGACACTCCCTCAAGGCCAGAGACACCAAATATCACATCCACCCTGCAAGAAAAAAACACCTCTGTCTCACTGCTGCAATGTAGTAATTGCAGAGCACCATCTGGAATAGTGTTTGCTCCTTTTAATACTTTTAAATGCTCCACTGAGGGAACACTACAGCTACGCTAGGAGAATGCAGGGATTAGAGTGAGAGCACAGCAGAGAAAGGACACATGCTAATACCCACTGAATACTAACACCTACTGCTAATGCCCACCACAGGGTAAGGCAGTGAGAATATCAAGTCAACAACACACAATATGTGGCTACCCCATCCCTGGAAGTGTCCAAGGCCAGGTTGGATGGAGCTTGGAGCAACTTGGGCTGGTGGAAGGTGTCCCTGCCTATGGCAGGGGGTGGAATGAGATGATCTTCAAGTTCCCTTCCCACCCAAGCCCTTCTAATGATTCTTTTTTCAACAGGAAGAGCTAATGTAATTATAATACTGCTCAATTTTAATTTCAGTTGCATTATCACAGAATTCCAGAATGGTTTGGGTGGGAAGGGACCTGAAAGCTTATCCAGTGCCACCCCCTGCCATGGGCAGGGACACCTTCCACTAGCCCAGGTTGCTCCAAGCCCCGTCCAACCTGGCCTTGGACACTTCCAGGGATGGGGCAGCCACAGCTTCTCTGGGAAACCTGTGCCAGGGCCTCCCCACCCTCACAGGGAAGGATTTCTTCCCCATATTCCAACTAACCCTGTCCTCTGTCTGTTTAAAGCCTTTCCCCCTTGTCCTGTCAGTCCACAGCCTTGAAAAAAAAGCACTGTATCGATCCGTTGTCTTTTATCTCATTTCTCTTTTCCCCTCACATGCTCCAAGTCTGACACCCAGCAGCGCAGCGGGACCAACACCGGGCTGCGAAAGCGCACTTTTTCCTTTTGAAAGAAAAGCAAAGCACCAAACTCCCCCTTCACCCCAAAGCATGTATTCACCCCCCCAGCTCCAGGTTTCTTACCACTGCTAATGCCAGAGTTTGCAATGACTGTTGCCTCGCTCCACTGATCTGCACTGGAGACCGAGTAGGAGCGCTGGTGCAACCCGTCCGGGCGGCTGTTGAAGGACACCAGACTGATCCCACTGGCCATCTGAGACACAGATGTGCTAGTAGTCACGTTCCCTAGGCACAAATGGAAAACAAATTGTGTCAATAGAGAACACAGCATGGACTTTGCACGAGGATGGATGGGTGTATCTTGACAGAGCACACACAGAGGTTACGCCACTGGCACAAAACCCTCCCTGAAGGCCTCGGCACAACGGCCCTGCCAGCAGGGCTTTGGGGCACCACCGATTTCAGCAGCTCAAATCTAGCTCAGAACCTCTGACTAAAGAACCTGAATTTTCACCATTTCACCTCATTCTGTTCACTGAAAACACGATCTTCCACCACCCTGCCACCAGTCGCTTTCTGTAGAGGTTCTCTGCTTGTTACGAAAGAAACTGTGCACAAAAAATGAATTTATTCCTGAAAACCACTCTTCATACAAGCAACTGAGATGGGACAACTAAGCCAACTCAAAGAGTTTAAAAGAATCTACCTTTAAATAAGATCTCTCACAAGTCTTTCCCCCAAGTGAAGCCAAGAACATGGCGGTGGGGAGAAAATGACTCCTAGAATTGTGAGGCCAAGCAAAAACTTATTTGGGTTTTTAATTTTAAACCAGTACCGTGACAAAAAGCACACACTGGACTGACTGTAGGTATCATTCCTGTGTCCCATTCCACAGCAAAACACCCATCACAACTCCACCTGAAGACCTATGACACAAAAGGGGAGACACAAAGAACTGCCTTTACCCAGTAAACAGTGCAAATAATTCTGTGTTTTCACAATCACTGAGGACTAGGACATTAAAATGCTGCGAGGTGTGTGTGAGGGGGAGCGACAGGGACAGGTTTCTTACCATAAAACAGGAGAAGAGTGAATAATTTTAGAGAAGAAACAATTAAAACCTTTCCAGAAACTCAGGTTCCTGATGGTCTTGCTCACAACCTGCTATGGGCCAAAGTCTGCCCTCCAGTTTTGTCTTCTGAGCACATTTTACTCCAGTCCCAGCACAGGTTTTGCATATTACAGGGCTACAAAGAATTTACAATGCTAGTTTCCTTCCTCATAGCAGGCTCTCAAAACGTGCCCCACAGGTCTTCTATGGATTGAAAAATACTCTTAAAAAACACATGTAGAGGGAAAGGAACAGACACAATTTTATAACATACCCTCGCACTTTGCATTTCCATTGCACCTTCTACTGATGAGTTCAGAAAAATTAATGAATTAATTTTCAATGCTCCTGTGAGGTTGTTAATTATCTGCTATCATTTCCCCCATTTTTCAGAGGTTAAATGACCCAGGGCCACAAAGGAAGATTGTGGCAGACTTGAAAATAAAACCCAGATCTCCTGACTCCCAGTTCTATCATTATGTCTTTTCCCAGAGCAGCCTTTGGGAAGACAGCAGAGCTCAGTGAACTAGTTTGTGTTTATTAGACTTGGCATAATTGTCCCGTTCTCTCCTCCCCTTTCCCAAGACTAAATCTCATCCTTAGTCCTTAACACAGATCCATCACAGTATCTGTGTCTTCAATGTACTCACTCAGCCTCCAGAACTTCCATGTGGCATCTCTACTTTGCTGACACGAAATACAGACAGAAAAACCAATTTGTTTAACTACGCAGAGTCTAAAGTGAATTTTGGAACCATGCTGGGACCTCCCAAGGCATGAGAGTTCAGAGCAGAGGATCAAACTGTAGCTCAGCACCTTAAAATCCCAATACAAAATGGAAACAGGAGCCGACAGTACATATATTTTGAGGTCTCATAAAAGAAGTATCTCCTTCCAAAAACCTCCATGATGCTGCTGATGCTCTCTTCGAAATACCCTTTTCCTCTGGTTTTTAAAATCCAGAAAAAGTATAAACATTATTAAATTATTTTGATGATCCACCAAAGGAAAGGGAGCGGCTGATGTGAATGACAGAGCTTCAGACCAAATGCACTCTAGAAACTCGAGATTTAGGCCAACATAGACACAACATAAGCAGTGATACTTCTACGCTGACAACTTCCACCCAGTGCACAAGCTTTGGAACACAAGTCTCCACTTTCTAACCATGATGCAAAAGTAAAACCTTAAAACAAGAATATCTTGACTTCTACACCACCATGTCAGCACCAAAGGCTTTACTTTCACCTTAATCCCATCTGATGAAACTCCAGCCTCACCTTATGATATGAACCTGTTGAGAAGTGACTTATTCTGCAAAACAAAGGTTTTTCCTTTCACTTCACCTTTCTGAAGGGCGAGGGCTGCAAGCACAAAATAGGTGCCAAGTGCCATCACATAACACTTTACTGATCAGAGATGCCATTAACTCAGATCTGTCCTTCCTACTGCTGTAGTCTGGCAGCCCTGCAACCCTTCCAATAACATTTATTCCAGTATCATGAAATTCCACTTCGTCCAGGTGCTGGGAGGTGTATATTTTCATGATACATCAGACCCTCAAGCCGGAATCCATGGGCAGATATCAGAAGGGCCAGATTGCAGAAAACTGTGTGTCCTTTCCTCTCCCGCGCCTCCATGCATTCAGCTCTAGCCCAATTATTTGCAACCTTATTTAAACGTCATTATTTCCCTATCCATTGCTAATTTTCCCACTAAGTGCAGCACGCCCAGGACATACATCCCACCACCCCAGCAGGCACGAACGCTGTACCGCAGAGCGAGGAGCACTGAAAGGCAGCCCCTGCTCCTGCACACGGTGCATTCCACACAAAGCCCCTACAACACGGTCCCACAGTTCTTCCCACCTACAGCAAACAAACCCCAAACCAGACCTGGCAAATGTCCTTTCATTTTTCTCATGGAAACCTAACCCTAACCCTAAACAGCAGAGTTGTTCAAATGAGGAGGCCAGCAGCACTCAGTGAAAATGCTGAAGATGTCCCTGCCCATGGACTAGACGAGATTTAAAGGTCCCTCCAACCCAAACCACTCTGGGATTCGATGATTCTGTGAAAAGGAAAGCCTGTATATTGGGTTAGGCACATGGAGCCTTTACACTGAGCTCCTGCAACATGCATCCTGGCACCTCTTGCTCCCCATCTGTATCTCTGTACGTACATAAGCACATCTCTCCACAGACAGACATCCATCTTCACATCAACCCCATTCTCCCGAACAGTTACCTGGCCCATTCTGGAGCTGTGAAAGAGTTGTCTCTTCAGATACACCCTAAATGTATCAGCTGGTTGCTTAAGTTGATTAGCAGGGGGCAGTTAAATTACTATGCTAATCCATGTATTCTCAGCACTGTTTCCTTGATATGGATATGTGTATATGCTTACTGGGAAGCCTTGATTAGTTCAAGCTTCAATGTGTCAAAGGCTCCAGATTCTTTCCAAAGAATAATTTTAGCTGTACTCACATCCCTAAAGTGTGGGAGCTGATTTGAAAAGGTACTTACCTCTACCATATGCTATTTTTCTTTAAACAATTTGCATTTCAAAGGGAATATGGCATTTATATTTGAATGAATATCAGTATGTTGCCAGAACTTGTCTCAAATGAGCAAAAAAAAAGATGCTGGTCTCCTATTGAACAAAAATGTTTTCATCTACCAAAGGAGCATCAAAGGAAGAATTCCTCTTTCTAGCTCTAGACAGCTTTATTAAAACTATCTTTTCTGATGTTATAAAACACCCCGTTATGATCGCGCTTACAAAACGTTCAGACAATTAAGTTCTACAAAACCCTTCCAAATTAAGATTCAAGGTAATTTCCAGGTTTGGCCAATATTCAGCAGAAGTGCCTCTAAGAAGAGTGAGTGTGCTCACACAAAATCCAATTTATATCCCCATTTATTCAGTATAAATCACTGCAAAGAGCAAGTGAAGGCGAGACTGGGCACGAGAGGAATTAAGCCACATAGGTAATGAGAGGCTGAGAGAAACACAGACCCTGGAGGCAGAACGTGTCTCCATTTCCCAAAAGGAAGGGAGCCCTTTGGCTCTTCCTGCTCAGTTGTTTCGTATTTCCAAAACAACAGACCATAAATGCAAGGTCAGGTTACAATCCTTAGGAATGTTATGAAAATAACAAAGATTTATACAAACGTAGGGCACGAGATGTTAAGAGTGGATCTGGTCAGTAAAAGCCAAAAGATAAAGGCTCTATTACAAAAATTGTAATAAAATATGCAGTTGAGATTATATTAAATGTTCTCTTACGTACATGCAGTAACTTGTCCCACAAACCAGAAACCACTCCGGGTTTTTGTCACACTGCTCCTGCAATGGAACAGTTCTGTGGGCAGCATGGCAGCAATCCCTCTTTGGCTGTTTTTTAACTTGGCAATATAGTGAATCACCACTGGGCAGCACAGGTTACTTTAACAGACACATCACTTCAAGCCTTCACCAACTAAGCAGCCAGTAATCACGCATGCAGGACCAACATAGCTCACAACTAGACCCTAAGAAGTGAGATACAAGCGATTTCAACACACGAGTGATCTTCCTTTCCCGCTGCAGACACAGCTGGGATTCCTCCCAAACAAATCAACTACAAGAACTTATATTCCTGAGTGCAACTAATATACTCCTGGATTTATGAGAGCAGCAGACACTGCAAGAGTCATGAAGCAGAACTGTATTTTTCCATGAAGCCGTGGCGTGCGAGACCCGCAGAGAGGCTGCACAGAAACGCTGCATCAGACAAACTGCAGCCCACTGCTATGCTTTCTCCATGGCCACGTTTTATTTGTGCCAAGGTCTTCATGTTCACGAGTTTCTCTCCGGAAAAAAAAAAAAAAGAAAAAGAAAAAGAAAAAAGAAAGGAAATAAACCTCTTAAGGCCAGAGGGCTGTGCTCACCAGCTGTTAGAACTAATGAAAAATACATTAGAGTTGTGGGTCAGGAAATCCTGACTCTTGATATCAGAGGGTTAATTGTTTCAAATCATGTTGGGTCAATCTGTGTTGCAGGAATTCTGCCTATTCTTGAAATGCCCTCTAATTCAGCAAAAGGCACTGTCAAGTAGGTTAGATTGGCTGTTGGATGCCCATTCCCAACCCGCACCTAGCACTGCTCCCTCAAGTCTCTTCAGGCATTAGGGTGTAAAGGCCCCATTGCTGGTTGCAAAAAGATGGGAAGCATTCCCTTTCCCTGTCCTCTGCATCCCACTCAGGAGTTAATTCCCAGAGTTGTGCAGAAATCGTTCCAGTGGACAAACCCTTCCTGAGAAGTGTCTGACCATCCAAGCTGTACTTCCTGCCTCTGCTTCACCTATAGATATGACCCTTGGGAGCAGGAAAATTTGCGGATGGCTCTTCTGGGTTCCTTCAGTTTGCTGCCTCACATCCATCTTTTACAGAGGGACCCTCCTCCCCTCACCCCCTCTGGAGATTTCACGCTGCACTGAAATCTGGGAACATAGCTACTTCCAGCTCCTTTCCTCTCCAGCTGAGGAGAGTCAGCCTGCATTGGAAGGGAGGTGCTGCCCAGGTGTCAGAGCACTGTTTGGCCACGTTCTCAGAAGATCAGCTGTGAGACCAGGGCTCCAACTTCCATAGCCAGCCTCTTCAGCGGGTAAATTCCCTGAAGCACTGCCATGGATTCTGTTTCAACCTGACGGCACTGTGGAAAAGGCACATTGTCTCTGCCCTGGGTTGATCAGGGATTTAAAATATCTTGAGCTTACTCGTACACGGAACAAGAAAGAGTGAGAGGGAGGGTTGGAACTAGAGGATCCTTCAGGTCCCTACCAACCCAAACCATCCTGTGATCCTAAATCTTTCCAAACCACACTGGTTTCAGTGTTAAAACTCTCCTTCAACACGCTGACAATCATTTTCAGTACTGTAGCAGGCAACTTGCTTGTGGGTTCTACTTATTTTTAAGATTTTTTTTTTTTCCCAGAAGCATCTATTTACTGACCAAAATTCCTGAAGATAAGCAGCTATTCACAGAGGAAGCCCTTCCATCTCCATCCCCACAACCCAGGCTCGATTAGCAGCGCACAGACCGAGCGGGGTCAATACTAATGAACAAACAAGGCAGTGCCAAGAAATATCCTGGCAGTGAAGGACGTGGTGCTGGGAGTATAACGAGGAAAGCTATTATTCTCAGAGCATGCCAAAGCCACACAGCAAGTGTGGAGGAAAATTAAGTCATCAGAGGAGACATCTCTTCTAAAAGAAAGTTAAACCCAAGATCTTCACCGCGGGCTCCTGCTCAAGATCCCCGACTATTTATTCCGCTGGGATCAAAGTGTGTTTTCCTTTTCTGGCAGGCACATTACTATTTTTTCAGTAGTTTTAACAAATAAAAGTAATAAATACGGTTTGCTGGGCTTCCTGGGCAAGTCCTGACTGAGGTTACCTGCTTCTTCAGGGACTGCAGCCTTAAGACCCGGAGGTCTTACACGGGCAAAAGCTCTACTTTGTATTGTTCTTACTTGGTTGTGATTCCTCTTGAGAACCACGAATTGAACTTTGCAAAAAATAATAGCACAGAATCAAACCGTTCGCAGGTCTGATGCTGCTGACACTGAGAGCGGCAGTGGAGCCTGTGCGGGGGCCTGAGGCAAGGGATGTAAAAATGCTTCCTAATCCCATCGACTGCCTCTGGAAGTTGTTAATCATGGCACTGGAGAGGGGGTGGTGGGTCTCACCTGCACTGTCAGGATTAGCAGAACCAACTCTGGGAGCTTCCCACGACTTACAATCCTCCCCAAACCCTGCGAGCTGCATCCCGACCCTCTCCAGGATGGGGAGGGACGACTGCTGGCATTCCCATATCCTCCTGCCTCTTAAGGAAGTGGAACAAAGAAACTTTATTTTCGCAAAAGAGACAATAGCTATGAATGTGAGATGACTTTTTTTTTTTTATAGCTATTGCCACTGTAACAGCAGCTAAGTGAATGCATGTCTGCAGTGTGAGCAGTTTTGATAAACAGCCTCTGCGGGCCACACAACGGGGATAATGTATCCTTAAGTACTGCCAATGAGCTGCCATTCTGCACAGCCAATTACTTCTGTGCGTCTGTCACTCAAAGGAAAAATGACTGAGCCCATTAGATCAAACCTTTGTCACTGTTCCTAATGCACTCTTAGGCCTCATTAATCTGAGGGAGCAGCAACACAGCCGCCGGTGCCTCATTGCCTCCCCCACAACAGGCCCACGTGAATCTTCTCATCTCTCCCCCAAGTGCACCACGTTAATCAAGCTCTCCTTATTACCCCGGTCCCTGTCACGGCGGAGAGCGCTCTCTCTCTTAAATGCTCTCATTATGGTCCATCTTTAGAGCCGGCTGAGTGGAAAAAAAAAAAAATAGAGGGGAAAAAAAAAAAGAGCCAGAGAGAAAGAGAAGAGGAAAAAGCAAGTCCGATCACATTAATATTCATGACAATAATTAGTATNGAGCCGGCTGAGTGGAAAAAAAAAAAAATAGAGGGGAAAAAAAAAAAGAGCCAGAGAGAAAGAGAAGAGGAAAAAGCAAGTCCGATCACATTAATATTCATGACAATAATTAGTATTCTAGGTCACTGAATATTCATGCTATTAGTTTGGTTTTTTATGGGTTTGCTGGATGTCCTGATTGCTGGAGTGTGGAAGAAAACAGCATGGTTGGGACTTTAGATGTCAACGGCAGTTCAATACTCCAAACACATTTGTGAATTTTTTTCCCCGTTTAGTAAATCAGCTTCAACCCTCCTGATGGCTTTAATATCTTCAAATCACTGGGGGAAAAAGAACGAACAACCCTGCAAAGGTCTGAACATCCAACCAGTTGGTGCCACATGCAGCAGCCATCAGGAATCGGCGGGATTGCACCAGGTGGACAGGGCAGAGCTGGGATTTATTCAAGATACGGCGCAATGGAGGCATGAAAATCAAACGGAGAGAAACAGGTATGGGCTGAGCAGCACCAACTGCGGCTTGCCTGTAACTCTCCTGAAGCTCCCCGACACGTTCCTACCCTCAACCCACCTCATCATCACCGGAGATGGGCACCGTTTGCCCACCTCTAGAAAGGATCCTCAGACAGTTCCTTTTTCCCTTCTTTCCCTGAAGAGAAAACCTAAGCAAACTCTTTTTTCCCCCAATATTTAACAAATGCAGTTATTTTACCAAATGCTTATTTTATTAAGGCTAACCTGTGCCCTGCTCCTTTTCCCCCATTATTGAGGAATACAGGGTACTCACAGTGAAAGTTTCTTGCTCTCTAGTTCTGGAAAGAGCAAATCCTAGTCCACAGGAACGGGAGAAGATGGCCTTGAGGATCCCCCTCTAGTGGGATGAAAGGGAAATCTCACATGCTCTCAAATTGGGCTTTTTTCCCTCGGAAACGAGCAAACTGACAAATTCTCCTTCCTTTTGCTGCAGCTGTATGTCATTGAACTAACAGCAAACCCAACCAAATGGAAAATTGACCCAGCTGATTACTGATAAAAGTAAGTCACAAAGTTGTATTTGTGGTCTGTGGCAAATCCATAAACCCCACGTTTCACGTGCAGTCCAATCACCTCACGTACCTCGTCAGACTGCAAAATTAGTGACAATTACTTCCCAACAACCAACTTGTGGGAACCACACCAGATCAAACCCGGCTCTGTCGAGTCCACACTGCGCCTGTACACAACCTCAGGCAACTTCAGAAGTAAATAATTCAGAGCACATTCAAGAATTTAGGACTCAGTTTAGCATCTCTCTGCAAAGGCACCCACGATCTATAGCCTGTGGAGCAACTGCCTGTGAGCTCTTGGCTTGATAAACATTTTTACTCATCATCAGCCTGATCACAACATCTGAATCCTCACAGTGCCCTCCAATTAAAAAAAATTATTGTATGATCTACAAAAACCACCGATGGCTTGATAGATGATCACAACTAATAACTGCCAGGAAACTCACACTGATAAGAATGTGAAGCTGCCATTCCTGTGACATCTGAAATGTCACCCAGAGTTAGCAGATAACAACCTTTAGCAACCTTAACGATGGCCTGGAACTCACACATTTTGGGATACTTCACATACTGTACAGTCACTACTGTAAGGAAATTTAATAGCAGCAAATTATTTAAACGAAGTGTTAATCAGGAAACAATTTATCTCTACACCATAGGCTATTTTTAGACATGAACTTTCTACATCAGTGGCTGTTGCTGCAGGCTCAGGCTTTGGGTTGTTTGGAGAGGAGAAGAAATAAATGACTCCTGGGAGGGATTTCAGGAACAAGTTCAACTTCAGGTCAATCAGCTCAACTCCAACCCAACTTGGGAGTAAATGAAACCTGGACCCAACTTCCGGACTCCAAAGTCAGCAAGAGCTCAGTCAGCTTCCAGAAGAGACTGGCCCATGGGATGGACAGGACTCTGGCCCTGCCGCATTATTAGAGAAAGTTTGGAACTGAGCAAGTCCAAGATTTATCCTTTTCTGAAGGACTTCCAACTGAGCTGCATCAACAGAATGATGCTCAGTGCCACGTAAGTTTAATTTAAATTTCAGTTACTTAAGCATCTCTAAGATACCAGAAAAGTAATACAATTTTAGATTAAAGGGAATAAACATCTATTTCCCCCAACTCATAGATTCCCACCAAGTTAGCTTACAAGAACAGGGACCTTTCCTAAAGCCATGGTTAATAAGCCTAGATATAACATCAGTAACACAACACCACATCTCTCTTTATTTTCTGGGAGAAGCTGCCACACAGAATCCCAGTTCTTTCAGGATAAACCCCAAACTGCACCTCCAAGAAAGCCCAGAGGCCGGTTTTCAACTAAAAGTCAACCTTTTTCCAGGCAGTGTCTGGCTTTGCAGCAGCAGAGCAGCCTCATCTTCTAGTCATTTGTCTGCTTTGTGACAGAGCACAGAAAACATTCCTTTTCCCTAATGCTGGTTCACTTCAGTTTGGACCGTGTCCTTTCACGACTATGACCATGTGTACCTCTTCCATGACTACGACTTGATGCCAAGGGAAAAGGATTTTCCCAGCCCTTGTGTCAGTGGAAACCCAGCAGAAAGAGTAAAGATCTGGAGGTTTTTTTCTCTTCATCTATTCTCATAAAGATCTTCATTTTTTTACGTCTCTGAAATGGAAATTGTCAAGGACCAGAACTTGGCTTTTATTGATGATTATTACCCAGAGACACCTGCTTTGTTTGGGATGAAAACATTTATGAACTGGGATAACTGTCACTGAGAGATGGTTATTTTATGTCTGCTTGTCAAAGTCTTTAAGACCAGAAAGACAATCATGTTCAGATCAGAAATGCCACAAAGAACAACAAAATTCCATGTGCTAGGAATGACAGGCTTTTAAACTTCACCTTCTGCATGTGACCCCTATGGCAATTAAACCTAACAGCAAACCTTGCGCCTCCTGCGTGGCTGTTACAACTTGGATTGCCAGATAACTGAGTTTGCCCCTCCTGAATTCACAGCATCACCCTGAGGAGCCTAATTCCTTCTACCTTGACCACAGCAATGCTTTGGGAAGCACCTTGGGAAAGATGAATTACAAGAAATTCCTCTAGAAGCCAGAGAAAATTTTCTGCTGAGCACTCATGAAAAATTAATTTAGAACATGTCAGTTATAGGCAATCCAACAGGCATCTAATCTACAGATCCGTGGGCCAAGTCGGCACTGACATCCATCCTTAAGGGGCAGCTTCCAAACAGTGTTTAACTGACCATCAGTGTCTTTAAATGAAGACATCATTTGATATAACCACTAAGTGACTGCGCTGGGGAAGAGGTAACATGCAACAGTGAGAATATAGTGAATTTACAGGCCTAGAAAATAAGAACTGCAAGTGCTGATTCTTTCTGTGTGGTTCAAGCCTCATGCATGCACAGAAACCTCCCTGTGAAAAAACAAGTTCAGCCCTGTGATCAATTTTAAAGCCCTACACAAGCTGAAGACAACATTTTCCCAGGAAAAGCTCTGAGACAGCAGCACAGCCTGCAAAGGATAATTTACAGGTGTTTTTAGCTGCATGACAGGTAGCTGCAGATACATCAGACACCCTTCTGGCACTCCAGAACTGAGCACTAAGTACCTACAAGTCTCCCATCCAGCAGAAGCTGTGACCAAGATACCTGACCACAGCAAGGTTCAGACTAGCAAACCAGGCACAGCCTGGGACAGCACCTTTTTTTTACAGTATTAATAATCCCCTATTTTAAAATCTCTCTCTGCAATGCAGCTCTCCAGCCTCACCTAAACACAAGAACATTGGGAGGAACATATGGACTGATGCAGAGCTGAGCTGCTGGCAGGGACTTCCCAGATCCAGTGTGTCCTACTACTTTCTTAATTTCATTTTCACTTCTTTGTTTTGTTTAGAGTAATACTTTCCTGATGAGCAGTTCCTTTTTATGTTTGCTTTTAATCCAGTAACAAGCAGCAGATGCTGACCAGACATTAACAACAGCGAAGTCTTTCAGAATTTCTAAGCAACATGATGAAGAAGCCAAGAGAGAGGACAGAAGCTCCAACTACTCCCCCAGTGGTATTTGAAATCCACTATCTAAAAGTAGAGCTGTTTTCCAGCATTTGCACTTTCTGGACTAATGAACTTGGCTCAGTATGATCAAACCTCAGGCTGGCCAGGACACACACACAGAGGTCCCACCACTGCCAGGGAGAGCTGTCTGCTCTGCACTGTCATGGAAAGCCTCCCTCTGACCTCGCAATCTAAGCATGCGCGAAACCATGAAAATTCCAAGCTATAAATTTATTTTATCACATCTCTCTCAATATGTTTTCAAAAACGTACTTCTCTGGAGCAATCAAGTAATTTTTGCCTGTGTTCAAATGGCTTAAAAGCAGAAATCTCTAATTGGAACATCTTACCCCTGGTTTATTGACTCAGCCCAGCACTTTCCTTCCTTAAATTACAAAATATATTGAAAAACAAAAGCACTCCCTTGCACCCAGTCATCTAAATAAAACAGCAAACTGCAGGGGTGTCTGCTCAGTGGCACCACTCCAAAAATCCATCTCGACCAGCAGCATTCCCATTTGGAAGGGATAAAACTTCTCCATTTTCTCCTAATACAGGGGAACACACACCGCAAAAACACGGGGAATTACACCTTGACTTGGAGCTGTGGGGACTGGAACGAGATGAGCTTCGAGGTGCCTTCCAACCCAACCCATTCTGGGATTTTGTGAAGCATCAGGTAACCACGACCATTCAAGTGAAGACTCCTGAACATCCAGGTGACTGAGCTCCTTCCCACAGCTGCTGATCCCAGTGGGTGTTGCACAGGGACAGGAGTGTGTGTGGATGGGTTTTTGGCACACGCTGGAGGGGGCTGTGTTAATCATAAATGCAAAAGGCACTCAGCACTTTATGGACACCATCCCAAACATGCTGACAGAACTTCCACTACACCATTAGGAGTTTTGTATAAGCTGCACATTTCACAAGATAAATTGTCTCAAATGTTTTCTCTTAATGCAATTTTTTAAAATCCACTCAGCTGTATGGACAAGTACTTCAGGGAACAATAAACTTCTTTGTTTAGAGCTCTCAAGGAGCTATAAACTACCTTCCATAAACTAATTAAAACAGCTTTCTACAGAAAAATCTTGCTCTTTGAAAGTCCAAAATTATGAATCCTTCTAAAAGCGGAAGGAAGGGTTGTGGATCTCACCAGGAAGCCATAAAGAGCTCTTTCAAATCATACAGCATTTGTTTTTCCTAAGTACTAGACCGAATAGATCATCAGTTCTTCCCATTTGTTAATTTCTGTGAAAATATGTAGGGTTTGGGCAAGTATAAAGTAACAAATATACAATGACAGACATTGAAGGCTACTCAGAATCTCTTGTGTAGGACAGACCAGCAGTCAGGGCTTGAAAAGTTCCAGATGAGTGGATTTGTAAATCATAGAATTATGGAACAGGATTGGATTAGAAGGGACCTTAAAGACCACTTAGTTCCAACTCCCTTGCCATGGGCAGGGACACCTTCCACTAGCCCAGGTTGCTCCAAGCCCCGTCCATCCTTGCCTTGGACACTATTTAACAGACATCATCCCCCGCCATGCACACATGACAACTGCCTACAGGCACTGGAAATCCAATTTTTTCCCATTTTTTCCCTAGCACGGTGCTCTCTTACCTGAATTTGGTGAGATGTGTAAACTGCTCATGTCCTTGGAGAGGCCGTTGGTTTTGGGGCTGGAAATGGGTGCACAGGCTGATGTGGCTCGGGGTGGCCTCTTCCCAGGGACCTTCACAGTGGTTCTCAGCAAGTCGATTTCTTTCCCGTGAACGTTCTGCATATAGTCCTGGCAAGAGGGAAAAGAGACCCAAAACCCAACATCAAACAGGTGGTTCCATAAACAGCAGAATTAATTAACCTAGTTCCATAAGACTTTGGCCCAACATCCGCTGACAGCACCCACTGAATGGTCTTCCCCTTCCTTCCAATTTCTTGATAATCCCTTGCCACTACAATTAATTCCAAAAGTCTGGGGCTTTCTACTACATCCTCAAACTACCAGCTGGAGTCTGGTTTGAGCTACATGTAGGAGTTCACCAGCTAGAAGGTCCCAAACAGAGATGACAAAGCTAAGTGTCCCTCATGAGCACATTTACTTGTGTCTCCTCTCTGCCAGTGTTTTATGCCCTTATCTGTTCCTCAAATTTGGCTGAAATGGGTCAGCAGGCACAAAAGGGCACCAGCAGGTAAGGTTTGGGCAACTCCAACTTTGCTTCCTTAGACCCTTCCTCCACTCACACAAGAAATCACAGAAGGGAAAAAACTATGCAAATTGCATCTGATTAGAGGAAACACTAAAAGCTGGCAGCCAGAAGTGGAAAAGGCTTTTGCTAATTCCTATTTGGAAAGCCCTAATGGGGAAAGAAATAGAAGAGCAAATAGACACATAAAAATGTTGTTTTATCAGAAAGCAATTGATTAAAGTCAGACAGCCGCTGAGGCTGCAATCCTGGGATACATTCAGCAGGGATATTTCCAGGAGAGATGGTGAATGACATCACAAGACACCAAAGTTCTCATTTCCTGGTACACAGTCCTTGAAACTGGAGCAACTATGAGGGCACTAAAGGAAAGGAAGGAGATGGTGTTTTACAGAGGACATGCAAGAGGGGACACACAGGAGAGCAAAATCAAGGGTGACAAGGGACAAGATCACTGCACAAAAAGACATCTGTGCTGCCCAGAGAAGCTGTGGCTGCCCCTGGATCCCTGGAGTGTCCAAGGCCAGGCTGGACAGGGTTTGGAGCAAGAGGGACAAGGGGGTGGAACAGGATGGTGTTTAAGGTCCCTTCCAACGCGAACCACTCTGTGATTCCATGATTAAATAGCCCAAGAGGAAAACAGCAGTATGGACTGGTTGGGAAAAGATCTGGGCTGAAGTTCTTGAGTTAAGCCGGAGACCAAGGGAATGGTATTCCTGAGCCATTTCTGTGGGGAGGCAAAAAGTCTTAATTCCTTTTCAGACAGAACCTGACACCTCACAGAGACCTGGGTGACACTGTGGGCACCTGCATAAGCTAAGATGTAACTCCCCTTTGTCCAAGTCATCAGGGAAAGATTCAGCCACAGGACAGGTGTTAGATGACAGACTGCCTGCACAGACCTGGACACCACCAGAGCATCCATTTCACACAGGAACTCCTGAGTGTACCCCAGATCCGATCACTGTATAGGGAACAAGCAGCTCCCTCATCAAGATTCTTTCACCTTTGGCAGCTTTTACAATGCAAATTATATATTCTGCTCAAAATCCATCAAAACCTGGGACCCAGTTAACAGTAATCTGTGGTAAACCCCCCAGACTAAGCCATCACACCAGCTTATTTCTCCCTAGCTGAGAGCAGTAAAAGGTGGGGCCTGAACAATTCCTGGGGAGAGGACGCAGAGCTCTGCTGCCAAAAGAAACAAAGGCAATCATTAAGGAAAATTCCATTACTAGGTGTTAGATAGAGACGAACAAAAGCGTTTCATCCATAAATTATCAAGTTGGCGGAACTTTCTTGTTCAGTGTCAGTTCTTCACAAATTAAAATACAGTAAGCAGAAGATAATTGAGCATTTATTGCTTATGGGCTCTAAAATGAGGCTTAATCAGAGAGTGACTAAACCTCAGCACGTGCTCTTATCTAATAGACATGTTTTATTTCGTGTACAACCACAGAGTGCTCCACTTCCACTGCAGAAGGAGGTGTTTATTCCAGATTCTTCAGATGAACTGCGTATACGACTTCCCTGCCAGCTCGTGAGATGTGACAGGGCGTTATTAAAGCCCTTTTAATTGGGATTGAACCAGGCTTAAGGTGAGCTATAAACCATTTGAGAGAGCAAGTGAATGTTGGCAAACAGAAAATAAATGCGTTGCAGCCACACCGTTATTAGACCAAAGTGCCCGAGCACAACAGATGCCACGTAGGTATTAATGTCAGCTTAAATATTTATGGGGATATATCAAATGTAAATAATAAAGGCTCTTTCATTGTGTGCAGAATGCATAGCGATAATCTGTGCATCCCCCCCGAGGAGGGGGGCCAGGCCCACATTCCCAGCCGGCGGAGGGAGCTCCGTCAGATCCCGCAAGGGGAATAGAACTTCAAACTACAAAATAATGTGGCGGCTTCAGAAGCGCAATGGAGGGTTTGATCAGATTAGAACAGATGAGGGTCTTGCTGTCATCTGGAATATGCTGTGTTAAAGAGAAGACAGCAAGCCAGATTTTGATATGCAAATGGTACAGAGATAACTCCCCGAGATGTTAGTTGTAGAAAATGCTGATCCGAGAAAAAAGGGGAAAAAACCCTTTAACAAGGCATGAGGGTAATTCAAAGCCAAGTACTTTTAAACAGCACTTAACAAGTCCCTAGAGCCCACTCAACAGTGGGCCACCCCAGACGTGCCATCTTCTGCCCCTCAACAGCTTGAAAAAGTAGTAATTGTGAATCCATTTGCATTTTTCTTCTCAACTTGTCCGTGTTCATCACTCAGCAAGGTGGGGGGGGGGGGGAATAAATAAAGCAAGCAGCAGAGGAGAGGGACCCCTCCCCAAACATGTGGCTTAGAGGAGAAGCTGGTGCCCCGGTCCCCCACACCTTCGCCATCGCTTGTTTTTTACACTTCGCTCCTAATTACGTTGCATCTATTGCCATACACTTAATTAGCTGCATTAATGTGATTTCTTTTCACATAGTCAAGCAATTAAGAGCTATGATTGAGTTTCATTCAATTAGCCTCAACAAACATGCTAATTGATGTCCCAGATGCAAATGAGGTGCAGTGAGAGAAACCTGCCAGCAATTGCGAGTTGTGGCGGGGGGGGGCACCGGGGGGGGGGG
>VZRE01005592.1:297687-313868 GCA_013396775.1 Cephalopterus ornatus | reverse complement strand
AGCAGGGCTCCCCTCAGCCAGCAGAGCCCCCTTCAGCCATCAGGGACCCCCTCAGCCATCAGGGACCCCCTCAGCCATCAGGGACCCCCTCAGCCAGCAGGGCTCCCCTCAGCCAGCAGAGCCCCCCTCTCAGCCAGCAGAGCCCCCCTCTCAGCCAGCAGGGCTCCCCTCAGCCATCAGGGCTCCCCGCAGCCAGCAGAGCCCCCCTCAGCCAGCAGGGCCCCGCGTCGCAGAGAGCTCCCTCCAGGAACGGAGGCGCTGAATGCAATCAGCGGCGTCTGGGCTCTCGGCGCTGGCAGGGGCCGGAGCGCAGCGGGACGTTCTCCCGGCTCCGGGGCCGCCGCGGCTCCTCAGCCCCGGCCGGCCCGGGCCCTCGTCCCCACGCGGGTGATGGCCCGCAGTCAGCGCTAACTGGCAGCTCCATCTTAGTCAGCTGGGGGGCGATGCCGCCGCCGCCAGGACGCACCAATCCATCAATGATCCCCCAAAACACGCTCCCCGCGTCGATTCCCATCGCTTTTCATCCCGAGGTCACCGGCAGCGGCTCCCGTGCGGTGCCGCCGAGGTGTTAATTTGACTACTCAAGGCCACTGACCATTATCTACGGGACTAAACAAACTGCTAAAATATCAGGGGAAAATCAAAAGCGCCGCATTGACTGAAGATGACACCAAATATCACTTGACAGCACCACGAAATGAATTGCCTTGAGTAAGAAAGAAACGATGTGCCACGACACAGAATAATGTAAAGTAAAATTACTTCAGTTCTGCTCTTAATACAGCTCTCTGTTTACAACAGCAGAAATTATTTTCACCAATTAACTGAGCAGAAGCCTTTCAGACATGCAAATTGAGCAAACGGGTATGATCATGTTTTCTAAACAGGCCTACCAAAACCACTCACTGCTATTTCGGGGCCCCTTTTGTTTCTGAGCACCAGCGGTTGTTAAATTTGCTGGCACACACTGCAGTGACTTCTGATGGCCCTCAGAGCTGGAGAAGATCTCCACCAAGGGCCACAAAGCTGAGCCCAGATTGCATGGTGGTTCCAGCCCAGAAAGACTGACAGCAGGCAAACATCTCCTCTTCCACAGACACACTCAGGGCTGCTGCTGCCTGCTTGGCCCCGTTTTCGGGGGGAAAGGACACACCGATCAGATTGAGGGAAAGGCAGAATGTGCTGGCTGCTGCTTCCATGAAGCTGGGACAAAAACTCACATCGTTCAGGTCTATCACAGCCATCTCAAATACCTTACTAAGGACCACTGAGCATGTGGGAGCATTGAATTACCATCAGTAAATGGTTTGGGCTGCAAGGGACCTTAAAGACCTTCCCTTTCCAACCCCTGCCATGGGCAGGGACACCTTCCACTACTATCCCAGGTTGCTCCAAGCCCCATCCAACTTGGCCTTGGACATTTCCGAGGTATCCAGGGGCAGCCACAGCATCTCTGGGCAACCTGTGCCAGGGCCTTCCACCCTCCCAGGGAAGGATTTCTTCCCAATATCCACTCTAAATCTACCCTCCCTCAGCTGAAGCCATCCCCCATTTCCTATCCACGGAGCATGGCTGCTCCCTAGGGCCATCCTTAGGTTAAAGGCATGGCTCAGGTTAGTTATCAAAAACATGGATATCAAAAAAGTTTCACATCATGGCACTGGGTGAAAGGGTTTCAAAGCTCACACTGAAACCACCCACCTGGGCAGTGCCATGTGTCATAACACTGGAATTTAAAAAACTACCTGCTCCCTCCTAGAGGGTCTCCCCAGGTTTCTCCCACCTGTTCCACTGCCATCTTTTCCAATGCACAACATATGGAAGGAGAGACGCTCCAAGGGCAATGCCTTTCTCCCTGGCTATAATAGTATACAGCTATGAATATCACAATTTTTTTTTTTCCTTTTCAGCTATTCAGATCTCTCAGAAGCTTGTTTTTCCAACACTAGGAACAGGTCCAGGCCTAGAATCCTTCCTGATTCTGTCCCCGGTTTACGCTGTGCTTTTGATCAGCTTCTTCCCCATTCCTGGAAGTGTCCAAGGCCAGGTTGGATGGGGCTCTGAACAACCTGGTCTAGTGGAAGGTGTCCCTGACCAAGGCAGGGAGTGGAATGAGATGAGCTTTAATGTCCCTTCCATCCCCAACCATTCCATGATTTTATAGAAAACACCTGCACTTCATGACAGTTTCCCCCCACCATTCAATTGGACATAACACTCCTAAGGCTCCACTTACTGAGGTTGAAATAGTGTTTCCTGATCTGAGGCGCAATAAAAACGATTATGGAAAAGAAAGTTTATGGTTGCACCTCTGGATGACATTTTAAAGACTGTGTGCAGCGTATTTTTTGAAAGACAATTCCAATCCTGTGAGATGACCTATTGGATCCACAAAAGCTATTGTTCAACCTCATCAGCAACAACCAAACCCTCTTCCCCCCCAAACCAGAGCAGAGCAGGAAACGGAAGGAGCCCTGACTTTTGTGCCTCTCTGTGGCAGTCAGACATTTTTATGGCAAAACACCGTCTGGAAAAGATGCAAAACAAAATTGCTAAACTGCAAAAAGAAGAAAAGGAAGGGAGGGGGGAGAAGAAAAAAAACAAAAGGCCCCCTTCCCTTTGCTTATTGAGTTCAAAGGCATAACATGCAGCACCCTGCAGCAAATGGGAAGCTACACTAATTTTAAAGCCATAAAACGCTATAAAGTGCCCTGCGGGGCAGGACTACACTGAAGCTAGTTGCACCTAAATAAGCCATGGTTCATTTACTTCGCAGCTTAGCCTAATGTAATCATCAGTGGATTCCTAGCCTAGAGTTGTAACAGGCAAATAGCCGCTGCCGCCGAGGCGACACTCCCAGCCATGGAGGGGCTGCCGCCACACTGCTGTTGATTAGAAAATTTTTCAGTTTTGACAAGCCCTTAATGAACATAAATCGCTCCTTGATTGGTTTCCATTTGGGGCCACAGGCACACCTCAGAAAAAACAAAAGTCTCCCAAGTCCTCACCCTCCTGCTTCCCAGGAAGGACCTGAGCCACGGACCGACCGCCGGGATACAAGCCACGGTGGAATACACTCATCAAATGGTGCTGGGGAATTAGCCATCCCCCCTCGCATATAAACACAGGGGTAATGCCACTCAGCTTCATAATACATAGTTAATCTTAAGAAAAGCAATGAAATGTTATTTTCTGAGGAGAAGAGGGGAATGAAAAGGCATTCTGGAAACCACTGATCACCCTAAAGCACTGTGTCCTGACAAAAAGAAGGTCATCACCAACCTGTTTTATTCACATTGGGAATCAAGAACATTAAATTTCAGTAATAAAAAGCATTGCCTATATCTATACTGTGGTGTTAATCTACTCCATCAGTGTTTCAGGGGCAGGAGATGAAGTCAGGGCAACACTTGCAACACTGCAACAACAAAACATCGGTCTTTCTGTAAATGGATCACTCATTTTCATAAAATTTTAAGAAAATTCTTCCCTCTGCACTTTGCTTCTCATTCAGTCTTTGTAAAGAGAGCTGCTGTAAAAGACAAACCAGTTTTACCATCCTGAGTAATTTATGAAGCATTTACACCCACAGCAGTTCGCTCGGCTGGACAGGAAGCTCTCATTTTATAAACACCCCTGACTAATTAATGGCTTGGCTTTTGCCATTTAAATTGCAACTCATTCTGATCCCAAGAATTTTCCTTGACTTTCTGAAGAGAGAGCAGACGGATGTGACGCTGAAATGTGTGTTTGCTCCACGTTTGCACAGCTCTGCCACAGCAGTGCTGCGGTTTCCACACTGTTGACTGTCGGCTCCCTCGAGGGCAGAGAGACCTCAACACATCAGAGATGGGCCATCACCAACCCCATGACGTTTAACAAAGACAAGTGCCAGATTCTGCACCTGGGATGGGGCAACCCTGGATGTACAGAGAGACTGGGAATGAGAGCTGGAATGGATGAACCTTGTAGGTCCCTTCCAACTCAGGAGATTCTGTGATTCTAAGATCTTCAGTTTTACATTTTTCTCCCAAATTGATCTTCACTCCATTACATCTTTCCCATTAAGATGATAAAGAAGCTTTCAAGGAAGTTCTAAAGCAACTGAGTGATCTGTACAGCTACACCACTTCATAGAAGCCTCTTCTGCTGTTTCATGTTTGGTATCTTTACCCCCAAAAAAGTGACAGCAGCATGGTTAGCACTTATTTTTCCGTAAAGGTTGGTTATCCTCTACTTATTGCTAGAAGCCACATAAATCATATATAAATAAAATGTGTAATAATTAAAAAAGGAAAGCTCTGGGAAGTGTAAGTAATGCTGTTGGAAAGGAGAATGTTGCTCTGATACGGCTTTGAGGAAAAGGCTTCCAGAAAGAATGCAAGTTGTGGTGAGTACTAAAACAGGGCATCATCTCATCACCATCATGGTAATCAGCAATTACTATACCCAGATTTTGTAACTGTGCCTATCGTTCATTTTTTTTCTATCTCAACCAATGTTTTAGGCATGTTAACAGATGGAATAGTAACTACAATAAAAACTTACACATGCTCCTGGTTTATCTTCATCAACACTCAAACTGTAGCTCTGCAGCATTTGCTTTGCTCACTACTCTTTCAGGAGGCAGAGCTACATCTTATGTGAAAAATAGCACAGAATTATGGAATGGTTTGGGTTGGAAGGGACCTCAAAGCTCATCTCATTCCCCCTCCTGCCACGGGCAGTGACACCTTCCCCTAGACCAGGTTGCTCCAAGCCCCGTCCAACCTGGCCTCGGACACCTCCTTTTGTCAGTCCAAGTCTATGTTTACCAAAGCCTAATTTGAGGATTAGCTGTTGATAGGAAAGTGCAGTTAGAAGGGCTTCCAGAGCCAGCTGATATCCAGCTTTACATTCCTGCGAAGCAAAACCAAGGGGGGGAAAACAGGCATACAGGATAGTATTCTAGAAATATGTAAGGGCATGAATATTTCTATTCAAGCAACACGAACAACACGATTGGGAGCTACTGAACTGCCTGAGGTAACGCAGCCCTGGGAACAAGGCTGAGCTGAAACGCTGGCTGTGGGGGAGATATTCCTGACTGGGAAGGCTGGAGCCAGCTCCCAGTGCCGAACGGCCACACAGCCCAGCCACCACACTGCTCTCTGAAACATGAGGAGAGGTGGAATACTTAATTTGCAAGCAGGCTTTCTGTTCCTAAATAATTCAGGAAAATCATATAAGAGATGATAACAATCCAAAATTTCAACTGCAGCTCTGAGAAAAAACACAGGATTGTGGGACCTGAGGAAAGTGAATGGAGCTACAACATTTCAGATACCCGCACAGAGGACATTCTCAACAGCCTCCCATTTCTCACCAAGATCACTTTTCCTGGAAGAAACGGCCAAGCAAAGAAAGCTCAAATGACAGCCAAAGTCTTAAAGAATTTTACAGGGTCTGGGGTTTGTAGGGTTTTCTGAGAAGATGTGTCCATATAATTTATTGTTGAAGCTCCTGCACGAAGTTTAACCTGCTGTTGGATCTGACTCCTTACCAGGCTGAAATGCTGCCTTTTTAAAAAAAATGATCCAGTATATTTGAGGATAGAACAGCACTGCTAGTGTTCCCTCCAAGGGGGCTCATGCTGCTCACTCCAGCCTCACTGCATTTAAGGAAGGCTTTGGAACTGTGGCTCCTGTTGGATGAATTAGGCAGACCAGGTGAATCCACACACTTATCAAGGAAATAAAGATATATTTTTCCTCCTGGATCACAGTTACAATCTCCAGACCAGAGAGGAGGAAGGTTAAGGACTGCAGCAAGCAAACATCAACCTTGCTGTGAAGACACAAGGGGTTTATGTACCAGGTGTGTTCTAGATGGGCATCACACCTTCCTTCTCCACCATTTAAGAAGCTGTTCTTCCCCCACAAGGGGGAAGCTTTTATTTGAAAAGCACTGTGCTTTTATTTGAAATCAAATCTAAAGCAGACAATATATAAAAGGGGTAAACTGCCCTTACCAAAAAGGTTGGTTTCAGCCTTTCTTCCCCCCTTTCTTCTTTTAATAAATGAGGGGCAGCGATGATGATGAAGACACATGAGGAGAAAATGGACATCCACAGCTAAAGCTTTGTCATCTACTGCCCTGTGGCACGACGGCAACCTCTGGCAGACAGACAGTGGTGAAACACGCTCAGCTATTCATCAGGAGAAGCTCAGATAAAGCAGCAGTGCTGCCCAGCAGGTATCTTGGTGAATACATTCTGGGAGCCCTCGCTCATGGCATTCTGCCATTAAAAGCCAAGAGATGCCTCAACAAATTCCCCCGGGACCCTTTGGGGAGGCTGACGTGGAATTCACCGGCCAGAATTGTAGTCATCCCCTCCACGGCTCTGCTCCAGAAGCCCAAGATGAATAGGGAGCTCTGGTGAACTTTGAAGCCTGAGGGTCAAAGTTCTCTCTCATTATCCCCACCATTTTCTGTCGGCAGAGCTCCTCAGCCTCCCCAGGGATGGGAAGGTTTGAGGTTCTTGAAAAAACCTGACATGACCAAGTCAGAAAACAGTAGGGTGCTTATGTACATATATTTTTCTTTCCCCGTTTTCCTCTCCCCCCACTTTCTTGAAAAGAAAGGATAGGGATTGAGCTATTGTGTCAAAAATCAACCTGGTGGCATCAGCAGTCCCTCATTTAGCTGGCACAATGCCGCCCTCATTTCAACACGCTGCCCTGCCAAACAGGCCTGACCCTCCCAGGGACACCTCCTCTGACAGAAAGAGCCTCATATGATTTTTCACTCCCCACCTCAAAACCTTTCATTCTGTAGCCAGTCCTTTCAAGGAGGATGTCACTTCTGATTCCTGCATTACGTATTTTCTATGCTAAGAACTCTTCTTCGTGCCTCAGCCGCCACTGACCGATCTGACAGAGACAACTGATCCACCTGAGGCCAAATCTCCAGCAATATTTAATACAGTGCTTGCTATCAGCCATTAAATATTGAAACAGGTCCTCCCAACTCAGGTGTTATGTTCTGACTCCAACTACAGGCTGGACAGACCAAATCACCTTCAAAATTTACTTCTCCTGCCACCACTAGAGGCCCACCTCTCACTCCAATTAAAAATGCATTCCGGAATTAACATGGCAAAATTTTGATTAACTGAAATAGCCTGCACATTTGAAACAACCCAAATCTAAGTGGTCAGAATAGAGCCAGGCTTTATACAACCTTAGGAAACTGACTTCAGATGGTTAGCAAAAGCTCTTTTCTTCACTGCTATTTAATGGGGAAGTTGTAGGAATAAGGGCCTGATTTCTCAAAACAGTGTAAGAAATTATCCCAAAAAGCAATGTAAGTACACTATTAAAAATTCAGCAGTTTCTTTGGCTTTGCCGTGCAAAAAAGCAACAAAAGAGTTACTGATAAACAAAAAACTTGCAAAACTAAACCGGAAACACATGATCAGAGTCCTTTTTGGGGGAAAGAGCATTCACCTGGCAATGCCCAAGAGGAAATGGTGACATTCCTGCCTACAGAGTTTAGCACAAACTGTACTGGGGTGTGACTGAGTTAAATATCTGTGGTTATGTTACAAACCCCTCCAACCCACGCATGGAGACAGAGCCCTGTACACCTTCTTGGGCTGGGGGGGTATGGTGGGGGATGGAGGGAAACAATTACAGCCCAGTAATTACTTCTCCTTTAAATGGATCCTTCCTAACCTCCGATGGATTTACCTCTAATCTCAAAGTAATTACGTGTAACCTCAATGGATTCTCACTCTGGGGGAGATGCTGCAGCTCCAGGGAAGCCTGTGGAGAAGAAGTTCTCTATTATCTGCAAGAGCAATGAAAAACTAACACGTGCACGGCACTGCCAGGAACAATAGAGCCTTCCACAACACCAGGAAGGGACCAGACAATGGCACCTTGCCTCCTCCTGGCTTGATGACGCAGAGCTGGCCAACACAATCCCAGGGGAACTCCAGCAGGAGCTCCGTGGGGACTGCCCCAAAGGCACGCAGCACCTGTGCTTCCCTTCTGGGAGCAACACCAATACACAATTTGAGTATTCCAGGACTACTCCACAGCAGAACTACCCACACTTAGAGGCACTAAGAGGGGCCAAATCAGACAGAAAAGACTTGAACTACATCCCACAAAGGAGCAGTGAAAACCATGCTCCAGAACACTGGGGCTGAGGGGAAAGGGGTTCTGAGGGAAGGCAGCAATACCTGGAAGCTACTTGTCATCTGATTTACTGAGCAGTTTTTAAGAGACATGGACGTAACATCAGAAACTAGAGCAAAGCATTATTCTGGCAGGACCCGAGACTATGAAATCCTGTGTCAAGCCAGAGAAAGTGCTAATATTCCACAGCCAGGGAAGAGCAAATTGGTGCAAGCACAGCATCCATGTGGCCAGACATGTGGATGTGACACCTGAGGACATGGTTTAGTGGTGGTTCGGCAGTGCTGGGTTAATGGTTGGACTTGGTGATCTCAGGGGTCTTTTCCAACCTGAATGATTCCATGGTTCCATGCTCCTCAGAACCACCCATCCGAAGCAAAAGTTTCCTGCCAGTCCCAGGTGCAGATCTGTAACCCTCAGAGTTTATAAAAAAGGCATCTGATCCAAACCTTGATTTTCACTCTTTAATGGAAAATTGCCTGGGAGCTCAAAACGTCACCAATGGGTTTAGAAACAAATGGCCCTAAAAATGTAATGAGTGGCCACCCTACAGTATTCATATATGGGATGATGATAAAACGTAAGACCAGATATGATTATAAAGATCTTGGTGAGGGTCACACCAAGGGTTTTGGAGTGGGCTAGTCCTGATTCAGATCACTGTGCTCCTTCCATCCCCAAATCCATAGCCAGGGATTGTGTCACAGGCACTGAGAGGGACAGACAGCATCCTTGGGACAACAAGAGATGCCTCAACATGGAAAAGCTGTGTAGAACATGTTGTAATAGCTAAGTCATTTCCAAAAGCCTGCTCAGAACCATTCCTGAATAAACCACAACCACTGCACACTAAGACCTCTCCTCACTCTTTACTACATCTAGGAAACTTTTTCTTATAAAAGGCTTCTGTTTTTTAATCCTGGGATCAACAATAAGTCCATAAAAGAAGCAGAAGAAAATAAAGACTTAGACTGTTTCAGCTGCCTCTTGGGATGCAAGGGAGCCTCATTCCCAGGGGATTCAGAGGAACTGGATTGTTCTTAGACTTGCACCAGGGAGTTTTATTTCAGATTATGGTTCTTTGAGAGGGAGGGGAATAAAGAGAGAGAAAGAAGTTCCCCTGTCAAAGGGGGCCAAAGAAGTCCTTGTCTGACACTGCTTGCTGAGGGCCTGGTGCTGTTGAACCCCCCGAGACACGGTGCACTCACGTGTAAGCTCGGATGGTAGGTCAGCACCCCGTTGTCACACAATGTCACATACTTCTTCTTCCACTCCTTGTTCAGTGACTTGCCACTCCTCTTCAGCAGCATTCCCTGGGAGGGGTAGAGAGGAAAGGTTAAATACTTTCTGGCCAATGCACACCTACTTAAGACCCAGAAAGAGAGACCCATTGACAGCATCCTCAGATACACTTTCTCCTGCAATTACTCGTTTTCCCCTGCCCCTCCATGAGGCACATTGCTTCCATCAGCAGCTTCCCTGTTTGCCATTTCGGAGGAAAAGCTGTCGAACACCAAGCCAGAAGGTAGCTCCTAGTGAATCATACAGTACTTGGGTTACAGAAAGTCTTACCAGGTGGAGACACTACAGACAGTACCTACCACACAGATACACTACTGCCAGAGATACAAGCAGACGCTTCATTGAATCATAACCAGGAATCTAAACCAACACAAACTTCAGTTCTCTAATCCCCATAAAATGAGGTTTTCCCTTCTCATTTGCCAAGGCAATTAAAATAAAGGGAAATCAGAACACTGAAAGATGCCCTACAAAGCGCAGTGCTTCCAACTGCCATGGAGCTGTTCTTGGCAAAGCAAGTTAAAGCCTCGACAGCAAGTTCTGCTGTTTGTTTTCCCATTAAACCTGCAGCTTTATGAAGTCTCTGCAGAGCTGATCCCAAAGCCAGGAGGGGACACAGGCCAGCTCTGCCCAAGTAGAAGTCCTACAGAGCTAGCAGAACTCCAGATGTCACAGCTTCCAGCTGAAGTCCCTCACCACTCTCCATACAACCCAACAGCTCTCCCTATGCAACATCAGGGATGATCCCAGTGGAAAAGCCCCACTCACACCTGCCTGCTCCTGGCCATGCCCGTGGGACAGAACTTAGAGAGGAACCCTTCCCAACTCAACCCAACCTGTGGATGGGACCGTGGGGAGAAGCCCGTGCTGGATCCCTGAATTACACAGCGACACAAACTCCCAACTCTCCAACTGTCTGGGGATCACGTCTTCATTTTCCTGTGCTGTTCCTTGCCAGAACTGGAACTTTTTCAAGGAGAATGGGGCTCCTGCACCGCCTCCTCACAGAAGCTCCTGCGGCACAGCCCAATTACCGTGTGCCAGTGGTGACAGACGTTGTTTTCTTCTATTAAGAAATGAAAGCTTGTTTCTGCCTTTGACTCGCCTGTTTGTCTATAGGAGGTGATCCGTGGCTTCACCTTTCCCATCTTTCATACCTCACCTGCAGCACGTTCGCTGCCGTTCAGGGGGACCCATTTCTAGTTAGTGCTATGCCGTGGCGATCAAAAATTACACTTTCCCTGCACTGGTTTGTTCTTCAGACCTTTTAACGGGGAAAAAAGCAGTAAGGAACACAATGGTGATTTTTTTTTTCCCCCCTCTTCTCTTTTTTTTTTTTAAGTTTTGAACAAATTAAAGTTTATATACTTCACACCTTTTAACTGTCCCTTTGCCATACAGACAACATGTAATACTTCCATAATTATCAATTCATGCCAATTATAAACTCAATAAACAGTAAAACCCTATTACGATCATGATTTTTACTACATAGAAGCTTTGCTGCTATCTGGGTGGGAATTCTGACATTCTAGTTGTGGATCGAAACGAAGAAATTTATTCAAAATGAGGTTTCACCATACTTTTAAAATGGAATTTTGCCCTTGATGTAAAAAAAAATCCAGCTCAGCATTGGGTATGAATGATGTACCTATTTGTGTGGCTAACTAACAAACCAGACCTCTCAATCCATTTCCTTCAGGCATTCCTTTGGCAAACAGATTAATTTTGACATTATGTGAGAATTGAAGGTATCTTAAAGTACCTGGACAGGAAACTGCTCTGAATACAACGACTTGGTGTTATAAAGTGAAGTAGCCCATATGAACCACATTTTTTCCCCCAGGGCCACCAATTTGTGATAATTTTATGGAATGATCTGGAGAAATGATCTTCGAATCGGAGTTTATATCAGTTATAAATGCACTTTAACATTAACTAAATTTAAAAAAAATAAATGGCCCTGATATGACAAGAAATGTTCCTTTAAAGAAAAAGCCCTTTGCTTCAGTCACTTTATGTCTGTGTTTAAGTCACATCAGATACTGTGCCTGGGAAATGAGTTCCACGGGTTCCCACTGACCTCTGGTACCTCCCGAGGCAATTGAGAGGCAGCTTGGGCACATCCCCAGTCCCTGTCACACAGGTCCCCACGTACACAGAGCACACTACAAAACCCGCCTTTGCTCCCCAAGCAGAGCAGTAAGACATCAAGGCAATCTTCTACTTCCAAATACCCTTTTTTTTTTTTGGTCTAAATAATCTCTGCCTCAAATTATTATTAATCGATAACATCATTTTTCCTAATTTGTAGGAAACCTTTCATTTCTTAGTCTTCCATCTGCATTGGGTGTAGCTGACCCAAAGCCTCCAGACTCAACACCGAGAATTTAACACCTCCAATTTCCACACAAACCGGCAACAATTTCTCACTTTTTTTTTACCACCCTCCCTCCAAAATTGCAATTCTGTGTCTAATAGAGGAACGGCTTCTCCTAGCAGACTCCTCCAGCTTCTATTTTTAAGGAGCCAGAGGAAGAAGGCTCCAACTGGAGTGCACAGACCTCCCTCCTCGGGTTTTGCTCGAGGAACACAAAGCAAACAGAGGAGCTGCCTGGACGTTCCACCAGCTCTTTATTAGTAATGTGTGTGCTACGTCTACTCCCAGGAGGTCATTGCAAGCCAAAAGCAATGTTAAGTGTACAAGCTTTAAATAACTTACAAAGTTAATGTAATGAATGTAAGTGTGATCTGAAATCCATCACTCACTGGCTTGCTGTAGCCCCAAGCTGTGATAAAACACCACTCATAAATTTATATTAAAACTCTGTTCGATAGCAATTATTTACCAACAAAGATTTATTGATTGCATTTGCTGTTAGAGGCTGGGGCCTTAACTGAGTCAATCAGCTTACGCTGCTGAGCTCCGGGGCACCCGCAGAAGTTACAGACTGCCAGTGGCTCTGCATCCCAACAGCTCCGTGGGAGCAGGAGCAGCTAATGAAAGGCCGCCAGCACTGGATTGATTGGAGTCAAGGTGGAAAAAAAAACAACATCCCAACTCCAGTAAAGGGAGCACCACATGCACAACGCACCCAGCTCACCTGAACTGGCAGCGACCACAAAACCTGGCTGCTCCAGACGCCTTCCCGTGAGCTCCAAACCCTGCCAGCTTAGACCACAGCTATACATTTGTTCCATGGAAATATGTGGGGTTTTAAACAGCAAGTTAGCAGCATTTTAAAAAGTGACCTCTTGAAGTGGCTTAATGCCACATCGAAGATGCTGGTAGGTGAGAAGCCCTAAAAATGGCCTTTGAAGGCAGCAGAGCCAAGACTGGACCTTCAGGAAAAGGAAATATGGTACTCCCAAGGCTGGCAGTTGGAACTAGATGATCTTCAGGGTCCCATCCCACCCAAACCATTCTGTGGCTCTAATGGTTTCTAATTTCTTTAAGAAGTTCATCCCACTGCCACGGCTGTGGCGTGAACATCCGTCCGCCTCTCCTTTCTTCCCCTCCCTGATTTTTAGCCCACCCCACACTGTCACCCTGCTGCTGTTCTGACACAATCTCACTCTTAGTCACTAACAGTGTAAATTCCTAATTTTCCACTCAGGTCTGTGGTTCTCACAGCCATGATCAGCAGCCAGCACTGCTAGGAATTTTCTAGGAATCATGCGCATCCTGTTCACAAAAGAAAAACTCATGTTCATCAGAAAAATCTTCCCTCAAGTAAGTCCAAGGGCAGCCACTCAGCCAGGATCACAAACTAACTGTTACATAAAAATTCTGGACAACAAAACATTTCCTTTAAATGTTTAACGTGGGCAACAAATGCTGCTGAATCCTCCAGGATTGCATGACCAGCCAACTCTGCACAGTCTGTCCAGCAGCATGGGGACCATTCTAGCTCATCCTAATAATAAACAAGAGAGTAATTCTTAATTGTTATTTCTTGCTTCCAGGAGATTTAACTGTAACAGTTTCCAGTATTAGAGTCCATTTAAGCTTATGGCAGTCACATCATCACATCACAGAATCCCAGAATGGTTCAGGTTGGAAAGGACCTTAAAGCTCAGCTCATTCCACCCCGTGCCATGGGCAGGGACACCATCCAGTCTGCCAGGTTGCTGTCGCTTCAACAATGAAATCTGAGCAGACACCAAAGTATGCAGCTAACCCTAGAGGAAATAAACTGCTGAAGATTCCCAATGTATTTGGAATCCTTCCATACAAATGTAACTTGTTTTTGCTGTTTCACAAAGTTAGGTCTTTTCTTCCCCAGGAATTTAAGAGAATGCTGCTCAGTCTTCTGGTCGGTGAGATACGAAGCTGTTTTAACTTTTTACACTTGGAAACCTGTAGCAAATATTCCTCTCCCTTCCAGTACCTAAAGGGGGTTTATAAAAGAGGGAGAGGCACTTTGGACAAGGGCCTGGAGCGACAGGACAGTGGGGGATGGCTTCCCACTGCCAGAGGGCAGGGTTAGATGGGATAGTGGGAAGGAATCCTTCCCTGTGAGGGTGGGGAGGCCCTGGCACAGGTTGCCCAGAGAAGCTGTGGCTGCCCCATCCCTAGAAGTGTCCAAGGCCAGGCTGGATATTTGGAGCACCCTGGGCTAGTGGAAGGTGTCCCTGCCCATGGCAGGGGGCGGAACAAGATGGGCCTTAAGGTCCCTTCCAACCCAGTCTGGGATTCTGTGATCTCCTACAGTAACAGGGCACAGCTGGGGATCAACTGAACCACAAAACAAAGGCTACAAGAAACTGGAGTGGCTCTGAAGAGATCTGAGAATAGGCAACCTCAAACATTCTCCAACTTCAGTATCTATCAATAACATTGCAAAAAAAACCTCGAAAACCCCCAAATATTCTTAGCTGCATCCAGGCACATGGAACAACCCTCCCCCCGCCTTCCATAAAAACTGACACTACAGCAGCAGCAGTTTTGCTACAAAGTCAAAGATGCTTCCACACAGAGGAAACTATGCAAATTTATGTTATGCACCTTTAGGACAAAATGAAATCAGAACATTGCACCCAATTCTCTTCTAACATTCCCTAAACACAAGGCAGTAACTCTGTGCAGCAGGTAATTACACCATGAATGGTTACCTAATGCTGAGGCTGATCAGCCACGATTTCCATCTGGAGACAAAGAGCAGAGAGGATCTAACATCTGACTTGGAGCAAAAGATAATGGCTTTGCTTAAACTTGAAGGACAATCAACCTCCAACTCGTTATTTTCCAAGCTCTCTGCACACAAGCTACGAAGGAAAATTAGAAAGATGTACTGAAAAAAATCCCAGTGCTGATGAAGCAAGTCTTACAGTTCATCACAGCCCCAGCAATTGTCACCTCCAACAAAGGACAGCTACCAAATTCCTGCATGGAACATCAGCACTAGGGAGATGGTAAATGGGAAGAACAAACTTAGTGCTCACTGTTGCTGCATTTCTAATTTTAATCCCAGAATGGTTTGGGTTGGAAGGGATCTTAAAGCTCATCCCGTTCCACCCCCTGCTATGGGCAGGGACACCTTCCACTAGCCCGTGTTGCTCCAAGCCCTGTCCAGCCTGGCCTTGATTAATGATTGCTCCAAGTTCCTCTGACAGGCAGTAAATGATTTTACAGGAAGTTCTCACAACAGTCGCGGCAAAAGACAACGTGGTACACGTGGCTGAAGGACAGAGACACTCAGCACAGCAGGAGACTTGGAATCACAGAGTATCCGCAGCTGAAAGGGACCCACAAGGATTATTGAGTCCAACTCGTGGCCCTGCACAGGCCACCCCAACAATCCCACCACGTGCCTCAGACTTCTTGAGTAATCCCTCAACTGGCAGCTTTGGGAACAGGGCACTCTTTCCTTAGCCCTATTTTATGAGTTACATTAGACTTTATAAAAGGAACAGCACATTGCCAAACTCTCCATTTACCTCTATGTCCTCCCTATGGAGTAGAATAGCTATTTAAAGGACTGGCACATCTCTCACTCTAACGCTGCTTTACCACTCTGAACAGGGCACAGCACCCAGCAAGTCACAATATTTTCCTGCCTTGCCGTAGGCTCTGCCCGCGTTGCCTTCCGAGGCTTCTTCCGCTTACCTTGGACTGTTAAAAAAATATGACCAAAAAAAATGCCAGCCCTTAATAATGTGCAGGAGCCAGTTTATTAACCCCTTGGCTCTGGCAGCTGTGGTTTCCCTGACACCATCTCAGCGCTGATGAGAAACGCACCGCGATGCAAATCATTCTCCCGCTGCCGGAGGGAGCAGGAGGCCAAGGGCTCTGTCCGGCTCCGGCTCAACTCCTGCCTCTTGCACGGCCACAAACGAACCCTGCATCCACACCAAGCACAAACACTGCTCCTGAGACTGAACTTGAAGGAAAAACAACGCTGGGAAGCGCATTCGGTGTGAGCAGACGCGACTGCGTGGCTCAGTTAATTTGGGAAAGGCTCCAGCAACTGAAACGTTTGTGGCCATGAAAAAGAAGTAACAAAACATTTATTTCCCTTACGAATCCGATGTTGGGTGTTGAGTGTTGGGTGGGTGACACAAAATAAGGAATTATGGTGTAGGCATTACAACTTCTAGGGAGACAACCTGCCTTCCGGTCCCTGGACCCTGAAATTCTCTTTATCACATTTCATATAAAGTAGGGATTTGGTGGTGGGGGGGGGGTTTGGAAGG
>VZRE01005592.1:249224-297660 GCA_013396775.1 Cephalopterus ornatus | reverse complement strand
GGAGAAAAACCATGAAAAGCTTAAAACCCAATTTTAACTTTCTCTCCTGACACTACAGTGTTTCCATAGAAACATCAGGAAGACCACTTAAGAGCAGCTTTTTTTTGTAGCCATGTTTGGCACCATACCCCTCCCCCGGACAACCTATTATTTCACAAATGGATGCTTTTTGCAGCTTGTTCTGTGCAGGCTCCGATGAAGGGGGGAAAGAAAAAGAACCCTGGATCTTTAACCAGTTCCCCTGTGGCCCCCTCCCTTTTTTGTTGGTAATATTTCTGTCATTCTGCCGGGGTATCTGGTACAAAGGGTTACACTTTAATTGAGCTGTCAGCATCTCCAACAATCCTATAAAACTCCGATTATGCACGGCGGGGTTAGTGACACACTTGTTATTGTGGATGCCCTATTTGCTAAACCCGGGCCCCCCCCTTGCAGGTCACCTCACCCACGCGACCTTCCTGTCATTAGCCGTGTCTATTCCTACCTCACCGCTGTGAAAATCACACAAGCCAAGGCTTCAAAGCCCTTGCCAGGACTGAATTCGACCAGGAGCTAATCACCCACAAATCCAGCTCAAATGGCAATAATTGGCTAAACTGCTCACCTCTCCAGAGCTCAGCAGTAATTTGGGATAATAAAGAAAAGAATTATTCAGCTAACTGCCCTGAAATGTATGCTTTGTGACCGACACACTTCACATTTTAATAATGATGGACACAAAATCCAATTTAATACAGCAGCGACTGAATAACAAACCCAGGAACGCTGGCAGGGGAAAAAAGAAGTGTCTGTGTGTGTGTGTGTTCCTTTTTTTTCCTTAAACTGTGTTCATGTTATTGTGCAGAAAGGATTCACACTTCATGTTGGGAAATTTTGGGACCAAAAAGGTCTTTGCCAACCATTCTCAGAAACCTTGCTCTGCAATGGGATTTTTAAATTTATATTTAATTTTGTTTAATCAAAGGGAGTGTATTGAATGAAAAATTAATTTTACTGAACAGTTATACCTCCGGTCCTCAAACTTTGGTAGGGGTAAGGTAGGAAGTATCCTTTTTTTTTTTTTCCTTTCCAATAGAAGGGCACCTGCTTCGTTATTCTGATGAACAGTATTTCCTAATTGCCTCATTTTTCTTTACCTTTACACCTTGTCCTCCTGTCAAGGACCATCAGCATCCATGACTCCACTACAGACATGTGCTGAACGGGAGGTGACGCTCCCTCGCACTGCTTCATGATGGGACCAGTCTGCCAGGACACACTGAACTGGTTCCACACTGCAAAGACCACAGAATCATGGAATGGTTTGGGTTGGAAGGGACCTTAAAGCTCATCCTGTCCCAACCCCCTGCCACGAGCAGGGACACCTTTCACCAGACCAGGTTGCTCAGGGCCCACCATGATGCTCCATCACTCTTCCATCCACCCACCCCATTCTCTTTCCTCAAACCTCTCCTAGACCAGGAGAAAAAAAAGGAAAATATAGGAAATATGTGTGTTACTGTTTAGGTACCCGGGATGTCCAGTTCACCCAGAGGAACAGGAATGGAGAGGACAGTCCTTCAGAGATGCAGTTACTCTGTGTTGAGCATTGTCCTCTCCACATTAGCAGAAAAAAGAGTAAGGAACCTTCAAAACATTCCTTCATCCCCTTCAACAGAATCACCTTACCTGCTAAGGGAAATGGCACATATGGAAATAACATCTTCCAGACACAAAGCTTCTTCAGAGTTACGGAAACACCACAAAATGCGCCCGTGACCCCAAAACTCAGCGAGTGCAACGTCTCTCCACATCTCCTCACCGGCCTAAGGATGTACAGATGGATTTGAGGGAAGATGTGCAATGTCCTGGCATTCCAACTGCCCCAAAGATGCACGAACAAGCAGCAGCAACTGTGCTTAGCTCAGGGAGGGATCACCAGTGCTATGTCTGTCTTGAGAAAGTCGTTTAGAAAGGCTTTATACCCCATTTCTTTCAGGCTTGCACACACCTGCAGCTTTGTGAGGCAACAGAAGGTGAGTCAGAGCAGCCACACGAGCAGATTAATGGGCTCTAAGGGGTGACCCGTTCCAAGGGTTGAGTCAAACATGACATAACTGGGTTTAACCTGGATCCTATTTCCTAAAGTTTATGAAATTATGTTTCGTATTCTTAAAAAAGCTGCAAAGAAAAATGCAAACTCCATCTTCAAGACAACAGAAATACTTAGATAGATAGAAAACATGCCTGGACACACAAGATAACTGTATAAAGAGAGCTATGACCACATCCCTTTGCTATTTGCTCGACATCTGAGTAGACACTGAGCTAAACAGCTCATAAAAATGATGATTTATCTACTTGGGGCAGCAGAGACACATCTTTTTAAATGATCCTTTTCAGAACATACACAACTGCCTTCGTTTTCTTCTTGATGAATCAATCTGCACTTTATCATCTGAAAACAAAATCGCTCTGGCTTCTGCTGCAAATATATGTAAACGTGTAGCTAATTCACTCAAAAACCTTCCAGTACTGGCCGAGGACCGCTGGGGGCTTTAGGAGAAGATCTGTGTGTTACTGAGTGTAAAAAAACCTCAGTAAGAAACACCTCAGATGTCTTCTGCTGATCAGCAGGCAGAAAACAAGGGTCTGGGGGTTTTCACCTTTCCTCAAAGACCAACTCAAGGCCTAGTGGAGGAGAAAGGAACCTCTTCGGTTCCCAGAAGCAACCCACAACCTCTTCACTTCCTTTATCTAGACTATATATATTTTTTTAAACATATGAAGCTGTGTCTGGGGAGGTTTAGCCTGGATATTAGGAAAAGGTTCTTCCCCCAGAGGGTGGGCCTGAGAAGAATAAAGGCTGGTTTTATCTGGGTCTGCCTTGCCTTATGTACAGCACTGACTCCTCCTCTGCCACACTCCCCGAGCTTCGCATCAGTCAGGGCAATTTCAAAATAAAGGATTCTGCATATTGTGTCAGCAAGCTCAAAACTGCAATATTGTTTTAATGTTAAACTCACTCCAGATACAATACTTCCTGTGCAGAGTATTTCATGGCTCATTTGCCTCAACAGATATTAAGCTTCAGTCAACAATTAACTATTGGCACCTTTTTTTAATTTATTTTTTAAACTGGGCAAATTTTGCAGAAGAGCGCAGCTTGGATTTATTAGATTGATGCTAATTCCATGACACCAGTTTATTTCATTTCTATAAAGTACCCATTCTTGAGAGCAACAGGGTCACTCAACAAACATTTCAGCTGAATTGGAAGTGAAATTTGAGCCACACAGCACATCTTTTAGCCAAAAAAATGCTGTAAAATGCACCAGTTTCGAAGACCATTTGAACTCCTGATTGTTTTTCACTTACCACGTAAGATCATTCCCCAACACAACCATTCCAGTGCACGTTTCACTGGCGTTTCCTGTTCAGCACTTGCTCTATTTACACTTCTATGAGAAGAGTGTGTCAGAAGATACAAACATCTGGAGTTATTTGCTGGTTTTCTCCATGGAACCCATCCTGCCTCACGCTTCAGCCTGGCTTTACCTGCGGATCCAAGGTGCTACTCCTTCAAAGCCTGGACACAAGCTCAACCCCCCCAGTTCCTGAATCAAAGGGCATTTTTATGATCGTAACAGTAAAATGAAGGTTTCAAATGAAGACTTTGTCCTACCTCTCTCTGCCCACTGTGTACTTGGGATGTAAACCCAATCCATTAGAGAGAAGGAAACCCAAACCATCAGAAATATAACATCACAGAATGGTCTGGGTTGGAAGGGACCTCAAAGCCCATCCAGTCCGACCCCCTGCCATGCCACTAGCCCAGGTTGCTCCAAGCCCCATCCAACCTGGCCTTGGACACTTCCAGGGATGGGGCAGCCACAGCTTCTCTGGGCAACCTGTGCCAGGGCATCACCACCCTCACAGGGAAGGATTCCTTCCCAATATCCATCTAATCCTGCTCTCCTTCAGCTTAAGGAGTCAATCCAGGACTTGTTAAAGCAGAAACTCTTAAAGATGCTTCCAGGAACAAAGATCCTCCCCAAAATCAGGTAAAGATACACCCAGTGTATTTTCCCCTCTAAGAGTTGCCTCTCACATGTTGATTCCTCAATTTGAAGCAGCTATTGGACCTCATTAATATTTTAGTGGAAGAGCCAGCAGAAGAACACCCTACAAGTGAGCTGCTCTCCTCCAGAGGCTATGGTTGTTTTATGAGAGTATCCCAGAACCAACCAGCTTGCAGGCAATACAGAAGAATGGTGTTCAGAAAAGGCAATTTATAAAGCTCATTTATGGATTTCTCTGTGCAGTTACTTGGCTAGACATGCTGTAACATGCTGGAGAAAATCTCCCTCAAAAAACCCCTATAATCCATTATTTAGTTAAGCAATCAGCCACGCATGAGACAAAAGACTAATTTTTAACCACCTTTCCCAACTTTCTATAGATAAAGAACGTGTTTGTAAAGACAAAAAAAAATAAATACATCTATATAAAAATAAAAATGCAAGGTACCCAGAGTGCAGCTAATGGGATTTGACGCTGGCTTTAATTTTAATGAAGAAAGTTGCCAGTAGCAACAAAACTGTCAGCAGCAGCCAAGCACCATTAATAAAGACCCAGACAACATTAGTGGCACGGCAACAGTACAAAAGGTTCCCCCTGGTTCATGCTGTGCTAAATTGGCTGCCCAATTTTTCTTAAGTGTCCATACTATTTAGAAGACAATTTATTAATTTTTGTCATCCATTGTCAGTTGACAGGCCATCATTTTGCATCCTGAATTTGAGATGAAAACTAATTGAAAAGCCTGGCAGTATTTATGAGGGGTATTATTTGTCAATTATGGTTGCTGCTGATACCGGTCTGACCAACTTTAACACCCTGCGCTCGGGTGTGTCAGTCGGACCCTTTTTGTGGCATTTCCATGTTACTTCTAGAAAAGTGACAAAAAGCAATGATAAAATCAATTTAGCAAACTCCTTAAGGGAGAGGGGCCCATCAATCCCTGCTCTGGAAGCACCGGAGTGGGGAAAAAAAAGCACTGACATCGCCCAGGAAATCACAGCTTTCCATGACACCTCCCAGGGGAAAATCCCACTCTTTGTTTCCTACCCACAGAACAAATTTGCAAATACATCATAATTGAAATTAATCATGCAAATTTGTCCAGGAAAGAGAAGGTTTTGCTCTCTTATGACTACCCTTAAACTGCTTCTCTGCAAGTCTGAACGCCTCAAAGCCCTCAAATTCCTAACTGCAGAGAAACTCCAGTCTTTCCAACCCTAATTGCATTCCTGACTCTTGCCCAGCCTTTCGGAAACATCCTCCTGCCTCCCATACTCACACACGTCAAACAACGATGTTACTGTCACTGGCAATTAGCAAAAACACTGACCCCATGGAAGGGACCCACACAGGAGCAGTTCCTGAAGAACTGCAGTCCGTGGGAAGGAGAAGTTCATGGGGGACTGTCTCCATGGGATGGACCCACACTGGAGCAGGGAAGAGTATGAGGATTCCTCCCTCTGAGGAGGACGGAGCAGCAGAGGCATGTGATGAACTGGTTACAACCCATTCCCCATCTCCCTCTTCCCTGTGAGGAAGAGAGAGAAACTTGGGAGTGAAGCTGAGGCTGGGAAGAAGCGAGGGATGGGAGCAATGTGGGAGGTTTTTTTAAGATTTGATTTTATTTTTCATTACTGAATTATTTGGTAATAAATGACATTATTTCTTCCCCAAGTTGAGTCTGTTTTGCCTAGATGATCTCTCTCTATCCTGATCCCGACCCACGAGACTATTTCCCAAGTTTTTAAAGGCTACCAAATACTATTTCTTATCTCCTTACTTCTCTATTTAGCATCAGTAAATCTCAGTATTGATTTAAATATGGATATTCTTTACCACATCCTGTAACACACTCCACTTGCTTCTGAAGATCTGAACACTTGAAGATCACAGCTAAAACCTCATTTAAACATTCCTTTAGGTACAAAGCCCATCATTTTGTTTACCAACAGCAACTAAAAAGGCTGAAACTGAGTTCATCTACTACATACAGTTATCTCCAATACCTATAGTCAAATGGGTATTAAGAGAATAAAATGTGCACTGTTCAAAAGAAAAAAGCCTGAAAGAACAAATACATTAACTATGTTGATATGTATTGTATTATTAGGTCTATACATAAATTTAGGATAGTTTTTTATATGTATTATATATATATTTGCACTACACTAGTGATAAAAAAAATCCAGTGAAAACTAAACAGGCAGAATTTCCTTCTCTCACAAACCCAAACATGTAAACACTTGACCAACCCTGTTCAATCCATCCTATTAATCCACGCCAGTTTTCCAGGTGACACCGCCAACTTTGCTTGAAAAAAAATTGTTCAAGGATAGTTCTCAACATGTGACATTTGAGACTCAAACCTAACGCAAAAGCTTTTTCCCTCCACTGTTTCCTAGAATTAAAAGTAATGTGCACTTAGTTATCCTTCTGCATGAGGGAACATCATCCAAGGTTGACGTTCATTTGAAACACAAATCCTCAACGTGGAGAACACTCTGGTGCAGTTCCTCCGTCAGGGGTGATTATTACCTTATTCCCTTCCACTCTCTATTCCCTTCCACTTCATTCTCTCCATGCTTGGGCTCTCTCACTTAGAAAACACACAACCAAGTGTCTCTTTGGGGGACAGAAGGCTCTTTGCTCCCTTTGCAAGGTGCAAACACGGCCACTCCAAGGAGCTGCATGTGGGAAAATCCACGTGAACCTCCAGCAACCTCGTCCTCCAACCTGAACTGATGTAAGAGAAGCTAAATTCACTGAAATACAAACATACATGTCACCACTGTTCCGGAAGTGCCAGAGTCACCCTTGCAGCTGTCTCCAAAGATGGAGATTTCACAGCCCCTTTAGATATTTGCTCCAGTATTTGAACTTGGCAGGGGAAAAAAAATAGCCGTTGCATCTCTAATTGGAATTTCTCCTGTTTCGAACATGTCACAGACTCACTTCCTTTACTCTTCCAATTAATCAGGAGTGAGTTACATGAAAATTTGCTTTCCGTGCTTGTATAAAATAAATACCTTGCACAACTGAAGGGCTTCACAAACCACAAGATCCACAGCAATAGCAGCTGCTGGGCTGTACAGCTCACTGGGACAACCAAGCTGCTATTCCAAAATGGAACAGGTTTGTCCTGCCATCAGGAATGTCTTGGATGCAGGTACACTGTCATCTCAAGAAGAGGTTAACTAATGTTTTACCCGTTTGACTTTTGGGAAGATCTAGAAAGGTGTACGTGTGCCCAGGGAGGCTTGAGGCCAAGAAGAATTGAACTCAAACTAAAAATGTATATTGCTGCTGAAACGCCAAGAAAAAGGAAAACTTCATCAGTTTACTGGGGAGAACACATGTAAGAATAATGCTTTAGGTGTCTCCAAAAAGAATCAAGCCTTTCTTGCATTGAGAGACTTTCCTAGTGCTTCTGCTCAGATTAAGGAGGCCCGGTGCTCATCCAGAGCCTGAAGTTGATATTGTAAGACACAGGAGTCTTCATCTCCAACTCAAAAATTCCAGATGAAGAGAAAACCCTTGCTTGTTTCTGAACCTTGTTCTCTTCCAGCAGGTAAACCTGTCTGTAAACCCAGCTCAGTGCCACGAGCCGCTGTAAACACAGCAAGAAAGCCCCTTTCCTCTGATGCATCTGTAAAAGGATGCTGCTTTGATGGAGGATAAATTTGACACCCAAATCCCCTTCATCCAGCTCAACAGGCAGAGACTGGACACCTTTTACAATTTTGATGCTTTTAAGATAGGTATCTAAATTTTTTCCCCCTACTGCAAGCAAACCACTTTAACCCACGATATAAGGGAGATAAGGCCACCAAAAGAAACAGCGTAAAATCTAATTTCTTTTCCCGGCATTGTCGAGGTGAATCGCACAGCGGAAGAAACTAAGGGCTCTTTGTAAGCCTCCCAACTTTCTGGAGAAGTGCCCCATTTCTTTTGCTCAATCTCCCTCTTTAAGCCCTTTGTTGGGAGGTGTCAGTGGCGGATCAGCGCCGGGACAGTGACGAACACACAGAGGCTGCTGGGGAGCTATCGGGAGCCCGATCTGGAGTTCACCTCCACGTCAACTCCTCCGGCTAATTCATCATCCCGGCAGGACAGCCGGGCTGATTGGGAGCCGGGCAGGACAATGCAGGGCCCGGCTGACCACCAAAGCCCGGCCCAAGGGAGGAGGGGTTGATGGGCACGGGCCTGGAGAAGGCCTGAGATAAGTGCTGGCTGTCAGCGCAAGGACAAAGAAGGGCAGGCCCTGGGGAGAGAAAGGAGATAAAAAAAAATCTCGACAACTGCTTTATCTGATGAGGGTTATGGCTAATTAATTATAAACTCAATTACCTAACCCTTACTTCAGCAGTCTCTATTCATTAAGAGATAAAACCTGACTGACTGCTAACTTTCCCTTGCACACCCGCACGCGCAGCACACAGGCTCGGGCTCTGCACACTTTGCCACACAATTCCTTAAAAAAAGATCTCCAAAAGCCTTCCTCCCCGTCGACGTTGTGCTGGCAGGATGGAAGATTTCTCCTTTCTTTCCCCCGCCACCCAAAGCACCCTCTGTGGCGCCATGGGAGGGCCAGGCCTCCACGCTGTGCGTTGGCATTTAAAAGCAGAACCCGGCATTAAACAATAGGCATTAGGGACATCAAAGCCCCCTTTCACGGCCAACTTGCTGCCTCCCTGGGCTTCTGATCTAGGTCACATTTTCACAATCCAGCTTTTAATTTTGGGTGCTAAAAGTTTGGTGCTCAGAGGTATCAACTAAACGTTATTCTTCCAAAGTTTGAGGGTAACCCGGGAAAATGAATCACGATAAGGGCTGAACTCTAAAAACCCTCAGCCAAGCCCACGCTCACTAATAACCCAGGCTGAATTTTGCATGGAACACTTTAAAAACGTCTGTTTTATCACTATTCAGATCCCAGCCCTGTTCCTGCCGTGCTTGGCCCCTCCTCCAGCTCAGGTTCTTGCCCCCGTGCCTCGTCCTCAGACATCCCTGTGGAATCAATCCTGGCCATTCAAAGGAGGCTCCTCTTAATCCCTTTCCAAAGCCTGCAGACCTGTCTCGCTCCCACCTTTTGAATACACGGATAGTCTCAAATCCCTGTTTCACTTTGGTTGCCCTCAGCTCTGGCTTTTCCATTTCTACAGGATAATTCTACAGGATAATAAAGTTCTTTATTTATGTTTTTCATAGGAGAGTGTGTATCCCCATCTACCCATATTTACATGAAACAACAAGGTGACCACACTCACAGGATGCTTCACGTCACCTCAGAACTTTACAAAGAATAATTTCCTTTGCCATGCACAAAGAGAGATCCCAGCTCTGTGGCTGTTTCTCACACTAAGTCCTATTCCAAATCCTTGTGAAGTCTATTTATGACACAACATTTTGGCTCATTCAAGGTGTGAGGCCTTTCAGGTCACTTTTCCATATTTTTTATACACCAAATAAAATAAGAACAACACAGTACAACAATCAGACTGGCTGATACACGTTATTTAAGCTCTTCACTGCAAAGACATGATTATTATTACACAGAACTAATACTCTGGCCATGATTGTTATTATTTGATGATTATTATTATTTGGTCTTGGTTATTATCTTATTAAAATGTAATTATTAAACCTTACTATTAAAAGGATTTATTTTACTAACACTTATGTTTCTGGACTTGAATTAAGTGGTCCAATGGTTCACTTCGCTCCTATGATGCTTCCCTGAAATGTGCTGCTGCCTCTGGTTCCCTTCCTCGTTTGTCCTGCTGATACCCAAGACCTTCCTTATATCCCACCTTGTTCAGCTCAATCTTTCAAGACTTCCCTAAGAAGATAAAAATCTGTTCTTCTACAAACTTCAGACATAGATTTTTCTCCTCCACAATTTAACAGCTTCAATTCAAATTGTGTGTCTAATGATTTTAAAGTGTATCACACGGACAAATTCAACTGTAACTAAAGGCTGCCTGCTTTGATATAAAGCCTTTAGAAACCTGAAAATAAAAACTCTTGAACACCATAACCCCCTGGAGCAGCCAGCTCAGCTTTGGTTATCTTTTAGGCAAACAATACCATTACCCATCCTGAGCTTCTCTGGCTGTTCTGAGTATCAGCTCCTTACCTTCCCTCACCACAACCAATTTCAAACCTAACTTCTATTTTAGTATTTCACATTACTGCCTTTTATGGCTGAGTCCATTCCCCTGAAATAGGTACATCTTCCTTTTAGGTGAATAGTTTTAAAGCTTGTCCTGTGACAATGACACTCTAACAGAGCCTCGTGATTCTTTCGAAATTCCAATGATTTTTAGTTGGCGGCACAAACCACCACATCTGAGTTACCCTGTACTGCCTCTACTCACTCTGACCAACAATTCTGAAGCTATTCCAAAATCACAGAATGGTTTGGGTTGGAGGGGATCTAAAAGACCATCTAGTCCCAACCCCCCTGTTCCATCAACAAGCTTTTTAAAGGAATCCGATTTCCTTCAGCTCTCATTTTATCCTTCACCCATAAATGCAATGACGGGTGATAAATGTACGTTGAATAAAAATAGAGAATTTTCTGTTTGCATTCTGATATATATATTAAAAAAAGGCTGCATTAGTTTTACTGCAAGTTACTTCTGTCAAGTTGCCAAGGTAGCTGCCGTGTCTGGTCAAATCCCAAGCTCGAGCCGTTGGGAAAGGCAGATACACCCATCCCCTTCCCTGTCTTTCCCATCACTGTAACACACTCATGAAATCCCTACACAGGAATGAGGATGCACTAAGTGAGAGAAACAGAACATCTCATTTGCTCCTAAGCCCCCTTCCACCACACTTCTCCCTCTTTTCCAGAGCCCTAAACTCTTCCCTGTTTTAACAGGAGCGCATCCAGTGCCCAAATCCAGCTGTGTTCTGACCTCCCTACGGAGGAGTTCACTGCTCACCCTTTATGCAGCTTTGCAAGCTGCTGCAAACACTGACCATTTTGAGGCTCTTTCCCTACACATATTCACTTTTATGTAGTCCTATAACTTTTTATCTGAAGGAGGATAATTGTACTTTTGAGAAATTACTGCTTTTAAAAAAAAGAAACAGAAACAGTAAAAAAATCCAGTGCCATTTTCCATCAACAATTCCACGCAGCTCTTTAACTTAAAAATATAAACTCTGCTCAAAACAACCACTCTCTGCAATACTGTTCCCTCAGCTGCCTTCCCATCACACTGAGAGGATTAGGGAAAAAAGAAGACTTCTCCCATTCATCAATAGAGAAGTTATTCATCCGAAGTTTATTATCTCAGGTAATTTGATCAATACACTTCACCTTTATAGTCCCGTTGTCCTTGTGAGCAAAGCATTTTGTGGTTTATAGTGGGGTGGTTATTATGAAGGCTATTCACAGGGAAATTCTCTGCAGTTAAAAGTTTTTCCAATTAACTACATTTAACATCATTTAAGCCATAAACTGGCGGTTACATTTCACATCATGTTGTCGAAGTGTGGCGGTGCTTAGGAGGCAGTTAGAGCACATTTGGCAAATACATCAACCAATACTTTGGAATGGAAATCAGGAAAACCCTGCCAGCTAATAGAGAAAGGCCTTTTTAATACAGAGTCGTGGATATGCACCAAAAAAAAGGGATTTATCCGTAGACAACCTTGAGAAAAATCACAAAGAGGAGCCTCAGAGTTTCCCCAGCACTTGGAATGCTCCTCAGGATCAATCCTTTATAGATTAATGGAATAGTTTGGGAGGGTTCTTAAGGCCCATCTTGTTCCACCCCCTGCCATGGGCAGGGACACCTTCCACTAGCCCAGGTTGCTCCAAGCCCCGTCCAACCTGGTCAGTCGTGTTTCTTTGTGAGTTTTCCTATTTCTTGTCAATTGTGGCGTTTGTGTAACTGAACTTCCAGCAAAAGTGAGGACAAAGTCCCTGATTCTTGTGGGTAAAGATCCCCAAACCCCACTGTCCCCACCCCACACCTGAAGCACATGGCACCCAAGCCTCCTCCTTGAGTTGCTCAGGCTCAGCATAAAGTACCACGAAAGACATGGGAAAAGTCTTCCAAACAGAAGCAAAATGCCAAATTCTCATAGATCAGCTATTCTGAGGAGAGAAACCTCTAAAAACTTGCTCAAAAATAAAAAATTATTATTCCTTGTGAGATATCCTCAGAACAAACTAGTTCATTAAAGTCATATCAGCTCTTGTAATTGGCCCTTGTTGGCCAATAGAAGGAGACATTTGCAACTTTTCCCAGGAAATTATATTCTAAATCCTTCATAAGGTGGACCTTGTCCTTTTCTGAGGAAACTTGATAGCAGTCTTTAGTATTCACTGGCATAATTAGGACTGCAGTTAATTTCATTAAATTCTCTTGCTGCTAAATGAAGCAGATTATGAGACATCTTTTATTGCAAGGCATGAAATTACAGCCTGTCAGCTGCCAATGGTAGAGTAAAACTAATGAATTACAGGGTAAATAACACCAGAATTAACCAGCCAATTTAACATAGCAGAGAACAAAGTCATTTTTACTTGGAGCTCTGGCGAACGCCGCCACCAGGATCCCTTTCAGCTGAAAGGGAACTAATCCCAAATCTGAATAACCAGGGAAGCCACATTTCCTGGGCAGCAGTGTTACAAAGCCAACACTGCCGAGAAGCTGGGAGAAAACTGGTCAGACAGGTATGGACAAGGCATGGCTAAAATATTTAAATTGTGGTATCTTAGAGTCGTTTGTGCTGATCCACTGTTCTTTACCCAGTCCAGGAAAAAGGGCAGAGGCACATTAATGTCTTGCTATTTTAACGAGTTTAATGGGGACAGCTCTTCACAGGCAGCATGAGACATAATCCCCCTTAATGAGGGACAGACATAGTACGGATGGATAACTGAAGGAAACAGAAAGCAGGTGTAACTATCCAGATCCATTTCCAACTCCTGTCCCTCCAAACCTCTGACAGAGAGTGCAGAGGAGGCACATGTTGTTTCCTACCCCTCAAACAAGGCAAAGTGAAAAAAACTCACTTTTTTTTTTTTTTTAACAAGGATCTCAGCCCACAGGTTTAGAGAACACTGCTGGTGGGAGGACTGGAGATGCTGTGTGGAGGGTTGAACTCGTGGTGTTGAGATCAACACCTTAGAGAGGAACATCACACAGAAAAACCCCCATCATCTGTGGTTTCCCTGTTCGTGGAGCATCTTGTTTATTCTCTCATTTGGGATGCAAGAATTGCAACATGTTTGGATATTAGGAAGAAATCCTTCCCTGGGGAGGTGGGGAGGCCCTGGCACAGGTTGCCCAGAGAAGCTGTGGCTGCCCCATCCCTGGAAGTGTCCAAGGCCACGTTGGACGAGGCTTGGAGCAACCTGGGCTAGTGGAAGGACCAACTAAGGAGAGTACTGTAGTTTGCTTCTCTTTTTACTGAAAGATTTCTAATGTTATTGAAAATGTCACCTAGTTTTTATTCTCATTTCCCATTTCCTTCAGAGTCTCTGTTCAATATTCACCTTCCTTCCTCTCACCTGTTTAATGCAGATTTTGCTCTCACCTGGCTTCTCCATCTGAGCTCTGTCCTTCCAGTTGTGTTATCCATCACAGTGGCACTCTTTCCCCTCTTCTCTTACCTTCAAAGCCCCTCACTTTTGTCTGCCTTCACCTGCTGCAGAAACAGGGAGCTTGGAATCTTTGTGCTCCATAAACAGGCAAGAAACCTTTTGCTTCACATCACATAAGCATTAAAAACTGCCACTTAATTTGAACTAAGTGTGACTTAATCTGTATCAGGAATTACTTAGAGAAATCACTGTGCTGCCAGATTAAAGCAGCAACAATGATCATGCACCTATTATTTCTCAGCTACAAACACAGTATTACCACGAACTACCAATTCACAGCAGCATTTACTGTGCTAAGGGCCAATTCAGAATGTGCTCTAGAGCAGTTCTTTGCCTTGCATTAGCCTAAACAAGCCCAGAATGTCAGTTCTCAGAATGCTGGTATGCTGGATGGGCACACATCTCTCCTGGCCCAGCAGGAAGGGGTTGTGCAGCTCACCTGCCCACCATGGCACTGGAAATCTGAACCTGGCTCCAGGTCACCCAGCTCACACACACAAACCAACCAACACAGGCAACTCTGTATTTTTAGAATCAGAGCTGAGTACTTAACATGAAGCAAACCAACCATACATATCTCTGTATTTACTCAGTTTGCATCCTGAGAAGAGTTCTCACCCAGTCTGCTCAAAGCTCACTTCTAGTCAAGGATTTCCAGTGCATCTCTCTCCACAAAAAAAGTTGTTTGGTTTTTAATTTGGCCATGAAACAGCCTGTAAAATTTTGATAACTGAAGTGATGGCACCTGCCACCTTAAGCAATCCCTGCTCTTCAATTTTCCTCCATTCCAGTGCATTGCTCACTTCAGACAGCAGTTTCTAAACAATTCAACCACCTCCTTTGCTATTTTATTTTTCCCTCTAATACCTCTTGCACTCAAAGATTTTCTAATTCCCCCACTGAAATATTCACATGAGAAGAGAACATTAGATGTTAATCCAGCTACTTGATTTGTAGCAGTTCTCCAGTTCTCTACCCAACCATTTAAATCCTGTCATTCATAATAGGGTGATATACTGTACTATAAACCCTTTCACAAATGGTATGTCTTGGTATTTTTCTTTTGTGACAAAGACTCATATTAGTTATGAAGAGGAAAGAAGCGTACTCAGTGCTCAGACTTACCTATACAATCTCACTGTCTCAACAGGATTTTAAAAGAAAATCCACCCCTTCTTTTTTAAAGAAGAGTCAAATCACTAAGCTTTTATTTTTCCTTATAGGGAACATTCTACAGACTGACAGTCCCCAAAGTCCAGAAGCTTTCTCTTAGTATTAATTCTGAAATCAGGGAATGGTTTAGTTGGAAGGGGCCTGAAAGCTTATCCAGTGCCACCCCCTGCCATGGGCAGGGACACCTCCCACTAGCCCAGGTTTCTCCAAGCCCCGTCCAGCCTGGCCTTGGACACTTCCAGGGATGGGGCAGCCACAGCTTCTGTGGGCACCCTGTGCCAGGGCCTCCCCACCCTCACAGGGAACAATTTCCTGACAGGTTCCTGCCCCTGGGAGTCACTGGAAAAGCGTCCTGGTGAGATATCGGGAAAAGGCAGAACACCTTCCAGACTTGGGTTAAACCAGAAGTTTGAGCAGGTGGGTTTTAACCCAGGTTAGCCTGAGCCCACCTCCCCTTCTAGTTCTTTGTGCCCCACTGCCCCTGTTTTCGTGGTTCTTTTAAACAAGGCTGAATTTACACTTTTCCAGCAGACACCTGGCATTGTCCCCAGAGCAGAACAAAGCTCGGCCCCTTCCAGCCTGCTCAGACCGTGGGCTGGCTTTAGGCTTTGTTTATGCCCCTCCAGACCAGATTCAATCCACATGGCAGTTTTTAGCCAAACGCATTTGGATCAACTCTCAATTAAGATGCAGCAAGGCTGTATCAAAATGCTGTACTAAAATCCAAATATTTGACATCTGTTATGTTTCCTTCATGCACTTCATTTGAAATTCTATCAAACAAGCCGTTCAGTTTTTCTGGCAAGTTTTAGTTGACATAAACCACTGTGTCTGTTCCACACTAGGACAGTTTTCTGCTCAGGAAAACTAAACCCTGCAGTGTGTGTTTGCATTGCTTTTGTCTTCTCCCCAATTCTAGTTACAAGGTTCATTTCAAGCTTTACAGCTTTAGGACAACTGTAAGTGAAATATAATACAGATGATGGTTTCATCTAATCATGTCACTCATCTCCAATTCATCATGACATGAAGGATCCTTTACAATAAACACAATGCTTAGTTAAACGATTTTTCTCCTTGTTTTAACTCATGCAAAATAAATTGAGATTTTTTTTTTTTTTTAAGAATTGCACCAGTGAATTACAGAATCCCAGAATGGTTTGGGTTGGAAGGGGCCTTAAAACCCATGTTGTTCCACCCCCTGCCATGGGCAGGGACACCTTCCACTAGCCCAGGTTGCTGCAAGCCCCATTCAGCCTGGCCTTGGACACTTCCAGGGTTGGGGCAGCCACAGCTTCTCTGGGCAACCTGTGCCAATTATTCCCTTTAAATTCGAATTATTACCTTTAAATTCAAAATATTTAAGTGCCAACACCTGGCCCGGCTGCTGAGACTGTCCTAGAGATGTGCTGATAATTATTGCAGTCAGAGGATTTTCAAAGAATAAAAGCAGGATCAGAGAAAACAGTATTTAAACAAGGGTGGAAGGGTTTTCATAGTGGATATTTCAAAGATCCAAACCAAATAAATCAAAATAGTCAGAGTGCCAAAGTTTCAAACACCCCCTGCTCCCCCCCACAAGCAGCAGTCCTTCTTCATGCCATTTATTATTTTTAATTTGCCACTGTCACTTATATTCTGGATAAACATTTCCTCACACGTGTCACATGCCAACAGCACCGATACGTTTTAAAATTAAACAACACAAAGCCATCACAGAATAAAACAAGACACAAGGGATTCTGGACCACCCCCCCTCCCTGACTCAGATTCACACCCATTTCTCACACAGCTAGAAGGGAGCAAAACAATGTGGAAAATATTCAGAATGCCCAAAGTTTGCTTCGTTCAAAAACTGAGGCTAAAGGGCTTTAACTGCGTGCTGTTCAGTTTACTCTTTTGATTGCTTTACCACTATGTAAATCAATTTGTTAATGTTCCTTACAAAATGCATGAGCCAGTTATACTGACAAACACACAAAGCTCATTCGTAATTAGCAGTTAATTAGTACCAAGGAACAGATGCTGTTAGAGTTTCAGCAGGCGAACAGGTTCTGTAAACAATGCTTATAAATCTAAATGAATTTATTAACCACAATGCAACTGTCAACGTTTTTCTGGCAACCATACAAATATGGTGGAATCCCCAAAACATCTTTACAACATATTAATAATCACTGTGTCAACCCCAGTCTAGCAGGCAGCCTCTCTTGCTAACTGTCATAAGCTTCCCACTTAATCTTCTTATGTCACTGCTCCGGACTAATTCCTCATGCCCTCAGAGGAAGAGCTCCAGTCAGTCACAAAAGCCATTCCAGATGCACATGGATTCACCTCCCACACACGGCAGCTCCTCCAAACAAAGGCATTTCCCCACTGCTCCTTGAAGGAGCTTCCCCATCAGGCTGGATGGGGCTTGGGGCAGCTGGTCTAGTGGACGGGGTCCCTGTTCATTTGGGGGTTGGTCTACATGATCTTTAAAGGCCCCTTCCAACCCAAACCATTCTGTGATTCCAGATCTCATCCACTAAAAATAAGGAAAAGACCATTATTCCTGCTCTCCAGTGTCTGCCCACCAGCCAATTTGGAGATCTCCCTCCGTGCCAGCGCTGAGCCACTGTCACCCAGTGGATCGCAGGGAGTTTTGGGAACTGGGGAGGGGGGATTAGTTGGATCTCAGAAAAGGTTCTTCCCCCAGAGGGTGGTTGGCACTGACCAGGCTCCCCAGGGCAGCGGGCACGGCCCCAAGGCTGCCAGAGCTCCAGGAGGGTTTGGACAACGCCCTCAGGGACAGGGTGGGATTGTTGGGGTGTCCTGGGCAGGGCCAGGGGTTGGACTGGATGGGTCCCTCGAGCTCAGGAGATTCTGTGTTTCTCTGGATATAAAACCACACACTCAGCCACTGACTGATGCCATTGTTTTGGGGTTTTTTAATTACCTGATGCAGGTGGCTCAAATAAAGAGACTGCACCTTGTAAGCACTTTCTGCAGCACCTAGACATGACCACTTCGAGTCAAAGGCTCTGGCCAGCGGCCAGCTGGTGGCCTGGGGCACCAGTGGAGATCCCTCAGTGCCCTCAGTGCTGTCAATCTCTGCATATGGCACAGAGGTGCCTCTGTGATATATTGCAACACTTCAGCACTGGGAAATTCTGATAAATTTTTTAAAGTCGTATTATGGCTTTCTTTACTGATGGTCTTTTGATACCTACACTGCTTTCCCTCATTCCTACCTCCTCTTCCCCAAAGTACTCTGACACCTCTTCCCTACATTCTGTCTGACAGGCACTCTAGGATTTGCAGTCCTGCACACAAAACAGGATGAGAACATTCCAAATGCATTAAATTCTCCAAGTTTGGAAAGAGAAGAAAGCCTTGCTTCCTTCCTGCAGGGCCCAGCCCCACTCACTGCACTGTTACAGGGGCTGGAGGAGCCTCTCCTCTGCTGGCATCAAGCCCTGGGCAGAAGAACATGAGCATGTTCATGGTAGAGTCAGAAAACCAAATATTCTCTCGCTTCTCTTATGAACAGAGCACTGGAGAACAGATCCTTCACTGGTTTATCCTAAAGAGCAGCATCTGCTCCTTTTATACAACAGGGATTCGGCCCCCCTCCTTTTTTAAAAAATTGGTATTTTAGATAACAGAAGCTCCTGCCTTTCTATTTGTACAGAGGCTGATTCATCTTATGGCATCTCCTCCTCCTTGTTTCCACAGTCTCTCCAAGGATACTTAACCCAATCAACATTCTATACCAAACAAAAGCTGGAATATCTCCTCTTGACTCGTAGCAATGAGCAAGAGTTATAATCACACATCTGATGTGTCAGCTACAAAAGTTGGTCAAACCCAGGGGTTTGTCCTTATCTCTTTTAAGAAATAATCAGAGAATTACTTTTGGGTAGGATTTAAAATAAATAGCTAAATAAACAAACAAACAAATAAATAGAATGCAGCTCGATGACTCTTGCTGGCAGCAATCTATGAGCTCTTACAGCATTAATGTGGATATAAAACCTTAAGGAAACATAAAATGTCCTTTTTTTTAAAAATTTGTTTGACCCCATGACTTTCCATCAGTGCCCTAAAAAAGGCACCGTTCTCCTTTGCTCACTTTGAAGGCTGGGTCACACAAATAAATGGAATATTATTTTTGAAACTGTGTGCCCCTTGCCAAAATCAACACTAATAAACCATTTCAATACACTCCATTTACTAATTCCTAAGTAAAATTCAGTAAGCAGTAGAACAGCGTGTATACTTTTATATGAAACGTACCACAAAGACAAATTTTTGAGCTGGGAAGAGTTATGAAGCAAATCTCCCTCAAATGAAACCAGTTCATTCATCCCCAAACCACCAGCTTCCTTCCACTACAAGGACCAGAGGCTCCTGTTAGCTCCAAGTCACAGCCATGGGAAAGCAAAAAAATGATAGAAAGTTTAATTCTCTGAAAAGGTTATTAATAATATCTCATTTATGGATCTTTAAATGCACCTGGGGAGCAGCTGGAGGCTGCTCACCTTGGTCTTGACACGGCCAGGACTATCACTGTATGACAGTCCCAGGTATTTAGAGATAAAATAAAGACATTTTATAGGATGCAAAACAGAAAACTCATATTTTAGGGACTCTAGAAATATTAGGAGACCAATTATAATATATATTAGAATATATTTATAATATATATTAGAAATTCAGTCCTTTTAAGTGAGAGAGCCAAATTCCGTCTTTCTCCTGCCATCCTCAGCTGTCTCGGGAAGGGAAACCACTGGACACCAGAAAGCAGGAGGAGGCAGCTGCATGGATCCAGTGGGACAGACTGATGGACAGCAAGGAAAAAGAGGAATTGCCTCAATCAGAGGGGCTGAGGCTCATGCCCAGGCCTGCCTGCCGTGGCCCCGGGGCAGCAAGGGCCGTGCCCTTGGACTGCAAACCTTATCCTTGGGCAAGGGAAGGGGTTAACGCCCGGCGCTCCCAGCTCCAGATCTCCAAGAGAGCCTTTTAATGCTATTTCATTCCAAACAATTAGGACTACAGCTTTTCTTGGGATGGTCTCTGAAACTCATCAACAGGAAAAAGCCACAAACCCAGCTTTGGCAGCCAAATTAAACATTATTCCAGGCAGGTACGTGGAGTTGAGGCTGTTCCTCTGATGTAAGGGCACATTTGATCTAATTGGAAAAAATATTTCAAGAGCACTGGGAATAGTCACTGTTAACTGAATGCAACAACGAAAAAGGAAAAAAGAGCATGCAGACCCCAGGGAATTACCAAATCAATTAACAACTAATTCAGGAACTAATTTCTGTATTGCCTCTTAGCACAAAACTGTATCTTTAATTTCTCCTGCAATAAGCATCACCATGATAGTCCTAACACACTCTGACGCTTTAAATGAGTTTACAAGTATCTCTTTTTGATTGGCTATATAACATTATTTCTTCACAGTTCAATGCAACCACAGCCAAGTGCTCTGAAATATTTAATTATACTGGTAGCGACCAGTTAACAATTTACAGAACCACAGCGAGTACAAAACATTTTATAACTAGTAATCAGCTAATTAAAAAAAGCACAGCAAAATGTGTATGTTCTGATTATAAACAATTGCGGAGGAATTACACAGAAGATTTCAGCACTAAGAGTATTTGGCTCCAAACCATAGCCTGGTGTTTGCACAAGCTGATCTGGAGACTGATTACTGTGATTAGACAGACGTGTGACAGAGGAAATTACACCTCACGCTAGAGATAAATAAATCAAACCATGTCATCTGCCAGTTCCTGGTAAATCACATCTTCTCAGAGTTTGGGAAAGCCACTCTCTGGAGACACTGGTGCTTGCAAACAACTCTCTACAAAGCCTGAGCATCAGTAAGCAAAAAAACAAAGCTGAAGTAGATTTTGGTGGATGCTCCTTCTAGAACCTGAAGGAGTTGACAAGAAAGATGGAGAGGGATTTTTCACAAGAGGCTGGGGTGACAAGGCAAGGGGAATGCCTTCCCACTGCCAGAGGGCAGGGTTAGATGGGATAGTGGGAAGGAATTCTTCCCTGTGAGGGTGGGGAGGCCCTGGCACAGGTTGCCCAGAGAAGCTGTGGCTGCCCCACCCCTGGAAGTGTCCAAGGCCAGGTTGGACGGGGCTTGGAGCAGCCTGGGCTGGTGGAAGGTGTCCACAACAGGTTGGGTCTGTCAGTGAATCAGAGGGTTCTGTGCAGCAAGACACAGGTATAACGAAGGCGAGTAAATCCTGGGCTCTGTCTGCCCTCAAGATGTTTGCTGCCATCCTTCTTCTGAAATGCCTGCGGTCCTTACCTGCATTAGCCATTTTTATTTCAAAACACAGCCTGATTTTGAACGCAGACAGGAAAGAGAAGGCAGGAGATGAGCTCTGGCACTACTGGCTGTAGCATCATCTGTCCACCCTGCTCTTCTAGATCGGTTTTTTCACCCTGTCAAGTCAGATGAATTAAGCCAGAATAGCTGCTAAGATCACTGCTTATTTGTTCTCTCTTTTGGTAGACTCCAAGTAAACATTTGCAGCAGGAAAGCTGCTGCAAAGAGCATTTACTGTTCATGAGGACAGCAAGTCTCGGATGTGACACTTGCCCCGAGCACTACAGGGCTCTCCTGGTAGTGAGGATGACTAAGGACATCACTCTGCCTGACTAGACATGGCAGATGATCCCTTTTCAAAACCTGTTTCCAAGACAGCGCCGTACTCGCTGAAATGCTCCTGCAGCTGGACAGACAGCTCTGGGTATTTTAAGGGAAAACGGGTTCCAGTTGGGATGTTCTCTCTGGTTCAGCGGGAAGGACCAAGCTAACACAGCGCGGCGCGTTATTCCACGCAGGAATTGGGTAACTGGTGCTGTGAACACCCCAGCCAGAGCTAAAAATGACCAAAAAGGGGGTCAGCAAGTAGAAAAGCTCTAATGAAGCAGAGGCAAGGCTGTCCTACACCTGTAGGGAACTGAGGACAAGTGGCAGGTTTGTTATGGCCAGTCTGACGTTTGCTGAAAGCATTTCCAAACAGTTATCTTCGCCAAGTTTAATGATCTTCTTTTACAAGATTCAGATGTACATTGAGAAGTTCTAGTTTTATATGTGCCCATCTTGAAGGAAAACCGCAACTTGTGTATGCAGGAATCAGACCCTTCTTTGTGAAAAGCACATCAGTGATGCCACCCCCACGCCCTGACCTAAAAATATTTGCCATTTTTAGTTCAGAGTAAAAGAAAAGAAAAAATACCTAATTTCATTAAGATTACTTTAATGTGCTTAAATATGCCAAGCTGGCAGGCAAAGAAGGTCATTTGAAATATCACCTAAAAGTAAAACCTGAATAAGATATTCCACTTTCTCCATTAATCCAGCCATTTGCAAACTGAGGGAAGGGAATGGATTCTGAAGTTCACCTTTGCAAGTCATGGATGGCAAATTTTTCACTGTGTCATCAATGTAACATTAACCACTAGAACATTTATTTCCAATCCAGGTTTCAAGTTTGTTACACCTAAACGGTGCAGGAATCTGGGGGCACAGGAGGCGCAGCACCTCCCTGGGTGAGTCAAGGGTTGAGCCAACCTATCAAACACCAATTTTGACCATTTTTCGGTAAAAGAACAGTCAAGGTTATATAGCTGGAGTATATAATGATATGAGCATCTGTGATTAAGTGCAAAGGGCAAAGAGAAGAAGGGCTGGAAGCAGAAAGTCAAGGCCAGCTCTTACGTATTTATTTACACTCCAATCTGGGGGATGGGGGCAGCAGAGAAAAAAAAAATCATAAAAAAAAAAAGAAAGAGCACGCAGCTGCCATCCCAAAAACAGACCTCCCATCTGCCACCCACGATTTGCATGTCACCTTCTCCAGGCTCATTTGTACTTCATTAACTGCCATTGACTTAACAAGATTTATGCAAATGACACCATAGGAGCTCGCTAACTCCCACTGCAATCAAGTGATTATGTATGTACAATTCTCCACAGCAATGAAAAATTAATACATGACAAGCCCCCTCACCACTGAGCTGAGCTTCTTGCTTTTATTTTTCTTGTTGTGCCTTTTTTTTTCTTTCTAAATTTGAATATGCCCTACTGATAAAGATTTCCCAAACCCACAAAAACCAAAGCTCTCTTTCAAAAACGCTACGACTCCCCCCCATTCCAGAAAGTCTGGTCCCCTAAACTGTGCAGATTAATGTGTGCCTCAAAATATTCTTCAAAATATTCACTCTGGCACCCAGGAACAAGTCTTCATTTCCAGAATAAATGGGTTTGAAGTGAAGATTCTCCAACCACAGCAAACCACTCACTTTAAGAACAGTATCGGCAATGCTACAAAAAAATAACAAATATTTTTAGTTTAAGCGCCCCTTTCTCAGAAGCACAGAACTTTCTATGGATTTTAACTCTGAGCTAATATTGTTCCAGACATTTTCTGACTCCAATTGATTTGCATAGGTTATTTACCTGGAATTTTTTGTGGTTTTGGAATTAATCTGGCATCCACAGTTCCCGAAAGCTGCTAATATGGCTGTGCGTGCACAAGGTATTGGTACCTCCCTGGGCAATTTGCCTTGCCAAAATTTCACTGACCTTGAAAGTATTTTGGCAGGACCGAGCAGCCACGTTCTAAAAACATGCCTGTTTTCAGGGCCTACACTGTGGGGTTCTGCTGGGAGCAGGAATGTTCCTCGGGACAGTTTTATAGGGCTGGGCCCAATAAAACCATATTTAGCACTGCAGTGAAAAGTCAATTTTAACATGTGGAAAGGACAGAGACAATAAGAACATTAACTGTTTTCAACCAGACTGCTTTGAGTTAAGGATAAGCCTTGAAGGAACGAGGTGTTTCCTTGGAAGGAAAAATGCCATTCACAGTTTGACCTATTCACAGAATTCCGGAATTGTTTGGGTTGGAAGGGATCTTAGAGATGATCCAGTTCCAAACCCCTGCCACGGGCAGGGACACCTTCCACTAGACCAGGTTGCTCGGGGTGCCATCCAAACCCTCCCAAACTCTCAGGGATTTCCCTCAAACTCCGAGGGATTCAGGGACCAGGAACAGGAATGCAGGGGGAGGTGGCAGCTCTTGGCTCATTTTGACCAAAAGCCACTGTGCAGGTCGGCACCTGGGGCCCAGAAAAGCTGTAACACAGAATGAGCAGCAACCCTTCCTGCCAGCAGAGCTGGCTGCTCAGCAGCAGCAACACAGACCCGACCCGTGAGAAAACTGTAGCTGAGGTAAGGACAAACTTCTCATAAGCACATTTAGTGCACCTCCCAGAGAACTGATTTTTATCTGCGTTTATTTTGTGCTTTCCCCATCACACACGAAAACACTTGGCTAATATCGGCTCTTCCTCCCCATCTCCCTGTGCCTCTCTAGTGCTGGGAGAGATTTCAATTCTTTCTTCAAAACCAGAACATCCTCAGTCTCCAGGGGACTTGCTTTGGTTGGGGTTTTTTTTGTTTGTTTGGGTCTTTTGTTTGAGTGTGTTTTGGGTTGCGGATTTTTTGTTTCTGTTTTGGGGTTTTTTTGTTTTGTTTTGGGTTGATTGGTTTTGTTTAGTGGAAATTTTTTTACTTGTTTTGTTGTTTTTTTTTTTTTTTTTTACGTTTAGTTTTATTTGGGAAATAGTATTTCTCATTTTTGGGAGACCCTAGGTAGGTAAGAACAACCCAGAGGCACCACAAAATACACTGGATAACCAGTAACCAAGCCATTGATTTCAACAGCTGAACAGCAAGACTCTTCTCTATTCACTTTTTTTTTTTTTGTAATTACAGTTATTTCAAGGAGCAGTGAACTGAGAACACAAAATCTACTACATATGAGTTCCAACCACAAGTTCCCTTTTTTCAGGCCAGCAGGAGGACAAACGTTGGAAAACATGGTGATGAAGCATTAGAAGGACAAGTCTTTAGTGATGCAATGAGATCGTTCTCCTGTGAATGCTCCAGTCCGTATTCAGCTTCCTGAAACCTCACTTCCCTTTCTATTCCCAAGTGCCCCAAGTAACAAGAGACAAGACAAGAGGAAACGGCCTCAAATTGTGCCAGGGGAGGCTTAGATTAGATATTGGGAAAAAATTTCTTCATGCCAAGGGAGGTCAGGCATTGGAACTGCCCAGGGCAGTGGTGGAGTCCCCGTCCCTGGAGGGTCTAACAGCAGGTGGCACCTGGGGACACGGGTTAGTGCTGGCCTCGGCAGCGCCGCGGCAACGGCAGGACTCTGGTCTCAGAGGGCACTTGCAACCCAAATGATTCTGCGATTTCCTGACCATTTGTCAGAGAAAACGTGGCATGATGGAAGGGGGTTCCCATCCTAAAAAAGCACAGCTTTTAGGTCAGGAAGTTCCCTTTCGCATGCCTCCACCTTATTCACAATTAAGGCATGTGAAGTAAGAGAGACACCCCCCTTTCCACCGGGAGTTTCTGCGGCCTCGGAGAAACATCTGCGTGTGTGGCACCTGTAAGAGCCCACCAGGAGCAGTCGTGCCAGCAACGGAACCTGGGCCACCTCTACTGACAAGGCCTCCCAAATCCCTCCTCTTGATATCTCAGAATGACGTGAAGTGCCGCATGGAACAGCCATGCTACAGCACCGCAAACCACCCAACCTCCCCACGCCCCGACAACAGGACGGGCGCGCTGACAACACGCCTCAAATACGTGCTGATAATTGCTTGTACGGGACGAAAGGGAATCACCACAACTGGGATTAATAACAAGCAGTACACATTCCCAAAGGATTGGCCGTATTTAGGATACAAGCAGGGTTGCAGGGAGAATTTTTCCAATCAGAAGTTCTAGGGATTGGAGGGGTACTTCATTCCAACACGGCGAGGTGCAATCACACAAGTGTTTATCTTACACTGCTCTTCCTATGAGTTCATTTTTAATCAGATTCGTTCCATACAACAGTATTTCAGAAAAGACCAGTACATATGCCTGGGATATTGGCACATGTATTCCTCAGTTTTTCACTCTCAGCTGCACTTTTGTTTAATCAGCATTCCCCAAAAGAAATCCAGCCGGTCTAACCCATGCTGTACCACACCAACACTGTAGGAAAATAAAATTGCAGCTTGTTTTAAATCCCTGGAATCTCCTCCCCTGGATGCAGAGCCAAATATTGAGCTTTTCTGCTTTCAAACTGCTCTTCTAGATTGCAGTGTGCTTGATTAAAATCTGCCTACTAGAGATTCACACAGCACAGCATTTTTGCTGCCTTACGGTCCCAAAAGGTCTTTTGAAATGACTGCAAGAAGAAAAATCACTGCTAATAGCTCAGGGTACAAAATCATCTCCCCCTCAAACCCAGAAATAAAGAGGAAAAACACGAAACACCCCAAAATATGTAAAGCCACCTTCACACAGAAGACCTAGGGCTATCTGGCAGTGACTGAGGAGAGATTAGGAGAGGCAAGTGAGCCTCTGGAGGGTAGGACAAGCACCAGAACACCTGGAGAAACTGTGGGAAGGAAATCAGCTCCCTTCCCTGAGCTCTTCTCTCCAGCAAGGCTACTCAGTAAATACTTGCAAACACTAACAGAGAAGCTATTCATGAGGCAAGTATCAACCACGTGGATTCAGTGTCATTTCATTTGAGAAAGCAAATCATCTCATTCCGCAAACACTTGCTATCTAACACTGGCCTTGCTTTTGCCTTTCAAAGGAGCGTTCACAGCTCCAATTTAGCGTTCTGGGCTAATGAAAGCGCGTCCAGGCCAGCAAAACAGACCAAAACAAATCCTCGAATCCAAGCCCTGTTGTGTAATGAGAAAGTTTAATTAAGGCCACCTATTACAGCTGTAAACGTTCTCTTATATAATAAGGTCTAAATGAAACTGAACCTAATCAAAGTTACAATTCCTTCATTAGCAAATTACAAACAGGAGCGCGCAGCTGACACACGGGCCGTGATTAGCGGCACTAATTGCCTCGTCGGTGCGGACCAGCCTGGCCCCGTGTTCAGATGTCCGTCTGCGGCAGCAAATTAGGGCCACATCAGGCTCTTGCTCCATCACAAGGGGCTCTTGTGGAGCGATGTGATTCACCCTGCGCCCGGCAGCACTCGGCCCAATCAAAGAGCGCTACAAAGGCGGCTTTGAAGGCAGCCCAGCCTGGAAACGCGCTCCATATGCAGGCCGGCAGACTGCACTTCATTAGGCCTGTTGTCACATTTTCCCTCTTCTTATTCTAATGATCCTATTTTAATACACACAGGAACCTCTCCTAATTGATGTCAAGTGAGTGACTTCCACATTCATCACCGGAGCACATCAAACGGCGCCGGGCGCGCGGGGCCCCGCCGCCGGAGCGTGTGAGACCCGAGGTGTGGCTCCCAACTCTGGGAAGCAGCACAAAAAAACCCGAGTGTTTCGGCATTACCTGTTTAATTGGGATTGCGCGGCCGCTTCCAATGCTGTCTGTTCTGCTCTCCAGGACCTTCTTCTCTTTGTCTGGGTCACTCCCTTTCCGAGACTGCAGAGCAAAAAGAAAGTTTGTGCTCCATTAAATGCAGCAGGTTCACTCATACGGAGGATGCTTTTTTCCCCCTTTTTTCCAAGCAATGAAAAAATAATTTCCCACGTAAATACAGACTCAAAAGCTGTGAGATGAATCTACACAAATACCAGACCATCCTAAAATCTGTATAAATAAGATACTACCCATAAATTTCAACCATCCACTAGTTTGAGATGTATTTGGGTTTAAAGCACTACACTTTCACTGTCTGAAGGCCCAGCAGATCAGAGGACACGTTTCTGAAGTTTCCAACAGTAGCTCCAATGAGGAATAAAGGTTCCAGCTCCTCATTAAAAAAGTTTAATATATCCATGCATACATTTAACTCACACCTCTGTGGTTCTTTGAAACATTATCAACTATTTAGAAACATAATTTTACAGTGCTGGCTTTGATCACACTGACTTCAGCTTATTAGTTCTTTCTACTTTGGGATGGTTAGAAAGTTGGAACTGCAAGAAAAGGTGGGGATTGATGCTGGAAAAAGTTATCTGAACACAGTGTGGGGAAAAATTAGCATGAGGTGAATTTAATCGATGTTTAAACTGGAATTGCTTTCTCTTGGTGTTCCATAAGGCTGGAGCTGCTGCAGGAGTAAGGTCACAGTGCTCACCTCCCGACTTTATCGAGTTCTATGGGCATTTTAAGCAGATATTCAGATTGCAGCCCGTTATTGCCAAAGAACACACGAACGTAATGATTTTGACAGATTTATTTTATTACAAAAAGAAGACCTGAGAGTCATCCTCCTTAATAACTGAACTGACAAGTGACAACTTCACTCCATTACTTTCCAATAGGAACATTACTCACACAATATCGGAAATGGGAAAACATTTTCATGTGCTTTTCAACTCAGGAGATGATACATGAAAGGAGCCCATTTGTGATGTCCAGTGCCACAATGGGGAGTTAATGAAAACCAGGGCGATGCTTCTCATTTTCAGCGGAAAGAGATGTTTGAAACACTGAAATTAGGAGGACAATGAGGACGGTGCGTCGCTAATACCCATTTTCCATATTCCACGGAGAGGCGGAAAGAAGAATAAACCCCCGGAGCAGCTGCCTTCGGGCGTGAGAGGAGGTAAGGGGAGGGGGAACCCACGGAGCAGGACTTCAAGTAACACCATTCTAAGAACACATTTACCCAGCGGGGATCCCGTGCTGCCTTCCCCGCTCCGCCGGGAACGGACTCCTCTCACCAGTTACTATGGATCGGGGCAATGGAATGACGTGCCGGGGAATTAAACAAAGAATAAATGAAAGAAAGCAAAACAAGTGGGAGGGATGAAATCCAATGTGCAGGATAACTATTGTTCCCCGTCCTTCAAGACAGATTTCTGACTCTGAAAGTGCCACTTTCCAAGAATACGAGGCAAAACAAAGCTTCAATGGGGCAAAGAGCCCGTAAGTGACATTGTAAAGAAGCTCAGTGAAGGTACCCAAATCCCTGGGAGGGGAGTTGTCAACTTGAATGTTTCTTTTTTATCCCATTTTTTTTTTGAAAGAAAGGAGCCTGCCTCTGAAATGCAAGCTGAATATCTACGTGCTGGTTTTCACTTTCTGGTTTTAAATCATCTCGTCTTCCCCTCCGTACGAGTGACTGCATCTGGAAATAACACACTGCACGTGGAAGGGAAATATCTACGTGCAAAACATTGTTCAATGCCAAAAGTACAGAAACACAGGGCTTTCTGTTAGGCAAATGCTATTCTAGCTGCTTGTAATCACATTTTCCAGGGGAGAATCTTAGCAGGCTCTGCAATTTATAAAGAAAAATCGCACAGTGAAACAGAGATCTGGTCTGAGCTTTTATGCTTTTGTACCTATGACACACACAATACATCTCACATCCTACAGCATAAAAAAAACAGACTCTAAACCACACTGGATCCACACTTGTTAAGGCTTTTTCTGATGGCATATCTACACATTAAATGGTTCTGTTTAAAACTTCATGCCAGAGAACCAGAAGAAGTCTGGAAAAATTAAAACCCCTGCACGAATATCAGTTGACTGATTTCCCCTTTGCACTGGAAGTCACACACAGACTTAATCTGTGTAAAACTTGACCCAAGTACGGGCTGTGAAGTGCGATTTAGTTCCAGAGGGATAGAGCATCTGAGTTTGGGCCCAACCAGACCCAAATCAGCAGTGCAGAGCAGCCCAAAAGTAAGAATCCTGACCGCTATTAGTAGACACTGAGACAGAGAGTTTAAGTACGAAAAAACTCTTGCAAGAGAGTAGTATTGAATAAGAGAGGTAGTATTGAATAGGGGAAGGGAGATGCACCTTACTGTCCCAGAAATTCCCTCACCTCACGTGGGATCTAACATACTTACAACCAGGTCCTTGCAGAAGTGGGCCCCACAGATTCAGTTTAAATCCCCACCTGCCCTATACTCTATTATTTAGTGGTCCCTGTTATAGCCCTGCCCAGAAAAATGGACATCAACACTTCTGCTAATATTTGATCTGTTTTATCACCTAAGTGGAAAATCAGCTGCTGCAACAACAGCTTTACAACAAACATTAATAATCAAAGCCAAAACCACAAGATGCTGCATTTAACGCACTTAACATGAACACGCTTAAAATTCTCAACCCTATTCCAACTCAAAAACTGCCATTAAGAGAAATCATATCTATTTTTTACTTAACATAATTTTCTTCCAACACTAAAAGATCTGTAGATCACTAAACAGATTACCTGTGCTAGATAACAAGGGGTAGCTGGCAATCATTAAACAGAAATACATTTGATTCTGTAAGTGATAAAGGCATAAGCAAGTACCAGGCTGGGAACAGAAGCACGGCAAGAAATCCAGAGCTAAATATTTTGATTATGCACTCTGTTCACAACTACACAGGAAATACTGGTCATCTGTTTATTCAAGTAAATAATCCCAGGTTGTAACTTGGCTGATATGGCACAAACCTGGGTTACAGCAGGGTGGGTGTTCAGTACTTCAGGACACAAGACTACAGGGCAACCCACTACACAGACTTCAACACACCCAGATTTAAAAGTCAGAACTAATTCTGAAAAGTCAAATTATTATCGTTATTTTTCCATGAGACCTGTTTTTGCTCCAGTTTCGCCCCTCCCGTTATCAGACATTAGGACAACTCTCAACACCCTCTCGCATTAGTAAATTTGGCTCTCACTATGTTATTAATTACCACAGACCAGAGCTTTGGTCTATTTTTTTATGGCTGACATGCTTCTCAAATCTTTTCTGTGATTCACTTCCTCAAATGTACACTTGCTCCAGATTAAAACAGCCCCAAATTCCCCAATGTCAACACCGCCCCTACAGCTCTTACAGTGTTTAATTCATCCTTCAGCCCGGACCTGGTCGGTGCTGCTTCTGAGCGCCACGGAGGCTCCCAGCCCTGTTTGCAGAGCTCTGGCTGCCGCTGGTTTCTGGGCTGACACTGACATCTAGTGGGGTTGGGAATGCCAGAGCGTTCCCAGCGATGGGAAGAAATCCACGGCACTGCGCTCAAACAGTGGCGTCCAAACTGGGGGCGCTTCACACGCCGCTCATTTCAGTGTTTTGCACCCAAACACAAATTGCACGATTTTCTCTCCTTCGTGGGAGTCAAAGATCCCGTTTTACATCAGAATGCCCCTGCTGGGATGGCCACAGGATCCCGGGGTCTCTGTGCTGTCACTCTGTGCTCCAAAACAGCAACAAAACTTTCTACTCGCTAAAGGCCAAGAGCTCAGATTTTGTTTAGAGTGTGAGGAAATGGTTTTATCCTTTTTGTATGTGGGAAGTGAACATGGCAGCACCTCTGGAATAAAATATAACAACTCTTTGTGATGACAGGGAGGCTGCGGCTTTCTGAGCTCAACTAACGTGCACCTACAATCACCAAGGGACTTGGTCGTGAGCCCCCAGGGACTGTGAGTTTGCCATAAAGCATGTCAAAGAACTGCTTACAAACCACAATTACACACTCAACACAACCCCACAGCTTTCAGTAAGACTGCTAAACTAAGGGAATCATCACTCAAGGCTTCATTATCATCGCCCAAACTACTTCTGCATAACAAAGACCTCTCATATTGCACCAGACATTTCTATCCAGCACTCTTTTTTTTTTTGCCTCTCAGTGAAGCAAAAACCAGGTAGCTGGGGAAAAAAAAAAAAAAAAAAAAAGAAATTTTACTCTCCATCATCTTTTTTTAACTCTAGAAAAGTGGCTTGATTCTGTACAGTAATAAAAGTAGCATGGGGTAGTTATAGAATGGTTTGGGCTGTAAGGAACATTAAAGCTCATCTAGTCCCCCCCCCGCCACCTTCCACTAGCCCAGGCTGCTCCAAGCCCCATCCAACCTGGCCTTGGACACTTCTAGGGATCCAGGGGCAGCCACAGCTTCTCTGGGCAACCTGTGCCAGGGCCTCCCCACCCTCACAGGGAAGGATTTCTTCCCAATATCCCATCTAACCCTGCCCTCTGGCAGTGGGAAGCCATTCCTCCTTGTCCTGACCCTCTGCTTTGTCCAAAATCCCTCTCCAGCTCTACTGAAGCCCCTTTAGGCACTGGAAGGGGCTCTAAGGTCTCCCTAGAGCCTTCTCTTGCCCAGGCTGAGCTCTCCCAGCCTGTCTTCCTGGGAAAGGCCCTCCTGTGTACTGACTGCACTGAATTCCTGTTCAAGCCTCCAACAGACCCACCCAACGTTAACCGCAAAACGGTTCCGTTTCCGAGCCCACAGATCCATCTCAACACTCCTGTGTGGGTTAGACCAGCCCAGCTCCAGAGGGCTGAGGCTTAGGCCACCTCCACAGCAGCACGTACAGCTCAGCAACAGTCCCTCCCTTGGCTCACTCACCGTGAAGAGGTTGGATCGGCGCTTGGACTGTTTACGGACAGGAGTTGGAGTGTTGGCAGTGGGAGGAACATCAATCCGCAGCTCCTTCTGGCTGGTGCTTGGAGTTGATGGGACAGAGGAGGAATAATCACTTAAACTCCCTCCTCCATTACTGGTCTGCAAGGATTAAAGTGAGTTTTAAACAGTGATACACTGCTTTCAAGAGATTACAATCCACAGCCGTATCTTATTTACTCCTGATTTATGCAAGAGCAGCCGCGGCTCAGGAACACAGGGGCTGCCCTACTGCCACTGTCCCACACATTCCTACACACCTTTGTATTCCAAGCCTTTACGTATTTTTCCTGCCATTACTTTCTGAATACTTAGATAGCTCTGTTTATACAGCAGGCACGTTTTCATTCTACACAGTGTAACCTTCACTGGGTATCACCAGTTTCATTTGTTTTCTAGTGTATGAGTAATGAAAACACTGGGGTACATCTCGAAAATCTGGTTTTCTACTTCAAGATTACTAAACTAAACTCTGACTCTAACCTAAGAGAAAATACCCAGAGCCATGGAGCTGCATAACCGGAGTCATTCCCAGTCTGGAGACATCAGATTACTGAGAGCTCATCAAGAAAATGAAAATAATTCAGCATTGTAAAATGGCTACTGTGGGGTTAGATAGATCCCAACACTTGCAAGGAATCACAGAATCTCCTGAGCTGGAAGGGACCCACAAGGATCATCGAGTCCAATTCCACAGGATTTGCTGAGGTCACTGGTCAAGAGATAGAAAATTTTAGAAGGAAGATATTCCAATTTATTCAAAGTAGCAGGAAACGCAACGTTACATCTTAGTCCTGAAGAAATAAAGCGCTGAGCCTATAAAACAATTAATGAATTGAGGTAAGAAATTAGTAATAGCAGGACGATGAGGAAACTGGATAGAATGGAAAGGACCAAAAGGTGATTAAGAACAAAGTCTTAAGTTAAAAAAAGATTGTTACACATAACGTGAGTACCAAAAGTGGAAGTAGTCAGGAAAGATAAAAGGGCCCATTTTTCCCTATCAGATCCAATTACACCCTTTGAGAACATACTGTATGTGCTAAGGGGTGAATGGGGCAGGTCAAGGAGGGAAAATTCCGCCCAGTGGAGGAGCAGCAGTGGGTGAAGGGGCTGGACAACATGAAACATGTAAATTTTGAGGGAAATAAAAGTCTGGGATGCACACAAGACATGGAAAGAACATCTGTAAAGCAGCCAAGTTTCCTAGAGGAATGAGGAAAGAGTGTGGGAGTATTTCCAGAATGGCTGAGGAGAAGGATGCCTGATGGGACTTCTCCCACACTCCCTGGGGGTCAGCATATGGATCAGGATCAGAAATTCCAAGCAGTCAAGACTCCAAAGGAGAACCATGTAGGAGACAAGCCCTTATACCATCCAGTTGACATCTCTTTTCATGTTTCCAGATCCTCTTCTGATTCTCCCAGCTCTCCAAATTGCCCTTTTTAAATTCAAGGAGTAAAGGATAAGGAGGAAGAGGCATGAGACAAGCAGCTCGTGTTTGGGCTGAAGGGCCAACCAGAGCAGATGGAAATCCAGGAACACCACCTTCTGAAGGTCACCCTTCCTCTGGAAATAACATGTTCCTCAGCTCATCTCTGCGTGACAAAATGGGACTGACAACACTGCAAATGGCTTTTGATGGAGCAAGGTCTCCTTTCCCCTCTCTAAATAAAAATACACACATATAAAAAGGACATTAAATTTCATTTTCCCTTCATTCTGACCAAACTGGAGAAGTGTGGCTGTCAGGGAGCCAGAGCTGAGGGCACTGAGAGCAACACAGGGTCTGGAGAGAGATTTTTCTACAACATTCTCAAGTGCCATAGGAAGCAGCAGCAGAATTTGGAGATGGCCCAAGTGTGTAAAACAGTGGAGTTGAAATAGCTGGAATGATCATTTCTAGTGTCCTAAGACAGAATGGTAACGCTGGAGAGATGAGCAGAACAACTTGGGCAGAAGGGACCTGAATTATCCCACATTTGCCTTCCCTTGTTCTCAAACCAGTGGATATGAGAAGGGTGATACAGAAGCCTTGTGCTTTTTAAACTAAAATTACCAGATTTCTACTCGAAGTGCTTATTTCCCTGGTAGAGAGAATGCGGGATTCCCTAAAATTTTTACCTTCTTAAATCCTTCATCATCTTAGAGTGTAATTTTATACTCTTTGGAGCTGTCCCCTGGATTTATAATGATTTATTTTCCAGGAGTGAGTAACTCCCAAAGGAAAACACCTACATTTTGGGCATTCTAGACCCCAAAGACACACACTCCTATACAGACAGGTTCTATAAAAGAAGCCCTGCAGGAAATGTTTCTCTTCACTCAAACCAACCTCACTCAATTTCCAGCTTCACAAATAAAATTCTGAGCTGATTTCAAAATAAGCCACTGGCTGGAACAATGAAAAACACAAACATACATGTGGAAACCATATTTACAGAACCACAGGATGGTGTGGATTGAAAGGGACCTTAAAGCCCGTCCAGTTCCACCCCCTGCCATGGGCAGGACACTTTCCCTATCTCAGGTTGCTCCAAGCCCCGTCCAACCTGGCCTTGGACACTTCCAGGGATGGGGCAGCCACAGCTTCTCTGGGCAACCTGTGCCAGGGCCTCCCTACCCTCACAGGGAACAATCTAGAATGATTGTTTTAAATAAATATTAGATTACTTAGAAATAACCCTGTAAATCCAAAAGGATTGTGATGTTTATGGCAATGTTATTAAATATATTAACAATCCTCTTCTAGTTTTCATTTTGCAATTCCATGAGAAGGCAGAAGGAGCAGCTACTTAAGCAATGTAGTCTCTTCTCTAGCCAAGTGCCCAAAATATTGCAAGAGAACATTTCATCCCAAATGGCCCCTGCTATAAATAAGACAATTGTACCCTACTATTTAGTGCTTATCCATAATCAGGTCTCACATACAATAAAACAATGGATGATCAAGCTGACTGCACTTCGCTTTCAGTAGTTTAATTTACATGTTTAGACAATCATATGGAAGTAAAAACTTGATGGAGGCACAGTGCAAGCATAAATAATGCATCTCTACAGGTTTGGAACAGGTAGTAGGGAACGAGGTTGTGTGCAAGCAACAGCTGAGGTGCAGCGTAGTACAGTGGGCATTAAGCTCCACACCCTTCCTAGGAATAATGCAAATCTCCTGGGAGAGTGACAAAACAAACGCAAACCTCCTGGGAGAGAGAAACACAATTCCTGGCACTGCAGTCCACATGTATGAACACTGAGGGGCTGGAGCGTGTCCAGGGAAGGGAACGGAGCCGGGAAGGGGATGGAGCACCAGGAGCAGCTGAGGGAGCTGGGGGGGCTCAGCCTGGAGAAAAGGAGGCTCAGGGGGGACCTTGTGGCTCTGCAACTCCCTGACAGGAGGGGGGAGCCGGGGGGGGGATCGGGCTCTGCTCCCAGGGAACAAGGGACAGGAGGAGAGGGAACGGCCTCAGGCTGTGCCAGGGGAGGCTCAGGATGGATATTAAGGAAAATTTCTTCACCAAAAGGGTGGTCAGTCCCTGGCACAGCTGCCCAGGACAGAGGTGGAGTCCCCATCCCTGGGGGTGTTTAAAAGCCATGGAGATGTGGCACCTCGGGACATGGGTCAGTGGTGGCCTTGGCAGTGCTGGGTTAACACCTGCACTTGATAACCTCACAGGGCTTTTCCAACCCTAAGGGCTCTGTGACAAGTTTGCAGGTGACTTTAGCACTCACCATTCAGGGAATACTGTGAAGCCCACAGCACAGACAGGGCAACATTTAAGGTCCCTCTGTCACAGTGGAACACATGTAGTACAGGCAGACATGGAAACATGGGGCCGTTTCAACCTCCTCTCACAGCAGAACGTAAACAGCTGAACTCCAGGAAAGCCAGCAAGTGTGAAAATACATGCAGACTGCAGGTTTCAAGGAATTATTTCTACTGGTAAATAATATTTCCATTTTTAACTTCAAAACCGTAGTTCTCAAGTAAGCTCACGCTGCTGGGGATTCCTCACTGGAGTGTCCACAGCATCAACTTGTCTGGAGAGGGGCCTGGAATCTCTCACACACACAGCAACTAGAGGCATTGTGCCAAGGGATTTTCCACATGTTTTTAAAACAGTGTGAACTCCAAACCCAGGCCCGGCTCCAGGCAACTCAACTACTCCAAGTACTCAAGACGTTATCCAGGGCCACCTGACACAGAAGGCACTGAGGCCTAAAGGTGGTGCCCACCTGGGCAGCCTCATGGCTCTTGGAACCAGGTGATCTCCACTTTCCGGGGCTGAGCAGCGCAAAGAGCCCCTGGGAACTGCTGGATATTGACACCACTCTTTTAAGTTAATATCTTAAAAATGCCTTCCTGATTCGCCACGTATGAAGGACAACTCAAGTCCAGGGGTGGGTTTAGGGAAAAGGAATGCCTGTGGGGATTTGTGATGGAAAAGGTACTCTGCTACTCCGAAATAAGATTTAGCACAGTCTACCTGTCTGTACCATGTCTAGAAAAACGGGCAAGAGGCAGCAGGTGGGGGGAATGACAGGTGGGGTAGAGATGTGGGGCACGCAGATACACATGTGACTGGTTTGTACTCCCCCAGTGTGCGAAAAAGTAAATTAAAGACCTGGCCCGAGATGCCCTGAGGCCAGTAAGAGGCCTTCAATCCACTAAACAACACTTCTTCCTCTCCAAACAACTCAGTCTACCTGCTGAAGTGTTCCAAAAAGCCAGTTGGTGAGCTGTGACTGGAGCACTTAGTGCATCAGACAAATTCACTGTTTCCCAGCAGAATGTAAATGATGCTGCATCATCCTTCTCGTTGACAGAGTATACAATAGTTCTGTCCATCATGAAAGATGAGACTAAAACTCTTGGCGTGTATTCTGTGCTGCCCTGAAAGCCCACAGATGCATCTGAAGCAGGTGCACTGAGGGTTGTTGAGGCTGGGTATCACGGGTTTCCCAGTAAAACCCTCACCCTGACTGACATATGTGTGTTAGAAACAGAAGTCAGAAGGAAAACAAAGCAGAATCTATGTGAAGACAAGTGGATTGTGCCTTTGGAATAGGAAGCATCTTATTTCGTGAAACAGGTGTCTGGAAGTACACATAGAGAGCATTTTCTTGAAGGGGATGTGACTCAGGTGTTCACCACTGGACATGAGTACAGAGATGCATCCAAATGTACAAACAAGTCTTTCATAGAGTCACAGAGCGGCTTGGGTTGGAAAGGACCTTAAAGCTCATCTTATTCCACCCCCTGGCACAGGCAGGGACACCTCCCACTATCCCAGGTTGCTCTGAGCTCTGTCCAACCAGACAAACTACTGGGTGGAGAAGCCCTGGTTGGTATTAAGCCTTAGAATTTCCCCCAAGGTATGTTGAGGACTAGCCTGGGTAAGGTGACACGTGGTATTTCTTTTTTTCCTTTCTCTAAAGCCTCAGCTTTTGACTGCAGAGTCATCTGGAGAGTTTGCAGGAGTTGGATCCCCAGGATGATCCAACCAGAGATGGAACAGTGTCTGACTCCATCTGAAGAGCTGTGTGGAAGCACCGCCTGTGAAGGCCCTTGCCCCCATGCAGAATGCAAGTGGCAGGGCACTGCCACCAAAACGGGTTTGATCCATGGAGGAAATCTTCAGAGGAACATCATTACACCAAAAGAGATGTTCCAAAGGGCAAGACACCAGCCAGTCTTCCAGCCAAGATCAGAGATGGCAAATCTTGCCCCAGATCATCTTAAACTTGGAATTGCACTTGCAAAGTTCTTTTAAGTCTAGGATAAGGATTCAGCTTCCTTTCCTTAAACAAGGTCATTCTGCCTTTAAGTGCAGCACAAAGGAGAGAAGACATGAAACAGATTTGTGGCCTCTACTTTTAGGCATGACATCAGTCTCAGAAGACAGACTTCTTTGACTGGTGATGCAATTGCCCCGTTAGATAATTATGACAGCAGTAGAGGCAGTAAAGAACATCATTTCAGTTTCACTGAAACAGAATTTAGGGATCCTTACCACAAAAGCTACCCTGCCTTGGCTTTCCCAGTCCTTATCAATGGCAAGAAGTTTGCTGTGTAGGTAAAGCACTTGTCTAGAATTTGGTATTGGCTTGCAAACTGGATTTGGGTAGCAAACTGGTGGGCACTGGATATTTGATGTTCTTCACCCAAAAGGGCTTCATTAACAAGAAAAGCACTCCACAGAGAGGGTGAGTCCCGAGCTGGCGAGAGATAGCAGCTGAGGAAACATGGCCAAGGTCACATATGGCAAGAAAGGGGAGGATGTGTCCCATATGGGAACTTGAACTTCCCCAGAAGGTCCAGGGCTCTTCTGAAGAGCCTCAGCACCTGCTTTAGAAATGGAGTCTGCTCCTCTTTTGGCTCAACAACAAAAGCCAGCCCCAGTCTGAGCTCAGTACGAGGACTCAGCCTGAGGCAGACTAACTCACAGCAAAGAACTCTAGGAACAGACTGGCATTTGCATCTTTAGTGTTACAAATCAATGGTAGAAGTTACTGCTTTCTGGCAAAAAGCCGACACTCTGTGTGGGAGAAAGGTCCACAGGTGAAACAAAATCTCACGGGGGTGGCTCAGGACTGCAACATAACCTTAGAAGACACTGGCACCTATTGAGTGTAGACTGAAAAGCACCCCAGGAGGGCTGGGGTATCTGGGATCATTCAGTTCAGATCCATCCCAGCTGGGGACGTGCACAGAGATTATCACTTGACACTAGAAAACAAAGACACCGAGGAAGGGGATCACAGGGGAAACACCGGGAACGTGCAACACATGTGGGTAAAAACTGTGCAAGTTAGAAAATATCCGTGTTAACCATATGTTTCTAAAAATACCATCAAGGTATCATCACAGTGTACAATTCTAGCACACACACACCACTGGGATATACCAGCTCAGCACACAGCTGAGTGAGAGTAGCCACCAAAACAACAGCACAGCAAATCCTGCAGTTTTAACAATGGGTCTGGCTCAGACCTGCAGGCTGCTGGCATCAAGCTGCACCATCAAAGATGGCTTTAAAGCCAAACTGGTTTGTTTCACTCCTTTGTTTCTTGAAACAAAGTCAAGCCAGTTTAAAAAACAATTAAAATATTGCTTGAAACCATGGATCACTGATAGCATTAAAAAAAAAAAAAAAAAAAGGCAACTACCTCTCAGGCAGCAAAAAGAGCACTTCAAATGGCATTAAACACATCAGATGAAAAGCAACTGCTCAGTTCCTTTTCCAAGCATTTGTGACAGTCTGTACCTGGCTGATATGTACGGCAGAGACCTGGGCAGAACACACAGAGGAGTGGCTCGGAGAGTTGGGCAGAGATTTGCAGGGTCCGATTGAGAGCTGCTGCTTCTTCTTTGTTGAAACGATCTTCTGAGCAACTAAAGGGAAACAAAACATCCAGGCAGGTAAGGTACAGCACAGGTGGAAAACAGGGCACGTCGGGAATGCACAGGACACAACAGGGGCTTCCACTGCCAAATCCTGCTCCCACCACTGACGGTCCCTGACCCACAATACCTGGATTGGTGGTGCCACACATCACATCCCGGTCTAATCTTTGTTGAAAGAAGCTATATCACGATTACCAGTTCTAGCTTTTATTCCTTAGCAGCAGCAGCACAGCTGGAAAAATGCCTAATTTGCTCTGCAATTTATTAAGAAATTCTCTTCAGTGTGTAAGGAGAAGCAGCATTTATCAAACAGATACAAGGATGACTCATTAACGTCTCTATGCATGGCTTAGCAGACCCATAATAAAAGAAATGAAAACAACTGAGCCTCCACCAAAACCAGTGACAATTACTGGCATCTCCTTAAAAAGTCACGCAGAAACTTGGTGCAATTAAGCAGAAGAAGTCAGTCTGTCTTGTTCATAAAGATAATTATGTAAATTCCAAGATTATTTTTCTTCACTACATTACAGAATGGGCAGAGATAGTGTAAGCACAGTTTCTTCTCAAACAAATGCAATTTTAATAACAAACTGGTCTGTGGCTTATGTTTTTCATGTAAACGAATGATGGCATAACCATGATTTAGTGAGAATACATTGTATAAAAAATGGCTCATATATATGAAGAAGCAGCTTCATTAGTTACATCCCACCTCCAATAGGCCTCTTATCATCCTGAAAGGATGATATCAATTAATTTATCTTCCCCTGGCATATTGATCATAACCTTCATCAGCTAATCATGTTTAAATTACAGAGGAATATCGTAGCACTCTGTCATTTCAGACCCATTGGGTTATTGATCTGGAGCCCGGGAAGCCATATATTAAAATATTTTGAAACACATTAGGGAATGCAGAGAGCAAACCAAAGGTCAGATTTTAACATATGCACATGGGTTTGTCTTCATCATATGCGGTAAAGACCTAAATTAAGACCAAAACTGAATTAAAACCACACATGAATGAAAACTACCTTGTCTGCAGAAGCTCCTGCTCTCACATGGGAGAGGTAATTAGTCTAGGAAAACATTTACCTCTCCCCTTCCATCTGAATAGAGGGGGTTTGTAGCATCACATTAACATAGAGAACACAGTCTGACCAAATTCTCCCTCTGGGAAGGCACAGGGAAAGGAAGGCCAAGACAGTCTGAACTCACGGACCCAAACACAAGTGAAGAACCAGGTTGCTCCAAGCCCTGTCCAGCCTGGCCTTGGACACTCCCAGGGATGGGGCAGCCACAGCTTCTCTGGGCAACCTGTGCTAGGGCCTCCCCACCCTCACAGGGAAGGATTTCTTCCCAATATCCCATCTAACCCTGCTCTCTGGCAGTAGGAAGCCATTCCTTCTTGTCCTGCCACTCCAGGCCCTTGTCCAAAGTCCCTCTCCAGCTCTTGACTCCCCCTTTATTGCTTGTCACCATCCCTGGAAGTGTTGAAAAAACACGTGGATGTGGCATTTGGGGACATACTTTGGTGCTGGGCTTGGCAGGGCTGGGTTAAGAGTTGGACCCGACCATCTTGGAGGGCTTCTCCAACCAAAATGATTCTGTGATCCTACAATTCATGACCCTGTAACAAATGTCAGTCCAGAGGAGTCACTCCATTAAACCAAATGTTGTTCTATAAAGTGAATAAAAAAATGCAAGAAAGCAGAACTATTTTTGCCCCAGAGCTTTCAGGTTCCGTCTCATCCCAAATCTACTTCTGAATTCAATGTTTCCATTTAATAGTTGCTAAAAGATGTTACTAAAACAGAAGAATACTGACTCAATCTATGGTAGATAGCAAAAACAATCAAGATAGTGACAAGCATTTCAACTATTTTTAAAAATCAATTGCATCCTCTATACTTTTACATATAATTAAGCTATCAATTTGAGGCAGATTTTTATTGTAACCCATCCTCCTGTAATACAACAAGCTAGACAAAATTTATGTGCAAAGTCAAGGACTCTTCTGCAAATAAACAGGTTTGTAAACAAGGAGAACTGATATTTAGCAAATCTTTGGGCTTTGGGGAAGTCTGATGCTTATTTCTTATACATTTAAATTGAATTCCACAAGTCAGAATGACTAGGAGCTGTATTTTGCTTTAAGGCCTTGGTAATTAAAAGCACGTGAAATTCCTGGTCTGCAAGATGAATAAAATGTCCAAGTTGGGAGCGAAAGCCCTTGGCTTGGATGGCTCTTCTTCCATGCCTGACCCAGTGCACCAAAACAAAATTAACCTCCCCGCTCCCTGCCACTTTCATCCCCGTCCGTCAGTCAAACCACTCATTCCCAGGCATCCCTCAGCTCCCCTAACTCCCTGCTGCAGGGTTTGCTGGGAGAACTGTTCCACTGAGCAGGAGAGCTCGGTGTTCTGGCACCCCCGCAGCTCCACGTCAACGTTTCCACGCTCCAGCCCAGCGGGTCTGCATCCAAACCACCCCTGCCCCCATCTGCACATGGAAAAAGGGACAGGAAAGGCAGAGCCTGGGGGGAAAATCCTCCCTACGAGAAGTTCAAGACCCATGCAAGGCCTGTGTCATCTCGGGTGCCTCTGTAACACACAGGAGATGAGCTGAGGGGGACCTCACCGAGGCTGAGACCTGATCTCTCCCTGGTTTTCAGAAGGATCCTGGCAAACATCCACAGGTATCAACAACCTGGTCACTTTTCTTTCCCAAAGGGCAGTAAACAGAGTTATTCCTGTGCTCCCCACATTGTTTTTTGGACCAAGGAACACTTGAAATATTAAAAGGGAAGACTCCAGGCATACAATTTCCATAACATCTGGCCATAATTCTTCACTCAGTTACCAGTTGTTACATATTTAAGAGATGCAAACACTCTTCTCCAATTACCACTAATTTAAATCAAAACTGGTTTCTCATAAAAACATGTGTTAGACCATTTATCTTCACTGCATGTCCAAGTATGAGTAAACACTGGGTTCAGTTAAAACCTGCCACTTTTGCAGAAGATGGGAATGCAGTGAATTTTCCTTCATTATTGATAGAAAATAGTTTTCAGCTGAAGCTGGAATGCTCATGGCTGACTGGAAAACAGCAGAAGGGATAAACACTCACGAACACCTGTTTTAACTACTGGGGGGAAAAAAACCCAACCCAAACCTGGAAGTTACACAAAGATCAGCTTTCTCCTTAAACAACTCTCCCCCCCCAAGTCACAGATCACTCTGACCAACAAACAGCATTTTATTACCTGGGAAGTCTCTGTTCAACTCGCACCACCCATGTAAAAGGTGGAAAGTTAAGTCTTAAATGACCCCAAATGCTCTTGCAAACATTGAGAGCCAGATCTCTGAAAAACAAATCCGTGGTAAATTTGACTTCTTTTTGCAAACCCGTGGCATCTCCACGTTCACAACGGTTCGGATCAGATGCTTTTACAGCCCAACGAGAGCCCTTTGCCTACAAACCCACGGAGCATTAACCTTACCGCGGTCCAGTAACCTCCAGAGAACCTGGCAGGGAGGAGGAGAGGGAAAGGGGTTAAGAAATATGTCAGCTTACACTTTTACAGCAGCTGCATTTCGGCTGAACATTCCACGTTTACAGTATGGGTAAGTGTTCAATACAAATAAATTTATCCGCAATTACACATTACAGGCAAAGCAGCAATAACCCCCAGAGCAAGCACTAACCACAGACGCTTCCGAAAGGGAAACGTTCCTGGCAGGAGCCACTATTAAGGCTGTTGTGCCTGTTATTTTAAGTTCCATTCATTTTTTTAGGCTAAATAACTTTTATACTTCTGTGTTGAAAAGGGGAACTTAGTATCCCATGTGCCAGGTGTAAGAGAGAAACGAGTGCTGGACACTTCCAGTGCTGGGGGTTGGGTATAGCAATTTATCCAGCTAATTTCTGGCTAATTCAACCAGGAATGTCTTAAGCTACTTTTTCCTGCAGAAACGGTGTGATGTAAGCCCACATGTGGGGAGGTGAGTTACTGCTCTCACTAGACACAAATCCACTCCATGCTCTAAAACACCCTGTGGTGGAACTTGCTGGGATAAACCCCTAATTCACTTTACAGCACGGCCAACAAGGGTGGGAAAACAGAGTGTGCAGGCACTTCCCCATGACCCTGCCCAGCACCAGGAGGCAGACTGTCTGACAGAAACAAGAGAGCTGCGGTGCAAGGGACCCAAAAGCATTCGGAAGGTTGACAGGACAAAGTCCAAAAATCAAAAGTAGCTGTGAATGAATGCTATGTGCTGAGAGAGGAGACTCCAATTAAAGCACTGTCCTCCTTGTGGCACCTATTGTAATATAAAGCTGTAAGTAGACAAAAGTTTATTTGATATTAATCCAGTGAGAGCTTCGAAGTTGCTCCCAAAATTGGAAGTCAGATTTTAATACAGGAGCCAATTCCTACCTGAATTCCCTTAATCTCAGATTAAAATACATTTATTTTCACGGATGTCTCCATTACTCTGTAGGGCTGGTAATTTGCTGGAAATGAAGTGATTGTGGGACTGCTCTGATTACTGAGGGACTCAAATGCTGACTGTAATGAACAGTTCCCCTCAGGATAGGACAGAGTTGAGCCTACTCGTGCTAATTTGGGGGTGAAAAAAACTAAAGAAATATATGTATGAACACATGAATTTTATACCAAAAAATACTGTTTCATGATCACCACTGTTCACAATCAAGTTCAGCTACAGTGGGCTAGTTCAGTGTTCGTGTTTCTAGAAGGCTTGAATACAAACAATTCTCCTTAAAAATAATTTTAAAACCCCACCTTACTGGTATTTTGGGGGGAGGGGTTGTGATCCTTCACAAAATACACATTTCAGCTCTGGCTCTGTGAAATAACTTTTCTTGTTTTATCAGATATGAAAATACAGCTATAAATTAGACTTAGTATTAAATATCTTTAATCAATGCCAACATATATTTTTCCCTCCACAGGTAACTATGATTAACACTGCACATCACTTATTCTTAACTTTGATGCAAATCACTGTCTCCCAAGACTAGGCAAACAAATATGCCAATAAATTCACTGGAAAGCATCTGAAGAAATTTAAAAAACAAACCTATGTCTTCTTCACTACTTGAACTGTGTTGCAAGTAAAAGAATATGGCTCGAGGGCTTACACGGCAAACACTTGGCAGACACACAGGAAAAGACTTCTGCACGTGGATTTATCTCACCTGTACATCACGAAATTCTCCTGATCTTTCCATTAGGATGGAATCAAGCACGATACCTGGTCACTAATGTGATGTAGCCAAGTTGTTTGCTGTTGTTCGGGGGTTTTTTCTCATGACTTTTTTTTTTCCCCCTGCTGATTTATAGCCCTTGACTGAAAGTCTCCTGTAACTTCCAAAACTTGGAATTAGATTTTTGATGCAATCTTAGCACAGGTAGAAACAGAAGGCAGGTTTTTTAGGGCATGTTTCAGTCATCTGTGTCGAGTGCATTCCCTCAGGAACCTCCATGCACTGCTGGTTTATCCCCTGTGGGAGCTTTAACTCAGGATAAAGAATTATTATAAAGCTAAGGCTAGAATGTGAATGGTTTTGATAATAAATATGGGGGGGGGAGGGAAGGGGTATTTTGGCATAAAGCACCCAAGATTCTGCTGTGTCAGGTACCTTCTGCAGCGTCTCATCTTTTGAAAAGGCGGAAAGTGGCTTTCAGAGTAAAAAAATCCAATTTAAATGTAGGCAAAGGTTTGTTTTTCTTCAAGCTCTCTTTGCACTTAATGAAGGGACATTATTGGCAGATGCTGAAGAAATATTTTTTTCCATAGAAAATTGGATTTTGGGCATAAAACTTGTTAATGTTAATAAAGACAGGTCATTACTGGTTTCAAGTCAGATATGCAAACTCCACGAGATGGAGTGCACTGGTGGCACTGCTGTTGGTGCTACTTTTGTGTGAAAAAAGCCCGTGTGAGGAGTAAATCAGCTGAGTTTAGCACATGTACAATGGGGTGGCTCCCATCATTTATGCCCCTCCTGATGGCTGATGCGCTCGCTTGTGTCTTAGGCGGCATAATTTACAGGCTCCAGGAAAGGTATGTTTAGATTTAAGCTGTGCAATAGTGTAACTAATGAGAAATATAGGAAATTTATAGCACTTGATGATTGATTGGCTGAGTACCTAGACATTAATTGAAATCTGAGGACTCCCAGCTGTCTTTCAGTTAAAAAAAGAAGGGAAAAATAAAGTCTTTTTGGGCATGCACAACTATTGCTTCATAGTATTTTGGAAGTACTTCCCATGTTTATGGAGAATGCGGTTGGGAAGAAAAGGTGGGAGGAAAGGTGCAAGGCTGTTAGGGTTTTTTGGATAACTAGTATGTATCCCCTAACCACCTGCATGCATTGACTGAGTTGCACCTACGGCAGTATCACCTGACTCCTTATTTTACAGTCTTGGTGTGACTTGCATTTGTCTTTCCCTGGGACTTTGGCCCCAATTCCAGACGGAAACTTGGCTGCAGTCAGCACTTTGTGCTGATTTCTCCCGTCCCTGTTTAGCAGAGAGGCACTCAGGCCTCACTGTTGTGTGACAGATGACCTGGATCGATCCTCGCCATTAATCTCTCCGCTAACGACGCCGTTGAACCGGTCATCCCTACGGAGAGCGCACAGCTTCCTCCTCTCCTGCCACTCCGCAAATGCGCCATTCTGGCTGAAGCTCAGTCTTGTGAAAATGTCTAAATTCTCCCATTAAGTGCTTAAAAAGTAATAAAACTAAAGCCATTAGCCTTCACTCGTCAGATCTGTATCAAGAGAAATATTCTTGGGCGCAATAAATCTGATCAAGTGTTCGACATTTATATCATTTGACTTCATTCTCTGGAAATGGACCTTTGAAGGTAAATTGCATTAAGTAGGGCAGTTTAAATTTTTAATACAATCTTATTGTAACTGTTAGCAAATGATTAAAGTGCAAAGGGGGGGCTTATGTGTTTTGGGAGATTTATGGGAAATGCTGTATGATGCTCCTGCTCCAGCAGGGAATTGCCTTTGTGACAGCTGGAGGTGCAGAAACCCTCAAACCCGAAGGATCTGGCCTTCAGTGATGGAGGAGATGGCTTCCTGTCTGCTCTCGGGTTGTGGAGGGTGTTTTTGGAGTGGGGTTTATTCCACCCTAGAAGTGAAGCAGAGCTCTTGGTAATACAAAGCTTAACTTCTTCTAACAGTGTGTCTGAAAGGCAGATTTTGATGGCTCAGCGGACAACGAGCTCATGGGTTCAGGTGATTGATTTAATCTCATTTGATCCTTGCTTTTTCTTTAAACTACAAGAACATTCTATATCTTGATTTTGATGGTGAACAGCATATCTAAGTTGTGCTTCAGAAGTAGTGATGTACTTGTGCACCTTTTGGATGTTGCTGTAGTAAACCTGGTTTTTATTTGTGGGGGTTTTTTGGGGGAGAGAATATTTACATGATATCCATATTTCAAGTCAGGAAAGTGACATTTGTTCAAATTCCATAGTGAATATAATGGGTTTTTTTAAGTATTCCAGGAGTCAGGTTAAAATGGACAGAGCTATCAGGGGTTTCTCTGGTCCTCTGATATGCCCAGAAATTTTCTAATGAAAGCATGGATAGCCCCTCTACACGTAAATCTGCAATTTGGAGCAATATTATAATGCTTGAGTCACACACTGACAGGCAAAGTGTGATGGCTGGAAAACGGGATGAAATTAACAGTTTAGGGTTTGATTAAACACAAGCACTACAGCAACTCCGTCTGTGTGAAGTTCAGTGTTAAAAACATGGGAAGAGAAAAGAACCAAGTTTTTAACAGGAGAGTTAAATTAATCCATGGATTATTTCAAATAGACAAAACTGGCTGAAAATGGATTTGGAACAGTGTGGTGACCACTGACTCTGCACCGCGCTTTCCATCTCTTAAGTTGTACAACACGTTATGCTGGATTCTCCCTTTTCCACAAAATACTGATCCAGCCGTAACGACTGGCAGCAGGTGAAGCTGCTCATTGAGCAACTCACTGGTTAAGACTGGCCAACAACAAGGCCAATCCCACCCTCTCTAAAACCTAGAATAAAATGAGTCGTTTACAGGAAAAAAAAATCACTTTGCATTGACTTTTGACGAAATCCCGTGACGGGATTGATGAAATGCTTTCTTCTAAGAAGGAAAAGGCAAAAGTTCCAGCTTCGACGAGCATGAGTTGCCTCCTGCAACAGCAGGTGACAACAACATCAGATCAAACCTCAACTTCAAACTTCAATTATGTATAATTAAATAATTTCTACTTGACAGAGAACGAGGAAGAAAAACCATGTATTACAAAGGGTGGCAGTATTGGAAGCTCTCTGGTGTAGGAATTCCAAAGACACGAGACAACACTTACTCCTACCTTACTCCGCACACCACCCCCACCCATCCAGGAGCCTTTTAACCGCTGGATACACAAGGCTAATCCCAGCGAGGCAAACAGCTCAGTGCGATTTGCATACGGATTAGCTCAAAGGGAACGATTTGCAATGCATTTGGAAACGGCTTTTGAAGAGCCAGATATGCTAATAATCACCTTTGATGTTGGAAATGTGTTTGTTACACAACAGAGAAGGTTACAAAAGGATTATGTTTATTACACCAGTTTTAAATGTTTGATAGCTCAGACAAAAGCATTTCTTTATTATAAGGTGGGGGGGGGGGAAGCA